>CM076573.1:816965641-817380641 GCA_034641835.2 Pinus albicaulis | reverse complement strand
TTCATGTGATTAGTGATTGTGTTTTTAATTCCACAAAAGATTTGTAGAAGTGATTCATTATTTAAATTTAGTACATTGTTAGATCAGGTGAATCCAAGATATACATACATGTTGTATAATTTTTACATGGTATCAGAGCACATGAAATTGCAGAAGTGAAGCAGGATTTGAGTTTGTGACTGGATATAATTCGAATTTGCAGAAAGACTTTCTTGGTGCTACAACTGATTCAAGATCGAAATGGATTTCAATGGCTTGAGGTTAGAGTATGAACTCAAGGTCAGATCAAACTACATTGCTTGAGAGGATAGGATGGATGTAGTACTCAAATGGATTGAAGGAATTCATTAACAAAGATGTTCCTAAACCCGATGCTGTAGATGCCGAAAATATTGATGCATGGTAAAAGAAAGTGGCAAAGGCGAGGAGGATCTTGTTGGAGGGAGTACAAGACCACATTGTCTCAAGCCTCCATGGGAAAGCCACACCATATGCATTGTGGAAGGCTTTGACAGATCTATTCCAAAGCAGAAACAACCATAGGAAATTGGCCCTCAAAGATAAACTTAGGAAGATCAAGATGGAAAAAGGCGACACCATTCCAAAATAAATAACAAATTTTGTCCAATTTCGGGATGAAATGGGTAGACTTGGAATAAAAATTGCTGATTATGATTTGGTGAGTTTGGCTCTCCTAGTACTTCCCAAGAGTTGGCACAATTATCAAGACTTTATAATTTGAAGGGAAAAATTTCCAGATTGGGAACGACTGTGGTCGGATTTGGTGCAGGAGGAGTTCAGAAGGAACACCAGAGATGGATCTTCATATAAGAATGAGGATGAAGAGGATTTTCTTTGGCTTCCAACGCGAGGAAAGGGAAAGGGAAGAAATTCCATTCAAAATCTGAGTCCAAGAATGGCAAGAAGAAGGACATGTCCAAAGTGAAGTGTTTTCACTGCCACGAGCATGGGAATTTTGCTACTAAATATCAACAAAAGAAGAAGAAAAAGAAGGTTGTTGGATCTGTAGCTAGTGAGTCCCTTGCCTCGCAATTTGAGCTTGAATTCTCATTGATCACATGCATGGTGTCTAGTGCATTGGGATCTGTGTGGTATTTGGATAGTGGCGCTTCCTTTCACATGACGGGAGATAAGGAACTTTTCAGTGACTTGGAGGAGAAAGATCTCCAGATGCATACTGAAATGGGCGACAACGGGCAATACAATGCTACCAGGATTGGTACCATTACCTTTCAGAGGGATTCAGGTAAACCATTTCAATTAAAAGATGTGATGCATGTACTAGGTCTGAATAAAAATTTGGTCTCAGTTGCAATGTTGGAGGATAGAGGCTATGCATTTTATTTTAGTGATGGAAAAGGTTTCTTGCGACATAAAACAATGGGTCAAGCCAATAGGATAGGATCTAAGTTAATAATATCTACAAGCTAGAGGGAGATGGCTGCGTAGCAATGATGGGAAAGGCAGATCAAGTGGTGAGCCGGGATGAGGGCGAATTATGGCACAAGCGATTGGACCATCTTCACCATGGAGCCTTGAAAGTCATGCAACAGATTTCTACTAGTCTTCCCAGGGGTACACTTGCATAGTTAGATACATGTAAGGGATGTAATAAGGGAAAATATGTAAAGGCCACCTTTCATGAGAAGGAAAACCGAGCTTTGGGGATCCTTGAAAGAGTTCAAACAGATGTGTTTGGTCCTTTCTCGATTGCTTGAACATCAAAACATAAGTTCTATGTAACATTTGTTGATGACTTTTATTGTAAGTGTTGGATCTTCTTCATGTAGAATAAAGATCAAACATTCTCTAAGTTTTGTGAGTTTAAAGAACTAGTGGAGAAAGAGTCAGGGAAGCAAGTGAAGGCTCTTAGGAGTGATAATGGTGTAAAATACATCTCTAATGAATTCACAAACTTTTGTAGCAAAGAAGGAATTCAAAGAGAATTCATAGCGCCTCATAACCCACAACAGAATGGGGTCGCGGAGAGGAAGAATAGAACTATTATGGGTATGGAACAAGCGATGTTGTACGATCAAGGCCTACCGATGCATCTATGGGAGGAAGCATGCAATACAACATTACATGTGCAAAACAGTTGTCCTCATAGAGTACTTGGCATGAGTACACCTGAAGAGGCGTTCACTGGTAAGAAACCTGATGTTTCACACTTTAATATTTTTGGCTCATCTGTTTATGTGTATGTGACCAAGGTCGCCAGGAAGAAGATTTAACCAATAGCCGAGGTTGTGATTTTTGTGGGGTACGATGAAACACCCCATAATTATCGTGTGTATTTTCCAAACAACAGAATGACTGTTGTGCGACATGATATAAAATTTGATGAGGAGAAAGCCATACAATTGTACCTTGAGAGGGAGCTAAAATTGCATGCAGAGGAGGAACTGCTGGTTCCCAAGGATGAGTCTCAAGATGTGGATCAACCACATGAGGAGGTTCATGGAGTGGAGGAAAACACTCATGCAGAGCCATCCATCAGAAATGGCAGAAGGCGCACCACGGAAGCTGATAGGCTGAGACTTGATGCTGCACAGAATGTAGGAGCCCCTACTTCACAACGCAGACAGAGGAAATCTCTTGACCGATTTACCAGATACATGGCTTTGATGAGAAAATGTATTGTGACTGAACCATATTCCTTTCAGGAAGTAGTGCAACAACCTACTTGGGTTGATGCAATTATGGAGGAGTATGAATTCATTGTCAAGAACAGTGCATGGGAGATAGTCCCAAGAATGGTCGACAAATCAGTGGTTGGATCGAGATGTATCTACAAGGTAAAGCAAGTTGTTGATGGGAGCGTGGAGAAATACAAGGCCAGATTTGTGGCTCGGAGATTCTCATAGATCGAGGGGATAGGTTATGATGAGTCTTTTGCACCTGTCGCAAGGTATTCTTCCATAAGATCCATCTATGCACTCTCAGCGCAGATGGGCCGACACATTCATCAGATGGATGTGAAAATTGCGTTTCTCAAAGGGATCATTGAGGAAGAGGTGTACATAGAGAAGCCTAAAGGTTTAAAAATATTCAATAGTGAGTCGCATGTGTGCAGACTCAAAAGAGCACTATATGGGCTGAAGCAAGCACCCCGTGCCTAGTACACTCGGATAGACAACTATTTCACCGGACTGGGATTCACAAAAAGTGAAGCAGAGGAAAAAATGTACCAGATTGTGGTTGAGGGTAAGATATTGATCATTTTTCTTTATGTTGATGATATAATTTTGATTTCTGATGAGCAACTGATGCACTCATGCAAGGAGGTTCTTTCAAGGGAGTTCGAAATGAAGGACATGGGACTCCATTATTTCCTTGGACTGGAAATATGGCAGCGAGATGGTGAAATTTTTGTGTCTCAAGGAAAGCTTGCAAAGGAGATACTAGGTAAGTTTAACATGGAGAGCTGCAAACCCATGGATACTCCTCTTCCAGGAAATTGGAGGAAAGAGGATGCTACTTCTGGAGAGGTAGTGGATGCTACTGTCTATCGACAATTAGTGGGTTCGCTAATGTATCTAGTGAACATGAGACCGGAAATTTTCTACACAGTTAACCAACTAAGTCAAGTTATGGTTAAGCCTACCAAGTTATTTTGGAAGGTGGGGAAGCATGTCCTGAGATACTTAAGGGGCACATCAGAGTATGGTCTATGGTACAGACGGATGGACGGAGTGAAGTTGCATGGCTTCATAGATGCAGATTGGGCTGGCAGTCCATCAGACATAAAGAGCACATCAGGGGGGATCTTTAGCACTAGATAGACAACAGTTTCCTGGTACAGCAGGAAACAACGATTCATGGCACTCAGTTCAGCAGAAGTGGAATACATGGCAACAATTCAAGCTGCATGTGAGGCTTTCTGGATGAGAAAGATCTTGGTTGGTTTGTTTGGTTCTCAGATGGATCTGACAATGATTCATTGTGTTAATCAGAGTTGCATTAAACTCTTGATTAATCCTGTGTTTCATGATAGGTCCAAGCATATAGATATCCGATACCATCATCTCAGAGATTGTGTGCAGAGAAGGATCATGTTGCTTCAGTACATTCCCACGGAAGATCAGGATGCAGATATTCTGACGAAGGCGCTCACGAGGAGAAAATTCGAATACCATAGAGACAGGTTGGGGTGAAGGATAATCCCTTTATTGTTGAGAGGGAGTGTTGATATTCAACAAGAAGATTCATCATCCACACTTAGTTCATTTAGCAGCTGGTTGCATTAAGCACCCAGACTAGGGTGGGGCCCACAGTGATATTTTTGGGTGCATGTCTATTTTTATTATCCCTTAATTAAGATGGACATTATACTGTAATATATTCTCAATGTGGACTTGAATGAGTTAAATGAAAGTGATAAATTCATTTAGCTAGTGGATTTCGACTTAGAGGTTGTTGGTGAGGCATGCAGAGTAATTCTAGTTGTAACAGAGTTCGAAGTGTAGTGGTGCAAGAGTTGGTGCAAGTTGTAAATAATTTAACTCAGTTAAGTGAGTTAAAATCAGTTGTGATATTTGTAACTGAAGAGACACTAATTAGAGATTCAACGAATTAAATATTAAATAATTCAAAATCAGTGATCTCACACGCAAATAAGGATTTACTATTATTAGCTGCATGCATGTCAGATCCAGTGGAGACCCAGTTGAGTTCTAGGTGAAAGGGAGTTTTAATATCAGTTGTAGGATTATTTGCTTGCACACATGCAGGCAAACACCCATTGGAGTGCCCATGATAATTGCACAGTCAAGGCAGGCAAGAATTCCTATCTTTTAGGGATCTTTACCATCAGGGATTGCGCAAGCAAGGCAGGCTGTCTAGAGGTTGAGTATCGGCTATGTGTTGGTCAGTTTTGCATATGACAGTGTGAGGCAATTAGTTGAGTACTGGAGGGCTCTTGTGAGAATATTTTTGTATGTAATTGTTTCATGATCCATGTTTAATATACAATAGAATATAGTGGGGTTTTTAGCTGTAAGCTTTCCTCGCGAAATTATCTGTGTTGTGTGTGATTGATCTTTCTTCATGTTCATGTGATTAGCGATCTTGTTTTTAATTCTGCAAAAGATTTGTAGAAGCGATTCAGTATTTAAATTTAGTAAATTGTTAGATCGGGTGAATCCAAGATATACATACATGTTGTATAATTTCTACAGTTCACACATGTCAGCCACATGTTCCAAATGTTAGTATGAATCTTGATTCGAGGTGTATGAAAAAAGACCACTTTAGCTGCACATAAAAAACAACCCTAACAACAGAAATGACTACTAATATCTTCAGATCCGCAATTAGATGATCAAGACAAATGCTGCAAAATTCTAGATCTATGCATTAGAAGACATTAAATAGTAGAAAAATAAGATTTACCCCATAGATCCAATAGACAAGACAAGAATATATCCAATGAAATTTTTTATTAATGGCACCTGGGAGGAAAACACAAGAGGGTGTTCCCTGTTCTCCTCAATGGGATGGGTTCTTATAAGTCCATAGCACTTCAAATTTAGAATTCCTCTCTCTTGATGGTGTAGAAAACCCAGAAAAAAATGGAAAAATATGGCTATGATAATGGATCAATAGCCAGACCAAGAGTTGAGATCCAGAGTGATCTTTAGGCAACAAAAGGTGACAAATGAATGGGAAAACCCTTCCATTTATAACAAAATATTGAGTTAGTCTAGAGATTGGTGCATAATTAAAATATTGTTAAACAAATCTAGATCCAACTTTTATGGAATATTTTATTATATTTGTTGGAGGGAAAAGGAATTTGACTTGAGTCAAATCCCCTTATTTGTAAATAATAAATAAATAAATGATTTATTTATCATTTTAAGGATGTGATTAAGTAATAATAAATAAATAAATGATTTATTTATTATTTTAAGGATATGGTTGAGTAATAATCAAATAAATAATGATTTATTTAATTATTTAAGGGTGAATTAGTCATATTTAACAAAGAAAATTATTTAAATAAAATTTAAATAATTATTCTTAGAAAATAATAAGATAAATAATGATTTATCTAATTAATTTCCTTGTTTTGGGTTAAATATAACCATAAATATTAATTAAACTATTGTTTAACTAATTATTTCTTGAGGAAAATAAAACAAATGTATATTTATTTACTATTTCCTTATGGGGTTTCCTATTTAGGCCATAAACAACTTAATAAAGGTGATTTACTAAGTTATTTTTCATAGTGAATGCGATTTTACTTGGGGTAAAATTGGTCTTACTTGGTGTACTTGGGTCCATCTAATAACAATGGATTAGATGACCAAAAAATGGTGTAACAGATTGCCCCCCAGCGTGCGAGCGCTAAGAGCTAATCGTATGACCGAAGTACATTGTAAGAGCTCAATCACTAGACAACAAAGGGGAAGTCAAAGAGAGAGGATTGTAAGGTAGACCAAAGTGCTGAAAGAAATAGACCCTGAGGAGGTGACTTGCAGGTGCGACAAGTCTTTTTGATGAGTGAGTACTTGCTATAGGCAGCAGGGGAGGCATACCTATGCCTGCCGATGCAATAGTACAAACAATAAGGCGCCCAGAAAATCACATAACACAATAATAAAGCATATGCTGGCATAAACATGTGCCAGATAAATAACACGATAATGAATCCCACATACATATTGTGCCTGGGATAACAGCCAGGGCTTGTACAATAATATTTGAGTACATGAGATATAAATACAACCCAGATGCCCCTGAACACAGGAGATGGCTCTGAAAATCTGACTGATACATGCAAACAAAAAGGCGCTGTAAGCGGCTGAAGGCCGACATCATCAAATGTATGGAGCTGCATCGAAGGCTGAAATGAAGAGGTCATCTGAGTGTGTGGGGGGATACCTGTAGGGCCACCCCATCATGAGGGCTGAGACATCTCACACACACCCGGGAATCGTCAATGTCAGCTGCTGCATCACTGAACCATCGAGTATACAGATCTCGATCATGATGAAAAGAGCTGGAGCTGAGAAATAATCAATTCAAAGGGAAAGAAGGAGTCCCTTTTCCTGATCCAAGGCACCGAACAAGAGTGGAAGCTGGAACCAAGGTACACTGCCCTCTAGACCTGTCTTCTGGAATGAATGAGTTGATGTCAACAGAAGGAGATCCGCCATAGGTGAAGCAATAAGGGATCCTCAACTAAGGCATGAGAGAAAATATTAGAGTGACTGAAAAACTGACACCAATGATGATGATGAAATGGGGGAGACTGAGTAGCGAACGGACGACTTCCCTTGTTAGAGCATAAATGACATGGATGACCCGGAAGCAACTGATGTAATATGATGAGGGATAGGGGACAGTGGAACTGGAGGTCATAATGTGCGACATGAGAGAGGGACCAAGCAATGAAGGATGAAGGACTATAGCGGGATAGACTCCATGAAAGCTACGATGACTCAACTCGGATGCTCTAAACAAGGGTGACTCGATGGTGCTGCCACACAAAAAAGGGGTCCAATGGGGACCCTAAAAGCATGAGTACAAGATGGTAGCTCATGACGAAGGTCGACACGAGCATGGACAAGTATGGAGGCAACATGATGCCCCTAGTACGAGTGTTGAAAGTCAAGAAATTTAGTTTCGAGGAAGGGTGAAGTGGGGCTTCTTGGGAAAAATGTGCCCTGGTGAAGTATTGAGTCACAAAAAGCTAATAGATACCCCTTTGAGGGCTTGGTGAGATCATTCCAATGGTATAGACGATTCGTCAAACTAAGCTACCAATTGACCGTAGCAAGCGAAAGAAAAATCAGGAGTTTTATTTTAATAAGGCATTTTCCTTCCAAATTCACTCATGTGCAAGTGGAGTTGTGGTGAATGTATTGAGGAGAGGAGGCCCTAAATCTTGCGGTGATTGTAGTAGACAAACCGACCATTCAAATTTGAGATTCATCAGTTGTAGGTAAGATGCCTAATCCTACTCTTTCATTTCATTGGGCTAAAAGTTCAGTTTAGGTGTCGAGAGCTCATGAATAGGCCAGGTCACACTTTTTGAGGTCTGCTCTGCGACTTGGGTAATAGGTTCTGGGCAGAAAATTGTGACCTATCATAGGAAATGACCTGAAAAGTGCGACCTGTCAGAGAAAGGGGTTTTCAGTGCTGTTTTTGGCTGAGAGTTGGGATTTTATGGTTGGGGGGCATAGGTGCCCCCAAGCATGTTGTGGACATGCCAAAATGTATTTAGAAAAAGGGAAATCTAAACACATTTTAATGATGTGGTACGCCATTTTTTTTCGGTATGGTTATGTAGTTTGAGAAAGGAAATAGATGATTAACAATCTCTTTTGGTACTGCATATATGAATCAAATGGATTTTAAGTTTATGGGTTGGCATACATGGTGTTGTTATCCCAAAGGTAGGACTTGGGGATAATGAACTGATGTTCTCCCAGAAAACTCATTGTTTGGTCAACCACAATGTCTATGAGATTGGGTTGCTGATGTAATATGAAGGAATGATGAGGGGTATCATCCCTAGAGTGATATGAAGTGATATTGGACTCTATAGATTCTTCTAAATGTGGAAGAATAATGGGACTAGAGTCGACATGACTAGATTCACTAGGAGAGTTATGGAGAATTGCTTCTCTTGGTCTCTCAAATATGGGTGCCCCCTTACCCAAATATTGGGTGTCAATGTAATGGCCACATGGTGCATGTGGTTCGAATGCATGAGTTTTATGTAAGGGGGGATAGATAAAGTCAGGGGTGGTGATTGCTTCCACAATGTCATCATCGTAATAGAGGATGGGGTGATTGGTGAAAGAAATACCATTTGACGTGGCGAAGCTACCTGACTCATCATATTGAGAAGAGAGGTTCACATGCGCATCGTCACAAGTGGTGACAGATAAATAATCAGATAAAGGATCTACCGATGTTGAGCCCAGGGTGATCGCTAGAGGGATGTCAAGCGAAAAATTAGGGGAAGTCTCCAAGGGGACTTCTACCGAGGGTCTCATGGATGATGATAGGTAGAAAATGGTGGGCGAAGGCTCCATCATCTCGACATCAGGAGGGGGAATGTTAATGGGAGCATCCGTGTCCTCTGGTTTTGCCGAAGAAAAACGCGCAAATAAGGGAGCGGTGGACGTGCTACGCTTGGCCTCGAATTCGCGAACCGCTTCCAAAGAGAAGCGGTACTCTTCAAGGCAGGGATAGAGGTGAGTATAGTGGCCATGGAAATCACATAAAGCGCAAGGGTGATTTGTGCACAAAGACTTGAGTTTCGGGACTGAACCCGGTATAGTGACATATACCTCTGGGATATCAGACTTCGGAAATGTCTCATTGACCATGGACTTAAGGTGAGGCAACTCTGGACAAGTGTGGGTGGCGTGGCCGGCGACATCACACAAAGCACACTGGATGGTATAATTTGGAGGCCGAAAAGAGGCGGGGTTTGTCGGGGCAGCCTTGTCTTTTGATACCCCCTTGCGAAATTTTTCCCTTCTTATGCGAAGCAGTCGTAACGGGAGGTGGTTCTTGTTGAGGTGAATGAGGCACTGTTGCAGCGGGAGAAGTCATAGGGACCGATTGGACCGGGGTCAAAGCAAGATAAGGTTTGGGTTGACTAGGCGGGGTAGCGATTGGAGGATCAAGGTACTAGATGAGAATCCCAAGGGTCAGGTTAGGAAGAGAGAGGGTGGCCATAACAGGTACTGTGTACACTCATGGTGGGGGAGCTAGGAATGATATCTGACCAAAGGGGTAGTGACAAGGTTGGACGGCTCCAATATGGTTAAGGCCTCGAGGAACCGTTCTAGGAGGGTAAGGGGGGTCGTGAGTACCAACTGAAGGTGAAGGGCTAGGAGAAGAAGGTTTATAAGGCTGATTAGAGGAAATCATGAGAATCTGGTAATCAGGGGAACCAGATGGAAGAGGTTGAGTGGCCACCTGACCTTCAGGTGGTTGGGTAGCCACAAATCCCTACTGTGCATCCACCTGTGCCTGAGGGGGCGGTGACTACTATTGCGGAGGTTGAGCAGGCAGGGAGGCAGAGGTGCTGATGCTGGAGGAGTTGGAGCACCAAGCTGCGGATACAGATAAGGGGTTGGGTAACAGTGTGGTAAACAGGAGGTTGGGCCAATTGAGGAGGCATGCCGTATCTTGGATACGTGCTATCGAGAGGGGAAAAAGTGCAGGAGGTGTCGCCCCCCCCCAAGGAAAACCATAACCCATGGGAGGTTGAGCGTATGGATGAGAGAGAGCTCCAATGATACTATCGGCGGCATGAGGTGCCCCCGGTGTGTTGGCACCACCGGGTATAGGGAGATTAGGTAGAACGGTATAAACATAACCTGTCTAAGCATAGATCAGGTCATATTTTAACGCCATTTGGAGGGCGGCTCCTTCAGTTTGAGGAAAATACGATGCAACATCTTTCCCGATAGGATGCAAGAGAGATATAAGGTACCATTCCATGTAGACACGGTCTTTGAAGGTATGGGATTGACATAGGCTCTTTCTTCTCTGCCATTCCCGGACATGATCAGATAGGCGGGTCGCAGATGATTGACAGAAAGAAGTCAAAAGTTTGATACCAGTCTTATAACAAAGGGGAAGCTGGAAGTAAGATAAAAAAGCCCGAGCAAGAGTCTCAAAGGTGGTATGAGAGGAAGTGGCCTGATCAACATACCACTTAGAAGCTTCACCTGTAAGCGTTTGTTGGAAAAACTGAAGACGGATAGAGTCATCAGTAATGGAGTTAGATGAACACCACATGTGGAAAGATCGAACATGATTTGAAGGATCTTCTCCAGCAAGGCCTTCAAACTTTTGGATGTCAGAAGGGAGCTTTGTGGGCATAGCGGGCCAACTAGCGTCATGGTGTATAGGGTCATTTATCAACCAGTCCAAGTCAGGGAGGCTAAGTCCTGCCATGAAAGGGAGCAAGGGTGTAGCCGGGGTAGTGTCTGTTGTGGTCCCACTAGTGGTATTCTTGGTGGGAGGGCTGGGATTACCACCAGTATAAGGTCCTGCACTAGAAATGGTGAAGGTGACAGGGGGAGAACCGAAGGCAGAACGAGAAGGAGAACACAAAGGACCAGAAGAAGAGTCGAAGTGCAGACTCGGTTGAGGACTAACTCAAATCCTATGCGGAGGAGTAAGTCTCCCTACCAAAAAATGAGGATGAAGGCCAAGAAATCTCTGGGATGAATGCCTTGGTGGTGCAATGGTGACAACAAAAACACATCATAAAGGAAAAAGAGACCGATAAGGGCAAGGAGGTGCAGGATCAACTGATTACAATGTCGAAACAAGGGCAGAGAGGTGCAGGATCAATTGATTTCAATGTTTTAGAGTCTTTTCTTGGTGGTGTTAACCAAGCCCTTTTTCACTTAGGGTGTGTGTGTAAAAGTGTGTAAATTTTAATTTTAAACCCAGATGTTTGTAGAGAAAAAGAAAAAGTGTGTTGTATAGCTGTAAATAAACCTGCAAATGTCAGTATATATGCCTGCAAAATATAAAATAAACAACTAATAATGCACCAATATAAACCCAAGGAGGTGGGTCTCTCAACAACTAGTCTATAGGTGAGTAAAAAACTAATTTAAACACACTAAAAAAAAATGCTAATAGATCTAGGGTCAAGAGGGACAGAGATCTAAAAGACAAAATCTACTGGAAAGTGATGCAGAAAACAACAACAAATCAGAGGAAAAATTGCTGTAAAAATGGTGGCGAAAGGCCATCTCCTGAAAGGAAACATAGTGAACACTAGAGGAAAACCAAAAAAAATCTAGATGAGGTGATTTGGATGGATAACAAGCCGATCTGAAGTGGATCTGAAGGTGAGGTATCAGATCTAAAAAAATGGCTCAAGACTCTGAAATTTTAGACAACCTGCAACAGCAAAAACTCTTCCAAAAAAAGTGGAGGGTACTGAAGCCCTAGGGGGATAGGTTCCCACTTATTTGAGTGAAACAGAACAAGTACAGGTCCAAAACAGGCGGAGACGGAGGTCAGAAAACCCTGAACAGAGGCTCAGACAAAGCTAGAAAACTTTCAGAAAAATCCCTGCAAAAAGTCTAGGTCGCAATTTCTGACCTCTTTTCAGCAGAGGTCGCACTTTTTAGGCTATAAAGTGCGACCTGGAGGTCCAGGTCGCAAGTTTTGGGCCAAAAAGTGTGACCTACATTTCCAGCACTCTCGACGGTAGATTTCAGAAAAAGTTGTCGTCTCAGCTGCGGCTGATGTCGGTCACCTGCGCAATGGGTCCGAAAACACATAGAAGTTAGAATTTTTATTGTTTTATGGTTTTATGGATTAAAAACAACATCAAGAATAAGAAAAACAAGGGGTTGAAGAGAAATCCTAGGGTTTGAAGTAGCTGGATATGCAAGGATCAGAAAAACGACAGTGGTCATAAAGGTAAACCCATGTGGATCGCCAGTTTTTAGTATGAATCTTGATTCGAGGTGTATGAAAAAATACCACTTTAGCTGTGCATAACAAACAACCCTAACAACAAAAATGACTACTAATATCTTCAGATCTGTAGTTATATGACCAAGACAAATGCTGCAAAAATCTAGATCTATGCATTAGAAGACATTAAACAGTAGAAAAATAAGATTTACTCCATAGATCCAATAGACAAGACAAGAATATATCCAATAGTATTTTTATTAATGGCACCTGGGAGGAAAACACAAGAGGGTGTTCCCTGTTCTCCTCAATGGGATGGGTTCTTGTAAGTCCTCAGCACTTCAGATTTAGAATTCCTCTCTCTTGATGGTGTAGAAAACCCAGACAAAAATGGAAAAATATGGCTATGATAATGGATCAATAGCTAGACCAAGAGTTGAGATCCAGAGTGATCTTTAGGCAACAAAAGGTGACAAATGAATGGGAAAACCCTTCCATTTATAACAAAATATTGAGTTAGTCTAGAGATTGGTGCATAATTAAAATATTGTTAACCAAATCTAGATCCAACTTTTATGGAATATTTTATTATATTTGTTGGAGGGAAAAGGAATTTGACTTGAGTCAAATCCCCTTATTTGTAAATAATAATAAATAAATGATTTATTTATCATTTTAAGGATGTGATTAAGTAAAAATAAAAAAATAAATGATTTATTTATTATTTTAAGGATATGGTTGAGTAATAATCAAATAAATAATGATTTATTTAATTATTTAAGGTGAATTAGTCATATTTAACAAATAATATTATTTAAATAAGATTTAAATAATTATTCTTAGAAAATAATAAGATAAATAATGATTTATCTAATTAATTTCCTTGTTTTGGGTTTAATATAACTAGAAATATTAATTAAACTATTGTTTAACTAATTATTTCTAGAGGAAAATCAAACAAATGTATATTTATTTAATATTTCCTTATGAGGTTTCTTGTTTAGACCATAAACAACTTAATAAAGGTGGTTTACTAAGTTATTTTTCATAGTGAATGCGATTTTACTTGGGGTAAAATTGGTCTTACTTGGTGTACTTGGGTCCATCTAATAACAATGGATTAGATGACCAAAAAATGGTGTAACACCAAAGATCAAGACATTATATCAATTAACATGAAATCAACCTTTACGAAGACTAACAACCATGTCATAATCAAATAAAAATAATTATTCATACTACTACAACTAGCACCCACTTATTTCTTAGTACATATAAGCTATCTCAACACATATTATGTTAGTACAATTATCCTAAAACGAGATCGTTTCTTCATGCAATCTTATAGACACATACTTATATCATGCGATCATTCAAACATTTTGTAAACATACCATGCTATATAAACCAGATAAACAACATAATCAAACTCCTACCTCAATGTAACTTAGGGGCGGCTATCACATATGCACAAGTCAACCTAGATTAGAATGACACAATTTATCAAGTATATTGACTCATACATGAACATCATAACCATAACCATTTGCATAGGCCAATCCAAATTAGCACAATACATATAACATCAAGATATTAGCTTCAACGACCATAATCATCATGCATATGACCAAAATGCATATAACAACAAGTTCTATCATTCATGGCCATCTGACGTGTGTGCGTATAACTGCACTAATCAACTAGCATCTATCATGCATGTAACCAGTACAAAAATAGAATTACATACATGTACATAACCCTAAAGCTTATAATATCTATTAAACAACACACCTGCATACCCAACATACAAAACTCTATGACGATATGCTCTTACTTCGAGGTCCAGTGCTCCAACCTCACTCTAATAATCTGCTTCTCCTGCTCTGTCTCAACCAACATATCAACATCATGATGACACAAACTGCAACACTGACGATCACAATGCATGCATAACAATCACATAGAAAACTAACATGCATGCATGACAAACACATTTTACCCATCCAATCCAAGCATTGAACCATGCTCTGATACCACTTTGTAACACCCTCCTCCCACACTTACCCAAGCTTACTGGTCCACTGAGGTAAATATGTGATGAAGAGTTACTATGATATTTCTCAACCTCCTAGATAACCTTAAGGAAGTGGAATCGATAAAACCAAAGCCTTATTGACCTCCCTCAGGTGCTACAGGACCCCTAAGGGCTAAAACACCCTTCTAGGTGTCCAAAACCTGAGTTAACCTGCTTTATCACTAATATGAACCTCTATTCAGATGAGAAATACTGCAAGGGAGATAGTATAGGCCTCTAGTCACATGCACGAGTATGCAAGGGAAAGATTGCAGTCTTTTTCAGCTAGTTCTATGCTTGTGACCGCAAGATTTGAGCCACTTTTTCAGGCCTAGTATCCAGACTGTTAGCCCCCCTATGAAATTCTTGGCAATCCAGCTGGGGGCTAGATTGTTTTGAGCCTTCAAGGAATGCCTTTCCCCTGAAAACCCATCCTCCTTGAAGTCTCTCAATTTCTGTGCCTAATACAAATCCTCTCTGCTAGTACATTGCTCAAAAAGGGCCTATTATTCCCTCCTTTACCCCTGCAAAATACATCAATTCCCCTTCTTTTCCCTTTATCCAAATTCCCTTTCTTCCCCCCCAAGATTCCCCCTCTCTATGCCTAAATCCCCCAAAATCCCCTTTAAATTTCCCCATCTCCCTTATTTCCCTAGTTTCCCCCTCCATATTTCCTACCATTACCCTTTGGTTGCCCCCAAAACGCATTAAAAATGAATTAAAATGATAAATTTTATGTCTTTGGGTCTTAGCCCTTCTTCTGATAGCCCCGCGCCCTTTTCCTTCCATAGAACCCCGCGCCGTGAGTAAATCTTTTTCCCTGCAGAGGCTCTTCTCTGTCCGTAGAGTCAAACCATGGAGCCCCCATAGTTGACTCATCGGGATGTGGGAAATCCCGATCAACGGTCGTTATTCACTACGGGGGGTCGCTCCAAAGCTCCCGTGCCCGTACACCTTGGCCCCTCGTAGTCCATCTCCGCTGTCCATATGCCCGACAGATCGACGGCGTGGAGTGCGCCCGAAATGGTGGACCCCACCTGCATACGTCATCCGCCCAGAACCTGCCGGTATTTTCCGTACCACCCATCTACAGCAGGCGGTTTTCCTCGGAGACCCAACGATTCCACTCATATTCTGCAGCGTGTTCGAGTGTACTATTTCAAAACCGCCCATTTCACGCATTAACTTCTGGTATGAGACGCCCAGCGGAATTGTTCAGAACTGTCGGATCTGGAGGGGCTCATCCAACGCTTGTCATTCAGCGAAGTTGCACCCCCGATAACTTGTCTCCTCTGTACGTCTAACCCGTCGTCACCTCTCCCCACTGCACTGACAGTCGTCGATCTCTTTCGCGATCGACGGCCCGCGTCCGTCCTCCTTGGTTGAACATTCCACGGTCTCCTGCCTCGCCCCGTCACCTGGTCCTGCCACGCACCTCCACGTGTGTCCGCCGTACTCCTTTTCACTCCATTGCGTATAATCGTCCCAAGTCGCGCTTTTTAATGTTTTCGGTCAAATTTTCTCTGTAGACCACCAAACTTCCACCCCACAGAGTATTTTGTCACCATGATTCGCATTTTCTTCCCTCCATGTCATCATCTACGCAGCCACGCGCATCATACATCTCATCCGCCACCCCATAAATTGTTTTCCTCACCGTTTATTGTATTTTGCAGGGATATTTAGAAGAAATGGCCGCCATGATACACGTCTATGCTACCAGGACAGATGAATCCTAGGAAGATCTATTTCAGGGGTAGAATTTATTAGAAATGACCAAGGGAGGTGGAGACAGGGCTTGAATTAAAGAAACAAACTTCAAGCCCTGCAAGAATACCTTCCGGCACCATTTAGAGCGCAGTATGGCAAGATCAGAGAAGAAAGAACGTTTTCAGAGAGAAGACAAGAGATTAGAGCACAACAATGAAGGTTTTGGGCCTTAAATCAGAAGTTTGAGAGGCTAAACCCGGTTCGAAGACCCCGAGGATTGATCAAGGATCCCGAGCACAGGCAAAGGGTAATATCTGGATTTTTCATCAGCAGAATGTTTGTCCTTCATCAAGTACATGGCGCCCATACAACTTTATTATGCACCATGTCCCTGAAGTGTTTTCCACCAAAAAATAGACCTGAAAACGCCAGAACATTTATGAGACAGACCTTTCAGCAGTTTATTTTATCTTTTGTTCACGACACCAGGAGTACAACAAGCCAAAAGGTCAAGATCATATCCAAAGCAGATCATTCTTTCACAAGGAAGGTGATAGAGATTAAATACATAGCAAGTCAAGCAGAATGGATTTCGGCCCTGCATTCATTGTTATGTTTAATGATACATTTAATTTTCACCCACTCCTTCAGTCGATCTTAGGTTCATCCTTTGATATAAAGCATAGAAGGAAACTTTGTAATGGTTGTTGATGAGATATCAGTGAAATGCAAGTATTCTCCTCTTGAGACACTTTCTCTGTGTATATTGTAAGATAGGCTGAGATTTGATGTATTCAGATTGAATGTTCAAGCTATGGGCTATGATGTACCTGATTGGTGTTGTTTTTAATATGACAAGCATGTTTCTTTGGATCCTGATCTAAAGCAGCTGGTGATGTTTCCTCTTTCTCTATATTTGTGATTGACTTGCTCTCATTGCATGCTACATTTCATTTCATTTCTGCTGGTAGGCAACAGAAGTATAATATAAGATTCACCCTTGATAGGTGCCTTATATTTCCTGCTCTCCCTACCTCAATGTTTTCTGCTCATATGTGTATCTGAATGTTGATTTCAATTGATTTAACCAGTGTAGTGGATGTCATTGCCTGCTCTCTGATGTATGAGTTAATGGAATCAGTATTTAGATGTTCTAGTTAGGATTTAGTTGAATGTGTTGAGAACCTAGGAGGTTTAGAATCCTGTATCTGCCTCACTAGGAGCTTACCATCCCAATTAAACCTTTCCAAGATCCCTTGTTTTACCTCTAATTCTGTCCAAGCAGGCCTGGAGTTAAATGACCTCTCGCCTGATCTATAGACAGAGTTGGTTGGTTCTCCTCCTTCATTTTCAATCCTTTGTGTCCCATTCCAAATATCTCCTTCAAGATCCAAATGCTCTAGATGACTAGCCCAACTGAAAGCTTGCACATTGATTACAAATAAATCCTTTCTTGACTCCATAGCCCAATGGATTTGATGTTCTATGAGTCATATGTCTCTGCCTAAGCTTCCTCTTTGCTCATCCTTGTCTTCTATTGGACCTTCTTTTCCTGATTCCCTCCAACCAAACACAAACAATCAAACAAACAACCATGAGCCCACAACTAGCCTAAAATCATAATTTAGAGCTTCAAAGACATACACTTTGACTCATATAGAGAGATCCCTCTCTGGACCTAGGAGGGCTAGATCCTAAGGTCCCAAAGTGGTTCTATGTTGTCTCATCTTTTGGTCTCTGTCAACCTGGCCAAAACATGGGAACCCCAACATAATGGCGACTCCGCTGGGGATTCTGAGTACATTTCACCTTAAAAAATTCGTAAAAACCTCAGAAACTTAGAACTCTGGTTAGGTTGACAGTAAGTCACCCCTTTCTTGAATCAACCTCCATTATTGAATATCCACCATACTCTTAGAAAAAGCCTGGAAAGGGCCAGGTAGCCTCCAGATCTCATCCTCTTTTCAGAGGTGACATATCTGGTAAATGCCCTCCCAGTCAATCTCTGGTTGGAGCTTGCCGATTCAGAGGAGATTCCTGAAAGGTGATATTGCCTGAGCACTGTGGTGGATAGTGTACCCCTTAGAAACATCCTAAACCCTCCACCTGACGACTCCATTGTTCCTAAACGAAAAGACTCCACTGGTGATCAGTAGGCCTGCTGATTATCTTGGTTTCACAATCAGACTCCACTGGGAGGCCAGCCCCTGAGACAACACTAACCACAGTAGAAGAAACGAGTAGGGTTAAGCTGCTTGGCTTATAAATAACATTCTAGCTTTCAGAACCACCCATACAAGAGCTTATCCCAACACTAATCCACCGGAAATAGTTGAAAATCCAGAGAGTATCCTCAAGGGAGCTCCTACACCTAAAATACCAACTATTTCCAGCAACATTCATAGAGCTAATTTTGCACCAGAAGATCTTGCAACTCTATTAGACCCTTTCTTCGACCTAGACCTTCAAAACAGATTACCTAGAACTAGGTCATTCAGTGTTTCAGACCAGCCAAACACTAGGGACAGTGAAACCCCTCCTTCCACACCACCTGATTTTCACTTCCTTCAAAACTTGGGGCTCTCTCACCCTAGATTTTCTCAACAGAATTCTGCTGGTCCAAACATCCCTGTCATCCAAATACCAGCTGCTCAAGCTAACCCTATACCCCATCAGAAAATCATTATGGCAGCTTGGTATGCACCTTTGCTTTTACCTCAACCCTTGTTACCCTTTCCCAATGATTATCAGTAAAAAATCCCACACTTCACTGCTAAAGAGTCCATAACAGCTCAGCAACATGTAGATAAGATGGAGGACTCTTTTGATTATATGGAAATTGATGATGAAACAATCAAAATGAGGATCTTTGCCCAAAGCTTAGGGGGCGAGGTGAAAAAATGGTTTAAGAGTTTACCTCCTGGCAGTATTCAAGATCTCCCTGCATTATACTAGACCTTCATAAAAAAATGGGAGGTTAGAGCAAACCCTCGCCAGATCCGAGCAGAATACATGTCCCTTAAGAGGAACGTAGGAGAGAGTGTTCACGATTACACCACTAGATTCAATAGCATCTACAATGCCCTCTCTCCACACATGAAACCTCCACAAGGTATGGCCCTGGCTAAGTATCCTGATGGATTTGATGCTGACCTGGCCTATGAGCTTAGAGATAAAGAATATGCCACACTAGAGGACATGAAAAAAGGAGCAGTTAACATAGAGGCAAACCTGATTGAAAAGAGAACAAGACTGAGAGCTAAGAAGAGGGTAACATATAGGGATGACAACGTAGCTTCCACCTTTGATCCAAAATATGATAGATTATCTAAAAATGTGGATAAGCCACAAAAAATGATGGAGAGAATGGTTGTCACAGTTAGTAACCAAAATAGAAATCAAAACCAGAACCAAAACTTTAGAAGAAACAACAATGCCACTCCCAACAGACAGAAAGAATCAGATCAGCAAGTTATTCCCCCTTTCCAAAACTTTCTAGATGAGGATGAAGGAATTATAGAAGAGTCTGAAGGGAATGCAATAAAAATGTTTGAAACAGAAGATTCAATCCTAAATTATGATTCAGAAGAAGACCAGCCCTCCACCACTGGTTGTGATGAGGAGTGGTTTGAGTCTGAGGATTATAGATTAGGATTTGAAAATGCCATGTTGCTAGTCAGGGAACAATATGAACTTAGGAGCAAGAAAAACCAAGATACTCCAAAAGCCAAGACTCCTGAGATTACAATCAAGAAAAAGCCTGACAAAACTTCTAAAGCAACTGCTGAGAATTCCAAATCAGCAGCTGAAGGTTCTGGAAAAGACAAAGAAAAAGACAACCAAAACACTAGAAAACAAGGTCAACCAACTAGCAGTACTAGCACCATAGTTAGTGCTCCTGATACAATAGTTCCCAACCCTGTACATAGTGAAAAATCACAAACTGATTCAGCTACTAAGGTAGTAACAAATAAGACAGAGTTGAACATTCCAAAGACCCAGTCCACTTTCAATTTAGAGAGTGAGATTGCAAAAATTAAAATCTCTGTATCATTATCTGAGCTGGCCTCTCAGGATGCATATAAAGGCAAAATTTTGAAAGCATTAAATCTGGGAGAAATGAATGATTCTGTAAATTTTAATGATGATCAACCAGCCCTACTCTTTGGTCCCAAAATTGAAGGAAAATTTCAGGAAGGGGTAGTTCCACCTTTTTATATCAGTCTTAACATTCATGAAAAGATACTCCACAATGCCATGCATGATTCTGGTGCGTCACACAATCTAATGCCTAAGGTAGTGATGGAGAGGCTAGGCCTAGAAATCACCAGACCCTACAAAGACTTATATTCATTTGACTCTAGCAGAGTAAAATGCCTAGGCCTCATCAAGGATTTATGTGTGAGTCTGACCCAGATTCCTGCCAAGTGTATGGTCATAGATGTTGTGGTGGCAGATGTGCCACCAAAGTATGGCATGCTATTGTCAAGATCATGGGGAGCCAAACTGCAGGGAACAATGCAGATGGATGGCTCTTATGCCACTATCCCTATATTTGGCCAACTTAGAAGACTGTATAGAGAGTCTCAAATGAAATTCTTAGTCAGTAGCCCCGAGAAGCCTGAAAATTCACCATTATACTCTGTACATACAGATCTAGACTCTCTCATTCTCTACAATGACCAATCCTTAGAAGAGCCGAGATCAGATAACGAAGACACAAACATAGAGCCCATGGATTTCAACATAATGGCTACTCTAGAAGAATACGATGAAGAGGACCATGGGAAAAATACTGAAAACATAACTCTGAATGAAACAGAAACAGAACAAAAACAACAAGCTAGCCACCTCCCTGATCTCCATGCCCATAATGAACCACAAAATGACCCCCCTCCGAGCACAAACCTCACAACTCAACATAATGGCGAATCTAGCTATAGGGGAGGGGATGAAAACGAAGTAAACAACGAATCCCTGTGGGAAATGAACTTTTATGGGTCTTGTACTAGGCAAAGCGCTGGAGAAGGAGTGTGGCTACGTAACACAGAAGATGATCATGTAGAGACCCACGCTGTGAATCTGCGTTTCAAATGCACAAACAATATTGCAGAATATGAGGCTCTGATCTTGGGCTTGAATCTGTTGAAAAAATTAGGAGCCCGTAGGATAGCTGTGAGAGGAGACTCAGAGTTAGTGATCAAACAGGTGAATGGTGAGTATTCAGCAAAACACCCCAGGCTTAGGGCATACAGGAATGGTACTCTAGATTTGCTGAAAACGTTTGTTGAATATGAATTAGTGTTCATTCCTAGGGGTCAAAACGCAGTTGCAAATGGATTAGCTTGTCTAGCTAGCTCATATCCTAAGGCCCCAGTTGATCAACAAATTATCATTCAGACCAAATTCAGGCCTGCAGTGCCAGACAATGAAAAATATTGGCAGGTCTTTGTGGGAGACAAACAGATCGAAGATTTCCTATTGGGCAGGAATGAGTTTAAATTCTCAGATTTAGACTCATCTTCTGATGATAGCTGCCCAAGCGAGGATCCCCCAGATGAACAAGAAACACCCTGTAACATAGAAATACATTCTTTTTTCTGATAAAACTGGAAATTTTAACGAAAATAGTGAAAACGCAGAAAATGAAGAGGTTGAAGTGCTGCAGGACAAAGACAAGAATATAACCAGAGGCCTGGCACCCTTAGAGGACCTTTTTGATTTCAATGATGTAGCAAAGAAGCCCACCATAGAACATGTAGAATCAGATATAGAAGAATGCAACATAGGCACTAAAGACAAACCCAAAATGATAAAACTGGCTAAGTCTATACCTGCAGGCATGAAGAAGAAGTACATTGACCTTTTTAGGGAATTCATTGATGTGTTTGCACGGAGTTATGAAGACTTAAAGGCCTATGACACCAATATCATTCAACACAAAATACCCTTGAAAGAAAATCAGAAGCCTTTTAGAAAAAAAATCCATAGGATTAATCCAAAACAGTTGCCTGCAGTAGAGAAAGAGATCAGGAAGATGTACGATGCAGGCATAATAGTTCCTGTAAGGTTTTCTGATTCGGTGTCAAAATTAGTGGCTGTAAGGAAGAAGACAGGGAGATCAGGCTATGCATAGACTTCAGAAACCTCAATAGAGCCTCCTTGAAAGACAACTACCCTTTGCCTAGAATGGAGCATATCCTACAGAAGGTAGTAGGCTCTAAGAGAATCTCCCTGCTTGATGGTTTTTCAGGATATAATCAAGTTCTGGTACTCCCAGAAGATCAACTCAAAACAACTTTCACCCCTCCATGGGGCACCTTCATGTATGTGAAAATTCCCTTCGGATTGATGAATGCTGGAGCTACCTTCTAGAGAGCAATGGACATAGCTTTCTCAGAGGAGATCAGACACTTTATAGTTATCTAATTAGATGACTTGACTGTCTTTTCTAAAACTGAAGAAGAACATCTGAAACATATGAGAAAAGTTTTTGAAAAATGTAGAAGGTACGGCCTGTCCTTAAATCCTAAGAAAACTGTTTTTGGGCTGCAAGAAGGTAAACTTCTTGGTCATATCATATCTGAGAAAGGGATTAGGATAGACCCCCAGAGGGTTGAGGGAATACTTCAAATTACACATCCAAGAAAAATCAAGGAGTTACAGTCCTTTATAGGGAAGATCAATTTCCTCAGGAGATTCATTCCTAATCTAGCAGAGCATCTTAGAAAAATGACTGAAATGTTAAAGAAAGATGCAGGAATTAAGTGGACTGTTGAAGCCAAAAAATATTTTGAGTCAGTAAAACTTGTTCTCACTCAGGCCCCTGTCCTTATCAGCCCCGAATTCTCAAAATATTTTCTGATCTTTTCATTTGCTTCCCAACACACAATAGCTGCAGTTTTGCTATAGAAAAATTCAGAAGGTAACGAACAGCCTATAGCCTTCTTTAGTAAAGCCTTAAGAGATGCACCCTTAAAGTAAAACATCATGGAAAAGTAGGCCTATGCCTTTATTAAGGCCTTAAAATATTTTAGGGTGTACATTCTGCATTCTCGCACCATTGCCTTCGTGCCAAATATAGTGGTCAAAGATATCTTGTCCCAAGACCCAGATGGGAAAAGGGGCAAATGGATTGCTACAATTTTAGAATACGACCTTGAAATAAAACCCACCAAACTGTTCAAAGGTCAAGGCTTGGCCCAGTTAATGGCTGAATCTAATCTACAGGCCCTTGACATTAATATGATAAATGCCTTAGATGAGCAGGAAAGCCTGTCTGACCCCACTATAGAAGAGAAATTCCAAAACTCTCCATGGTATTCTGATATCCTTTATGTCCTCACCAATCTGAATGCTCCTCCAGAAATGTCAAAAACTAAGGCCAAGTTCACAAAAATCAAAGCCAGAAACTACTGCATCTTGAATGAAAACTTATATTGGAAAAGTCCAAATGGCCTATTGTTGAAATGTTTATCTGAAACCGAAGCTGAAAGAGTCAAACAAGAATTCCATGCTGGGGAGTGTGGAGGCCACCTGAGTTGGAAAACCACTGCAAATAAGATACTCAGGGCTGGTTACTATTGGCCTACACTCTTTAGTGATTTCCATAAAATGATCCTTGCCTGCCACAAATTCCAAATCTTTGAGGGCAAAAGAAAGCTCCTTCCCCTCCCTCTGCAACCAATCACCATAGAAGGCCCTTTCATGCAATGGGGCCTAGAATTTATAGGAGAAATTTATCCTGCCTCCTCTGGACAACATAAATGGATCCTAACTGCTACAGATTACTTCACTAAATGGATAGAAGCTATACCCACTAGGAATGCCACTGCCTCTGTCATCATTAGGTTCCTAGAAGACTTCATCTTATCTCGTTTTGGTTGTCCAAGGAAAATAATCACTGACAATGCTGCTGCTTTCGGATCCAAAAGA
Organism: Pinus albicaulis; assembly: GCA_034641835.2. Classification (NCBI taxonomy): domain Eukaryota; kingdom Viridiplantae; phylum Streptophyta; class Pinopsida; order Pinales; family Pinaceae; genus Pinus; species Pinus albicaulis. Next base: position 817,356,478 of record CM076573.1, on the reverse strand, counting down.
ATGGTTGATTTCTATCACAGGTACGGAATAGCACTTGGACATTCAACTGCCTATTACCCCCAGGGTAATGGCCTAGCTGAATCATCAAATAAGAGCTTGGTCACAATCATTAAGAAGCTGCTGGAAGAGAACAAAAAGTCATGGCATAAAAAGTTGATACATGCCTTGTGGGAAGACAGGCTCACTACAAAGAAATCCATTGGCATGTCACCCTTTCAGCTGGTTTATGGGACTGAAGCATTGTTTCCTACTAGCCTTGGAGTTCCAGTGATCAAACTTTTCCAGGAGATCCAATCAGAGGAGAACAATATGATGAGAAGAATTAATGAAACTATTCATCTGCAGCAAACAAGAGAGCAGGTTTATGGCAGAGCTGTCAGAGTACAGGAAGGCATAAAGAGACAGTTTGACAAAAGAACCAAAGCTTCAGATTTCAAGGTTGGAGATAAGGTTCTGAGATGGGATTCGAGAAGAGAAGACAAAAGAAAACATGGTAAGTTTGACAGTTTGTGGCAAGGCCCATATATCATACAAGCCACTGTGGGTCCTAATGTGTTTTTTCTGCGAGAACTTGATGGTTTCGAGCTGTTTGGGGGTCCTTTCAATGGCAGGATGCTCAAGCATTATTTCTGCTAATGCTCATTTTCCAGTTTCATTTCCATTGTACATACCATTGCAGCTTTTATTTTTGTTTTCAAGAAAAGATAAAATGTTCCCAAAATAGAAAATTCAGAGGTTCAAACATGCCCAAACAAGGACCTCTAGAAGTGCAAAATATTGGCTCTAATAAACTCAAAATCTGAGCCAAGGCAAAGTGAAAACAGCTGGTCCTAATATGCCCAAAATCTGGACCGGCAAAGAAGAAAGAAATCAGCTCTAACATGCACAAAATCAGAGCTGAAGGAAAAGGAAGAAGTGACTCTAGTATGCTCAAAACCTGAGTCACATGAAGAAAAGAGGGTGCTTCAAAAGTTCATATTTCAAACCCTCAAGTTTTGTTTTTGAGTTTCATCTTTTTCAGTCCACAGCAAGCCAGACAGTCTAATCCTAGCTTGGCTGTTTTTAAATTTCCTGTCTTAGAATGTAGGAGAAGAAACCTGTTGGACAATTTAATCCCAACAGGTAGCAGAATAGGTAGAGAAACATGTGAGGCCAACAGTCTAATCTGGCCTCATGGAGCAATAAGGGTAGAATTAGAATAGGTTTGTTTTTGTTTTGCAAAATAAAATGTAAAGGGTCTGCTAGTTCAAATGCACCCAAGGTAAAATTGTTAGAGCTCTAGTTTGGGTAGGTAGATTGGTTGGGAAAATGTTTCTGCTTATTTGTGTATCCAAAATATTGTGGTAGCTGAAAATCAAAGAAGGAAGATGGCTTATGATAGCAGGCATCTGGCCTACTCCAAAGATCATATCTGGTTTCTTGACTCCTCCAAGGAGAAGCCATCCCCATGTGGAGCCACTGTTAGCCCCCCTATGAACTTCTTGGCAAGCCAGCTGGGGGCTAGATTGTTTTGAGCCTTCAAGGAATGCCTTTCCCCTGAAAACCCATCCTCCTTGAAGTCTCTCAATTGTTGTTCCTAATACAAATCCTCTTTGCTAGTACATTTCTCAAAAAGGTCCTATTATTCCCTCTTTTACCCCTGCGAAATACATCAATTCCCCTCTTTTCCCTTTATCCGAATTCCCTTTCTTCCCCCCAACGATTCCCCCTCTCTATGCCTAAAACCCCCAAAATCCCCTTTAAATTTCCCTATCTCCCTTATTTCCCTAGTTTCCCCCTCCATCTTCCCTACCGTTACCCTTTGGTTGCCCCCAAAACGCATTAAAAATGAATTAAAATGATAAATTTTAGGTTTTTGGGTCTTAGCCCTTCTTCTGATAGCCCCGCGCCCTTTTCCTTCCATAGAACCCCACGCCGTGACCAAATATTTTCCCCTACGGAGGCTCTTCTCTGTCTGTAGAGTCAAACCATGGAGCCCCCGTAGTTGACTCCTCGGGATGTGGGAAATCCCGATCAACGGTCGTTATTCACTACGGGGGGTCACTCCAAAGCTCCGGTGCTCGTACACCTTGGCCCCCCGTAGTCCATCTCCGCCGTCCATACGCCCGATAGATCGATGGCGCGGAGCGCGCCCGAAATGGTGGACCCCACCTGCATACGTCATCCACCCAGAACCCGCCGGTATTTTCCGCACCACCCATCTACAGCAGGCGGTTTTCCCCGGAGACCCAGCGATTCCACCCATCTTTTGCCGCGTGTCCGAGTGTACTATTTCAAAACCGCCCATTTCACGCATTAACTTCTGGTACGAGACGCCTAGCGGAATTGTTCAGAACCGTCGGATCTAGAGGGGCTCATCCAACGCTTGTCATTCAGCGAAGTTGCACCCCCGATAACTTGTATCCTCCGTACGTCTAACCCGTCGTCACCTCTCCCCGCTGCACTAACAGTCATCGATCTCTTTCGCGATCGATGGCCCGTGTCCATCCTCCTTGGTTGACCATTCCACGGTCTCCCGCCTCGCCCCATCACCTGGTCCCGCCACGTCACCTCCACGTGTGTCCGCCGTACTCCTTTTCACTCCATTGCGTATAATCGTCCCAAGTCGCGCTTTTTAATGTTTTCGGTCAAATTTGCTCTGCAGACCACCAAACTTCCACCCCACAGAGTATTTTGTCACCATGATTCGCATTTTCTTCCCTCCATGTCACCATCTGCGCAGCCATGCGCATCATACATCTCATCTGCCACCCCATCAGTTGTTTTCCTCACCGTTTATTGTATTTTGCAGGGATATTTAGAAGAAATGGCCGCCATGATACATGTCTACGCTACCAGGACAGATGAATCCGAGGAAGATCTGTTTCAGGGGCATAATTTTTTAGAAATGACCAAGGGAGGTGGAGACAGGGCTAGCATTAAAGAAACAAACTTCAAGCCCTGCAAGAATACCTTCCGGCACCATTTAGAGCGCAGTATGGAAATATCAGAGAAGAAAGAACGTTTTCAGAGAGAAGACAAGAGATTAGAGCACAACAATGAAGGTTTCGGGCCTTAAATCAGAAGTTTGAGAGGCTAAACCCGGTTCGAAGACCCCAAGGATCGATCAAGGATCTAGAGCACAGGCAAAGGGTAATATCTGGATTTTTCATCAGAAGAATGTTTGTCCTTCATCAAGTACATGGCGCCCATACAGCTTTATTATGCACCATGTCCCTGAAGTGTTTTCCACCAGACAACAGACCTGAAAACGCCAGAACATTTATGAGACAGACCTTTCAGCAGTTTATTTTATCTTTTGTTCACGACACCAGGAGTACAACAAGCCAAAAGGTCAAGATCATATCCAAAGCAGATCATTCTTTCACAAGGAAGGTGACAGAGATTAAATACATATCAGGTCAAGCAGAATGGGTTTCGGCGCTACATTCATTGTTATGTTTAATGATACATTTAATTTTCACTCACTCCTTCAGTCGATCTTAGGTTCATCCTTTGATATAAAGCACAGAAGGAAACTTTGTAATGGTTGTTGATGAGATATCAGTGAAATGCAAGTATTCTCCTCTTGAGACAAGTTCTTTGTGTATATTGTAAGATAGGCTGAGATTTGATGTATTCAGCTTGAATGTTCAAGCTATGGGCTATGATGTACCTGATTGGTGTTGTTTTTAATATGACAAGCATGTTTCTTTGGATCCTGATCTAAAGCAGCTGGTGATGTTTCCTCTTTCTCTGTATTTGTGATTGACTTGCTCTCATTGCATGCTACATTTCATTTCATTTCTGCTGGTAGGTAACAGAAGTATAACATAGGATTCACCCTTGTTAGGTGCCCTATGTTTCCTGCTCTCCCTACCTCAATGTTTTATGCTTATATGTGTATCTGAATGTTGATTTCAATTGATTTAACTAGTGTAGTGGATGTTATTTCTTGCTCTCTGATGTATGAGTTAATGAAATCAGTATTTAGATGTTCTTGTTAGGATTTAGTTGAATGTGTTGAGAACCTGGGAGGTCTAGAATCTTGTACCTGCCTCATTAGGAGCTTTCCATCCCAATTAAACCTTTCCAAGATCCCTTGTTTTACCTCTAATTCGGTCCAAGAAGGCCTGGAGTTAAATGACCTCTGGCCTGATCTATAGACTGGACTAGATGGTTCTCCTCCTTTCATTTTCAGTCCTTAATGTTCCATTCCACCCAGTATCTCTAAAGATCCAGATAATTTAGATGACTAGCCCAACTGAAAGCTTGCACATTGAACACAAGTAAATCCTTTCTTGACTCCATTTCCCAATGGCTTTGATGTTCCATGAGTTATCTACCTTTGCCTAAATTCCCTTGTTGTCCATCCTTGTCTTATATTGGAACCTTCCTTCCTGATTCTCAACAACCAAACATAAACAATCAAACAAACAACCCTGAGCCATACAACTAGCCTAAAATCATAACTTAGAGCTTCAAAGACATACACTTTGACTCATATAGAGAGATCCCTCTTTGGACCTAGGAGGGCTAGATCCTAAGGTCCCAAAGTGGTTCTATGTTGTCTCATCTTTTGGTCTCTGTCAACCTAGCCAAAACATGGGAACCCCAACACAGACCACTGCCTAGAACTTAATGAAACTCTCAAGAGTGATATATGACATAGGGAAAAGGTATTCCATACAAAACTTAAACAATAAATTGACCTAACCAATCCTAAACATTACAGACATTCCATCAAACACATGATGAACATGTAATCTATAGGCCATAAATATACATCTGAACATAGGGGTCTCATACTTATCTGAGAATCATTAAGAAGGTTTGATGCCCTCTCATATAGCTGAATTATCATCTATTAGGTCATACATTCATTAAAATTTCATTTACTAAAAAAAATACGATGCAAGCCATAAATCAAGTGTGTCATAAACCATGCTTATAGCCTGCATATAACTAGAGAAATATCAATGATAGAACAACCATTAAAGCCACATAATAACAGATATACATACTCATGAAATACAAGAGGAAAATAAATCTTATTAACATATGCAAAAGCCAACCAAGTTAGGCACTTCCACGTACCACCAAACCATAGATTGGGTTTAACCAAATCTTTATTTCAGCCAATCACCCCCATGCCATATTCCAAGCATGAATGTGGGATCTCATGGAATAAACCAAGAAAACCAAACCAGGGCTTCTAGAGGTCAAACCACCTCAACCCTCAACCAATGATTTCACCTCACGGTCGAACATCACTAAGCATCACCATATCGGTCTCCATCCAAGTTGTCGAGGGCTCTAGAGCGTTTGTTCCAACCCAACTTCCAAGATTAGTAACTCAACCCACAACTGCTACTGGAATCCGTAACGTTTGTCCAACCAAGGCTTCCAGGACTAGGAACTAAACCCACCAAGAGCTCTAGAGAGTTTGTCCAACCAGGTCTTTCAGGACTAGTAATTCAACCCAAGCTGTTATAGGGCTTCCAAAGCATTTTTCCAACCAAGGCTACAGGAACTAATAACTCAACCCACAACCATAAGGAACATGAGCACCAAAAAGAAAACAAAATATAAAACCCATAACACCATGGCTATCCAGCAAGTGGAAAGGCTAGGAAAAACCAATATCAATCTAGGAAATCCTCCATGCCAATGGCAAAACATAACCAAATAACCACATGCATATGTCATGCATGTAAAAACTAGCAAGGAAATGATACATGCAACTTGGTACTTGCAAGAAAAACCTGCTATAGCTTCTGATCCCGCTACCCTCTTGCGATTTCTTGCTTTTCCTTTGTCTCCTTGCTCCAAATCCCAAGTAAGCCAAACTCCTCCAAGAGTGCTCCAAGAAAAATCTAAGTGTCCAAAAATATGAGAGAGAAAATATAAGAGAGAGCTACAAGATAAAACTAACAAAAGGTTGTGAACTGATCCTCAAAAGGATTTTTATCAATGAGGCCTCTATTTTATTCATTTTCCATTATTTTTCCTTCAATTTCCTCCTCATGAAAATATGTGACTCTTCACCTTCCTTTTCTTTTATTTTCCATTATCTTCATAAATAAAAGGCTAATAAATGCCTCATGCCTTTTCAAAGCCTTTTCCATTGCCTTTGCCAATTTCCCTTAGCCATAATAAGCTAAATGAACACACACTATGATGTTTTGCTAAACATTCGGCTTGGAATACGTTTCCCATGACCTTGGTCTTATTTTTCCCTTTATTAAATTTATTACATGAACTTTTAACCCATGTCTATTACAGATCTCCTTGCCTTTAAGTTGCCTTCATATTATTTTCTGTTGACCTTCGGAAGAAATTCTCATTCTTGATTAGGCCAGTTACAAAATTATTAAAAGATGGAAGTATCTGCATTGGAGATTGATAGAATGTATGTAGTGGAAAAATATTAGGACCTCTGGATATGAAGATAGTAATACATGCAAATCTTATGTACATCATTCTCTTGAAGTCATATATAGTCTCTAAAAGTAAAGATCTATACAAGAATTTGAAAAACTTTCTTCTGAAGCATTCTCCTCAAATTATCCTAATCGTCATTAGAGAGTACTTACAAATTTGAAACAAAACCATTGGATGGATCTTTTATTTATAATTTCCCTTAGCCAATTGCTTGGTATTTCAATGAAAATTCAAGTTTAGGTTGTGCCAGGAACCTGGATTTTCACAAGTAAACTTTTATTATTATTTTTTATTTTTCATATATGTTTTTGTTATTTTATTTTTATTTTTTATGATAAAATTAAATTTCCGAATGGAGGAGGGGTAGAAGTATTGATATCAATACCCAAAACGTACATATGGACTTGCTAAAATATTGGGGAAATAATTTCTTCACGATTGGGGGGTTTGTAATGGAGTTTCAGTCTATGGCCATTAACAACAAACATGACTCTTTCCTCATTAATTGTCTTTAACTTGACTAATCCATTTTTGAATACTTCCTCTACTTCATACGAGCCAAGCTAGTGCGTTGTGAATATACCCTCGAAGTCTTTGGATTTGGAATAAAAAATAAAATCCCAATCATTGACTTTCAATTCCTTCTAAATGAATTTGTCATGCCACTTTGATCTCTGTTGTTGAATTATCATATGACACTACAATGATTCTTATATGATTTCATATAGTTGATTTAATTGAATTATTATTTCCTTTTGGGATTCAAATGAATATATCCCTAGTTCTACTGCTAATTTGAATGTTTGGAATTGGAATTCAACAGGAAGGAGAATTTTCTTATCAAATACCAATTCATAAGGAGTAAAACCAATAACACTTTTCCAAGTTGTTCTATATGCCCAAAAATATTTTGGGAGCCTATCTGTCCAATCCTTTCAATGCAATTGGACTGTGTTATTCATGATTGTTTCTAGAATCTTATTAGTTGACTCTACTTAGCTGTTGGATTGCAGGTGGTAAGGAGTGCATTTACTGTGCTTGATACTATATTTCTCCACTACTTCTTGCACTAACTTGGATGTGAACTGTGCTTGCTCTAATATTTCTCCACTAATTCTTGCACTAACTTGGATATGAGCTGTGCTCCTTAATTGGTGAAAAAACCTTGAGGGACTCCAAATCTGACAAAGATGTCCTCAAATAAAAATTGACCACTGATTTCTTAGAAGATTTTTCTAATTTTTTAGCTTCTACTCATTTGGTAACATAATTAGTACAAACCATAATGTACCTCTTTCCTTTTGATTTAGGGTTGATTGGACCATTGAGATCTAGAGCCCATTTTTCAAATGATTGTAGAAGAAATTGTGGTTGTAGGGGCATTTCGTTAGTTGTTATTAGTCAACCCATCCTTCGAAAACTATCATAGCTTCGAACATATTGTCTTGCATCTTCAACAAGGATGGCCAATAATAGCCTTGATTAAGTATTTTATAGCTTTTGTCTGCAAAATTCCCACCTTAGGTTTCATTATTATAAGCTTTTAAGATATCAAATATTTCATCTTATCTAACACACCATCTAATAACAAAATCATGTCCTACGTAGAAAATATTTACATTAATCCAACAATATATAACACTTTGATTAATCTCTTTCTTTTTTATTTTGAAGTAAAGTGAGGTGGTAAATTTCCTCAAGATAAATAATTTTCCACATTGGAAAACCACAATTTTTTAATTGATATAGAAAATAGATGTTCATTTGGAAAATTATAAAATATTGGAACGATCTCACCACGGTTTTTAAAGCATGAGAGAAAGTCTACCACTCGATTTTCTGTTTCGGGATGATCAATGATTGTGATGTTAAACTCCCAAAACAATAACAACCATCATGTAATCCTACCATTAGTAATTAATTTATCCATTAAATATTTAATAACAAAATGTTCGGTATGGATAAAGCCGTCATAACTTGTAACATAATGCTTGAACTTGTTTACTGCATGCACAACAGATAACATCTCTTTTTCAGTAACAATATAATTAAGCTCAAAAAGGGTTAAATTTTTACTAATGAAGTAAATGACATAGGTATTAATATCCTCATTTTGATTTAATGACGCCCTTGTTTCTATATGAGATGCATATATAGAGATGTGAAATGGTTATTTTAAAGCAGACTGATAGTTGGCATTTTAGTAAGCTCTATGTCTTTTGTAAGTAACTTGAACATGGGTAGGGCTACCCTATTGAAATTTTCCATGGATCTACAATAATACCATGCACAACTATCGGGCCTCCAAATTAGACACAAATTAAGGCCCATATGACAATCCTTCAACACATTAAACCTGTATTTTTTGCATTAGATGACATATTTTTAGATTTAATATGTTCATTAGGAAGGATTAGAGATACTTGCATATTTGTGCCTAATATTATTTATTTTTGTAGAATATTGTGAGTATATTGGGCATATTATGAAGACTTGGAGATGAGATAATCTAGGGACTTTATCCCTACTATAGGATGGAATAAGTTTGGATAATAAATGAACAAGATATTATGAAATTATTGAATAGATTCTAGAACTCCAATGATTGAGAAAATCTAGGAATGTGCTCCTTGTCTTTTAATGAAAATTCCTAGTGTTTGGAACTAGATCCACTTTTTGAGGGATTTTGGAGGCGAAATCTACCTCCTTTCAAGGATAATTATTTCTCATCACTTTGTATAAGTACCAATTCGAATTAGAATCTAGGGGCATGCATTTTTTAGTCTTCTTGTGGAGAAAACTTGTTATTTAGCAACTCCATTTTCATTTCTAGCAGGGATGTACTTGGATTGATTCAAATAATGAAGTTTTATGCCATTTTTAGCTTCTAAATCTTGGTTTCCTTCATAGGAATTTGAGTATCCTTGAGCTTGGACATCCTAGGAGCCTCAGATCCCTCTTGTACAATTTATTTATTTTCTTTGAATGCATTTTTCACTTTCATCTCTTAATTTTGAATTTAGTGTTCATGCCTCTTTTGTTGTAGATTACATTAGTTAAATGATGAAAGTGGGTTAATTCATGAGCTAACAAATTGTGTGTGCGCTGCCTGACATAAGCTGCTGGAGTTTGAATCTCTGCCTCGACCCTCTGCTTCCATGCCCCCCCGGAGTCTGATCCGGGTGGGGAACCACTTCCTGATGCTCCTCAAATCGATATGAAGCATCAAAACAATAAGAAACCTCCTCATGATGCATCTAAAATCGTGTTTTCCTCTTTAGTCTCCTCAATGGGACCTCCATGATCACACCTTGCTGTTACAACATTTGTGAATAAACTCGATGGAATTCCATAGATTACTCTTCCTTTAACACTCCCACAGAGAGCTGCCCTCTCATTATCAGAAAAAGGACTCACTGGATAGTTCAAAGGAATGTGTCCCTTACCAAAAACAATACAAAAGTGGATAGAGAGAAACGGGTCTCAAGTGAAACAAGGGAAAATAGATATCAGATTCTGCAGAAGGGGATACTTCACCTTTCACTTCGAAACAAAGGAAGACAAAGACCTCATATTTAGAAGTGTTCCATATTTTATGGATACAAGAGGAATCTACCCAAATAGATGGACTCTAGACTTTGATCCCAAGCTGGACATCCCGAACGCGGTCCCGGTCTGGGTTTGACTATCACATATTCCCTTTCATTGTTGGGGATATGAATCTTTCAAAAATATTAGAAAAACAGTCGGAAAATATTTCGACAAGAGCGAGCCAAAAGAAAAAATGCAGGCCTGTACGAGGATTTGCATTGAAGTGGACTTAGGAGAAGGGCTCCCAGAGGCTATGAAGCTAAAAGTAGACAACTGGATTCATATACAGTAGTTGGAATATGTAAAAATACCCTTCAAGTGCAAGGTATGTCATGAATACATGCATTTTTCAAATATATGTTGTAAGAAGGAAGAACAAGAAAATAAAACTGAAGAAGCATAAGAACAAAAATGGGAGCAAGTAAAAAAAAAGACAAAAAATAAAACATCGCATGTCCCTATTCCTACATCAACCACTTCCCCCTCTTCCCCTCCCTCAAAGAATCCCCTCCACTCCTCCTCCTTCCCCCCTGAATCCTCTCCTCTCTCTGGCTCGAATCCCTTTTATCCCTTCAACATCCCCTCTTACCCTCCTCCATCACCCCATGCTCCCATATTCTCCTCTCTAGCAGCCCCCAGTGGCTTCTCTTCTCCTCCTCGCCCCCCCTCCTCACCTGGCTTTGCATTCTTGGGTCCTCCTCTCTTGACTACCCCTCCCTTCCCTCCTAGTCCTCCCCCCCATTCTTAGAAATGATCCTCACTCGAAATTAGTTAAAATAATCTTTGGAATCTGCTAATACTTCTAAGAAAGCTGGAAGGAAATCAAATAAGGAACTAAGGGATGAGGCGACAACAACGAAGCTTACTCTAGGCACCTAACAACCCATGGAAAGTTACCTTGAAAAAAGATCTAGAATCAAAGAGAAAGGCCAATGGAATCATCGAGGGAAAGGTCCCTTGGCATCAAATAAAAATAAATAATGATAATGGTCTATTAGAATTGCAAAGGATTAGGACTTCCCTCCAAAATTATAAACATAATAAGGGATCTTATATCAGGGAAAAAATTAAATATCCTAATGATCTAGGAGACCAAAATCATCAGTCAAGAAATGGGAAACATCATATAAAAAATGATAAATTATGAAGGAACAACATTGTTTGCCATTGGGGCATCGGGAGGAATCAACACAATTTGGCACAAAGAAAAATGGAAATTACAAAATTAGAGAATGGAGGCACACTGGATAAAGAAAAAGTTAAAAAGTAAAACTACGGAAAGACAAATCAACCTTTATAATGTATACGCCCCAAATCATTATAAAGATAAGGAAACATGTTGGAAATAACTAAAAGAAAATATGCTGCTTGAAAAAGAATAAAACCTCATTCTTGGAGGAGATATAAATTTAGTTCTAAATTCTGATGAAAAAAGAGGGGGATTCTTCCATCCAGATCCCTCTCGTGACACTCTTGAAGAGATCATTGAGAGCTGAAAATTATTGGATATTCCTCTCAGGAACATAAAGTACACTTAGGATAATAAGAGGGTAGGCAAGGGTAACAAAAAGGAACGACTGGACATAATTTTAATTAAGGACAACATTGTTACTAAATACAGTCTGGTAGTCTATAAGGTCAATCCCTCAGCAGCCTCTGAACATAAACTGATGGCTCTTGTCTTGGGCTCCACTGAAATCTTCGGGCCTATCCAATTTAGGTACAGACAAATATGGAACAAAAATGAAGAGGCAAAGCAGTTAATCATAAAATATTGGAATCAAAAAATAAATGGCTCTCCCAGATTCATATGGGAATCTAAACTGAAGAGTGTCAAAACAAGCCTTAAGAAATGGGCAATTATTTTTACAAGGAACCAAAAAATGAAATCAAGGAGCTACAAAAAGAAATGGTAAAAATCTAGGAGAAACTTGAAAATATGGAGGACATAAAAGAAAATCAGATAAGGTAAAAAGAGATGCATTGGAAGATATAAAAAAACAATAAGAGGGAATAAGAGGTGTGGAGGTTAAAGTCCAAACCATTTTGGATCCAAGCAGGGGAAAAGAACACAAATTTCTTCCACAATTTGGCAAAGAACAAAATTATTAGAAACAACATTAGAAAAATTATAGGAGAGGGAGGTGCTAAGATTAAAGGACATGAAGATATAAAGAAAGAGATGTACAATCACTTCAAATCTCTGCTAACAACAGAAAATGGGCAAGCAGATGCAGAAGATTTATTAAAACACATCCCGCATATAATAAATGAGGAAAATAATAATGAGATAACCAAAGAGGTCACAAAAGAAGAGTTATTGACAACCATTTGGAGTCTCAACCCTGATAAAGCCCCTGGACCGGATGGATTCTCCATCTCATTCTATCGTTCCTACCGGAAATTGATAAAAAAATATTTTTTAAATATGATTAGATATGTTTTTAAAAAGAAGAAGATGGGAGGATTAAAAAACTTTACCTACCTATCCCTTATTCCAAAATATGTCTGCCCTTCCTCTCTAAGCGGATTTCAACCAATATCCCTTTATAATAATACTTACAAAATAATATCAAAAATTCTGGAAAATCACATTAAGCCGCTACACCATTCTCTAATCATAGAAAACCAAGGTGGATTGATCCCTTGCAGACATATAGTAGATAATATCATTCTAGTACAAGAAGCTTTACATTCTAGAATTGCACGTAAAGAGTAAGCATTCATTTTGAAAATGGAAATGGAAAAAACTTTTGATAGAGTTAATTTTTCTTTCCTTTCAGTATTTTTACAAAAAATTGGCTTTTCAGCCGAGTTCATTGACATCATAGAAGCATGCACCAATGGGCCTTGGATCGCTCCTCTAGTCAATGTAAGATCATGTAACTTTTTCCAGAGCTCTAGGGGACTAAGGTAGGGCTGTCCCCTATCCCCTTTTCTTTATGTCTTGATGGCTGAATCTATTATTAGAAAGCTAGAGCACTGTAGAAGAAATAACACCTTTACTGGTCTGTCAATAAGCAAAGGGGTTAAAAGTATAAATCACTTGCTATTTGTGGATGACACCTTTATCATGGGAGGAACATCTTATGTAGTTTCAAGAAGATTCAAAACCGTCCTTGACAATTTCATGGATTTCTCTAGAGGACTAGTGAACAATGAAAAAGGCTGCATCTTTGGCTGGAACACTCCTCACTGAACACTACAAAGAATGTATTAAATCTTAGAAATTCCTTTCCAAGCCAACTGGAATCATTTCCAATACCTTGAGTTTTCAATTACTAAGAAAAAATTGAAAACTGAGATCTATAACAAATACACTGAGAAGATGAAAAATGAGATCCATTCTTGGGGAATGATTTGGTTGAATCAAGCGGGTAGAGTAATCCTTATTAAATCCATTCTCTCTTCCCTTCCCCTCTATAAATTTTCCATGATATCTTCCCCTACAAGCATACATAAGAAAATAGAAATTATAATCAGAGGATTTCTATAGCAAGGAGGCAAAAAAAAACCAATAAATTTAGTTTAATCAAATGGATTCAAGTAACGAAACAATATAAGAATGGAGGTCTCTTTGTCAGAATACCTAGTTTGATGAATTTGGCACTTGGATCCAAGATTGCTTGCAGATTCATTACTGGGGTAAGAAGTTGGTGGAAGCATGCTTTAGAGTTTGTCGAAATTTATCTATACTGATGTATTACCAGATTCTCCTGATCTAAAAATATTTATCTTCTTGCTAAATACAAAATCCTTCCATTGTTAAAATTGTGGAAATTTAAAACTCAGTTGCAAACACATGTGAATAAATTCAATCGCACATAACACAGTTGTTTAACGGGAAAGTTTAAAGCTAAAAACCCCAACTATCATATATTATGTATATCAATGGAATCATGTTATAATCTCATACAAAGCTTAGTACATCAAGCTCTTAGTACAATCAACAATCATTACACACTTTCATGCAGAAATTTGCATATCTATGCACCAATTTCTTGCTTCCTGACAACCTGCCTCCACTGTGCAATCCCTGCTGAAGAAGACCCCTGAATGAAGTCGAATTGGCCTTGCCTTGACTATGCAATCCTCATTGGAAACTCCAATGTCTGTCAGATGCATTGAATGCATCACTATAGTCACAACAGATAGTCAATCTCACCCTTTCACCTGTCTCTCCACTGGGTCTCCACTCGAACTGACATGCAAGTAGTTAACTGCTGTATTTGTTCAGTTGTTAGTGAGTTATTAGTTGTGAATTAATTAACTAATTAATTCACTTAACTCTCACTAGTGTATCTTTTAGTTAGACTAGATACAACTAGCTCAACTGAGTTTAACTCACTTAAGTGAGTTAAACTGAATAACAACTCCTGTAACTACTCTTCCAACTCTATCATAACTTTTCCACTTCAGTTCTAACTGAGTCCTCCATGCATGAGCCACCAATAACCCTAGGAATTGTGTAATTCCTTCAGCCAACTGTTTTTTCAATTCTGTTCACTGAAATAAAGTGCTCCAAGAGAATAAATCGATATTTATTGTCGGATTATTATTAAGGGTTAATAATAATCGACATGCACCTATTTTTAGATTGACGATCTATAAATAGACTTTGCCAAATATTCTAAAAATAGAATTTCATCTATTTTCCACATTTGACCAACCATCTACAAATAGCATCCTGCAACTTATAGAATATGCTCACCATGTCTAAAAATAGACATACACCTAAAAATAGCCTGCGGTCCCCACTTAGTGAAGGTGCTTACTTTTCACTAAGCTCATCATCTTGTTGAATCTCAACACTCCCTCTCAACAAGATAGGGATTATCCTTCACCCCGATCCCGCCTCTATGGTATTCAAATTTTCTCCTGCCGTGCGCCTTCATTAGAATATCTGCATCCTGATCTTCCGTAGGAATGTACTGAAGCAACATGATCTTCCGCTACACACAATATTTGATATGATGATACCAAATATCAATATGTTTAGATCTATCATGAAACACACGATTAATTGAGAGTTTAATGTAACTCTTATTATCACAATGTATCACTATAGGATCTAAATGTGAACCGAAAAAATTGACCAGGATCTTCCTCACCCAGATAGCCTCACATGCAACTTGACTTGCTGCCATGTATTCTTCTTCCGCTGAAGTGAGTGCCATGGATCTTTGTTTCCTGCTGTACCAAGAAAATGCTGTAGATCCGATACTGAAAACCCCTCCTCATGTGCTCTTTTTGTCCGTTTGGCTGCCTGCCCAATCTACATCCGTGAAGCCATGCAACTTCACCTCATCCGTCTATCTGTACCATAATCCATACTTATATGTGCCCCTGAGATACCTCAGGACATGCTTTCCTACCTTCTAAAAGAGCTTGGTAGGTTTAACCACTGTTTGTGAAAGCTGGTTCACCACATAGCATATGCCCGGTCTTGTATTAACTAAATACATGAGCGAACCCACCAACTATCGATAAACAATGGAATCCACTACCTCTGCCGATGTAGCATCCTCTTTCCTCCAATTTCCTGGAAGAGGAGTATCCATGGGCTTGCAGTCCTCCATGTGAAGCTTACCAAGTATCTCCCGAGCATACTTGCCTTGAGACATAAACAGTTCACCTTCTCGCTGCCATATTTCCAATCCAAGGAAATAATGAAGGAGACCCAAATCCTTCATCTCAAACTCCTTTGCAAGATCTGCCTTGCATGAGTGTATCAAATGATCATCACCCGTTAGTATTAAATCATCAACATAAAGAAAAATGATTAAAAGCTTACCCTCCACCACAATTTGGTACAGGTTTGCATCCGCTTCACTCTTGGTGAAGCCAAGTCCAGTGAAATAGCTGTCGATCCATGTGTACCAAGCACGTGGTGCTTGATTCAGCCCGTACAATGCTCTTTTGAGTCTGCACACATGCGACTCACTGCTGAAGATCTCAAATCCTTCAAGATTCTTAATGTACACCTCTTCCTCAGTGATCCCATTAAGGAACGCAGTCTTCACATCCATCTGATAAATGTGCCAGCCCATCTGCGCTGAGAAAGAAAGGATGGTCCTTATGGAAGAATACCGTGCGATAGGTGCAAAGGTTTCTTCATAATCAATCCCCTTGATCTGTGAGAAGCCTCGGGCAACAAATCTTTCCTTATACCTCTCAATGCTCCCATCAATATATTTCTTTACCTTGTAGATCCATTTCGAATCTACCACTGATTTACCCACCAGCCTTGGAACAATATCCCAAGCATTTTTTCTGACAATGGAGTCATACTCCTCCACCATGGCATCTAACCATGTGGGCTCCGACGCCTCTTCTTCAAAATAATATGGCTCTATCACGACACACTTGCTTATAAGAGCCATGTATCTAGTAAATCAATCAAGTGAATGTCTTTGTCTACGCTGTGATGTTGGGACTCCTACATTCTTTGCTACATCAAGATTTAGTCTCTCAGCTTCTGTGGTACGCTTTCTTCCAGATATGATGTTTGGTTCTGCATGAGTGGACTCCTCCAATCCATGAATATACTCCTGTGGCTAATCCACATCTAGAGGCTCATCTTTGGGAACAAGTAGCTCCTCCTCTGCATGCAAGTGTAGCCCCCTCTCAAGCATAGCTCGTGCAGCACCCACGATCATTCTATTCTTCCTCTTCGTGACCCCATTCTGCTGAGGGTTATGAGGCACTATGAGTTATCTTTCAATTCATTCTTTGCTACAGAAGTATTTGAATTCGTTCGAGATATATTCACCACCATTATTGCTCCATAGAGCCTTCACTTGCTTCTCCTACTCCTTCTCCACCAATGCTTTAAACTTACAAAAATTTGAGAATGTCTCGCTCTTCTTCTGCATGAATGAGATCCAACATCTATGAGAATAGTCATCAACAAATATAACATAATACCTGTGTTTTGCTGTTGAAGCAACCGAGAAAGGTCGACACACGTATGTGTGAATTCTCTCCAGGATCACCGAAGCACGGTTTTCATTCTCATGAAAGGTGGTATTCAAAAACTTACCCATAGTACATCCCTTGCATTGATCTGACTGTGCAAGAGTACCCTTGGGAAGTCCAGTAGAAATCTGCTGCAAAATCTTCAAGGTGCCATGGTGAAGATGGCCCAGTCTCCTATGCCATAATTCGCCCTCGTCCCAGCTCACCACTTCTTCTGTTTTTCCCATCATTGCAGTGCAGCCATCTACCTCCAGCTTGTAGAGATTCTTAACTCGAATCCCTATCCTCTTGTTTTGACCATTGTTTTATGTCGCAGGAAGGCTTTTCCATTGCTGAAAACAACGTCATAACCTCTGTCTTCCAACATTGTGATCGAGACCAAGTTCTTCTTTAGACCTGGAACATGCATAACATCTTTCAACATAAATGGTTTACCTCACTCCCTCTCAAAGGTAATGGTTCCAATTCTGGTCGCACTTTATCTACCATCGTCACCCATCTCTATATGCATTTGGAGATCCTTCTCCTCTAAGTCACTAAACAACTCCTTGTCTCCCGTCATATGGAAAGACACACCACTATCAAGATACCACACCAATCCCATTGCACTTGAAACCAAGCATGCGATCAAAGATAAATCAAGTTCAAATTGCGAGGCTAAGGCCTCTCTAGCTGCGGCTCCAGCAGCCATATTTTTCTTCTTTTTCTGTGGGCAGTTAGTGGCGAGATGCCCATGTTCGTGACAGTGAAAACACTTCACTTTGGACAAATATAGCTTCTTGCCTTTAGCCTCATATTTTGGATGGGATTTATTCCCCTTCCCTTTCCTTTCTTTGGCAGCCAAAGCGCAATTCTCTTCATCATCATTCTTCGATGAAGAGCCATCCCTGGTATTCCGCCTTATCTCCTCCTGCAGAAGATCTGACCAAAGTAGCTCCTAATCCGACAGTTTATCCTGTCCATTGACAAAGTCTTCGTAGTTATGCCAACTCTTCAGAAGCCCAAGGAGAGCCAAGCTCACCAAGTCATCATCCGCAACTGTAATCCCCACACTTCCTAGTTTATCCCTACATTGGAAAAACTTTGTGAGATATTTTGGAATACTGTCGCCCTTCTCCATTTTTATTTTTCTGAGCTTATCTTTCAGCGCTAACTTCCTATGGTCACTGCTACTTCGGAAAAGATCTGTCAAAGCCTTCCACATTTCAAATGGAGTGGCTTTCCCATGAAGGATTGACACAATATGGTCCTTCACACCTTCCAACATAATTCTTCTTGTCTTTACTACCTTCTTTTGCCATGCGTCAAGTCCTGCAGCATCACTAGAAGTAGGCTTAGGAACATCGCTATCGATGAACTCCTTCAGTCCATTATCTTCAAGCACTGCCTCCATCCTATCCTTCCATGCTATGTTTTTCAATATACCCTCAAGGGCATACTCCAATCACAACCCATTGAAAGACATTTCAATGAATACTCAACTGTCACACTAAGAAATTTCTGCAGCAAATTCGAATTGTCCACCAACACAAAACTCAACACTTATTCACAATTGCAATCTCTAGTGATCAATAATGCTTTGATACTATGTCGAAATTTATCAATACTGATGTATTACAAGATTCTCCTGATCTAACAATATTTATCTTCTTGCTAAATACAAAATCCTTCCACTGTTAAACTTGCGAAATTTTAAAACTCAATTTCAAACACATGTGAATAAATTCAATCGCACATAACATAGTTGTTTAATGGGAAAGCTTAAGGCTAAAAACCTCAACTATCATATATTATGTATATCAATGTAATCATGTAATAATATCATACAAATATTAGTACATCAAGCTCTCAGTACAATCAACAATAATTACACACTGTCATGCCGAGATTTGCATATCTATGCACCAATTTCTTACCTCCTGATAGCCTGCCTCCACTGCGCAATCCCTGCTAAAGAAGACCCCTGAATGAGTTTTAATTGGCCTTGACTTGACTACGAAATCCTCATTGGCAACTCCAATGTGTGTCAGATGCATTGAATGCATCACTATAGTCACAACAGATAGTCCATCTCACCCTTTCACCTATCTCTCCACTGGGTCTCCGCTGGAACTGACATGGAAGTAGTTAACTGCTGTATTTGTTCAATTTTTAGTGAGTTATTAGTTGTGAATTAATTAACTAATTAACTAATTAGTGAGTTAATTAACTAATTAATTCACTTAACTCTCATTAGTGTATCTTTCAGTTAGACTAGATACAACTAGCTCAACTGAGTTTAACTCACTTAACTGAGTTAAACTGAATAAAAAATCCCGTAACTACTCTTCCAACTATGTCATAACTTTTCCACTTCAGTTCTAATTGAGTCCTCCATGCATGAGCCACCAATAACCCTAGGAATTGCGTAATTCCTTCAGACCACTAATTTTCCAAATCTGTTCACTGAAATAAAGTGCTCCAAGAGAATAAGTTGATATTTATTGTCAGATTATTATTAAGGGCTAATAATAATCGACATGCACCTATTGTTAGATTGATCTATAAATAGACTTCGCCCAATATTCTAAAAACAAAATTTCATCTGTTTTCCACATTTGACCAACCATCTACAAATAGCATCCTACAACTTATAGAATATGCTCACCATGTCTAAAAATAGACATACACCTAAAAATAGCCTACGGGCCCCACTTAGTGAAGGTGCTTACTTTTCACTAAGCTCATCATCTTGTTGAATCTCAACAGAGTCAAAATACTTAAGTGCTCCAAGGATGTCCATCTTGGACAAGAAAGAACCTCTTAGACCTTGTACTCAAATCTGGAAACTCATTGTCAAGGTGCCACCGGTGATAAAAAAAAACATTTCAAGAATGCCAGGCAATGGCCAAAACATTAGTTTTTGGATAGAAAACATAATGGGAAGTGAGCCATTATGTAACAACCAAGAAATTTTAAGACTAAGGAACTAGATGACTTCAAAGGGCCTCTCCAACTTGGGAAAAATATCACAATGGGACTTTGATGGAATCTGAAAACAATGGAAAAATCCTAATCTACAATAGGAATTTGAAAAGCAATGGGATGTTCTGACATCCCTGCTAAAATGCACAATCCCATTGGAGAAAAGGATACATGATGCACACATTTGGACTCCTACATGAGGGGAGTATACTATCAAATCGAGATATGTAGTGCTTCAAGAACAACAAGGGAAACAATATTGGCACCTATGGAAACTTTCTTGGAAAGTTTAAAGCTTACCTAAAATTAAAATATTCATCTGGACTCTTCTAAATAGAAAAATCCTTACTATAGAGAACTTGAAAAAAAGAGGAATTTCTAGGCCCTCTCAGTGCCCATGGTGTCTTGAGGAGGAGGAAAAAATTCAACACCTATTCATAGAATGTAGCTTCACCAAATAATGTTGGAAGGGTGTGGCCTCTCCAATAGAAGAAAATATAAATTACACCATCCAACTCAATGAGTTTCTGGCTAACTGGAAAAATAATTATTCTTACTCTCTCAAAAATAAAATCACTGTGCAAAGTTACTGGACCAACATTCCCTCGTTTTTTATGCTTGAATATCTGGTTATCTAGAAACAACAATATTTTTAAGAATAAAAAGCCAACAGTGGAAAGGGTAACATCCAAAACATGGGGGAAAGTATCCAAATTCTATTCTGCTAAAGGAAAAAAAGGAATTGATTGGGTGCAACTTCTAGTAGAAGAAAGAGAGTGGGAAAGGTTTGCAAGTAGTAGGCCCAATTTTGCAACAATGTCCATGCCCAGAAAGGGAAAAACAAAGTGAAGAATAAGGCTCATAGAAGAATACTTCCATAAATGGATTATCTAAATCAATAGACCCTGCCTCTTCTTCGATGGGGCTCCAAAAAAGAATGCTGAAAAAGCAGGGGCCAGAGGAATTATACTCACCAACAATAAGAGAAACACCATATCGTATGATTAGGGATTAGGCACTATGTCTAACAACAGAGTGGAAGCTTATGGGCTTCTCCTTGGGTTCAAAAAATTAAAAGAAATAAGGATAATGAGCCCAATAATATTTGGAGATTCATCGATCATTATAAGGCAATGGTCAATGGCAATAGTTTAAAAAATGCATCCCTGCGCTATATTCTAGAAAGGATAAATCAATATGCAAAGAATATTGGGAAAATGACCTATTATCACATCTTAAGGGATAACAATAAAAGTGCAGACAATCAGGCAAGCAAGGTAGTTTATAGAACAATGGGACAGGCCAGTATTGACAGAGATATTGTCAAAATACCAATCCCATGATTAAGAAAATATATCAGAAATCAAGCAGGAAGGAAATAATCTCTCTCAAAACCAGCGATACCCTTAACAAACCTGGAAATCGAATATTTCCTTGCACCAACAAGATCCAAATCGATCATTCTTGGATTCTACTTTCATCTCTCCTCTTTCCTGTGACTCTCCAATCTATGGGCTCCCTATTTTTATATAACAACCATTGTGTCGCCCTCCTCAATTTATCGGAAATCCTCGATCACATTCGTGTACCTTGGCCTTGTTTTCCTGCGATCATCAAGATTTTTACTTCCTCTATTCCACTTCACTGAACCTTCCCCTCGTTCATTTCTTCCCCCTCATCCCTTGCTGTCTGGAAGCTCCCCCCCTCTCCAATCTCCTCCTCTCTGTTCATCACCAGTCATCACTCTGCTACGCTATCTATTTTGTCCTATGACACTCTCTGTGTCTCATTAGCTCCTCTCCAAGTCTCAGACCAAAGCACTCTGTATCAATCCAGATACTCCTCTTCAGCACTTCACACTCCTGTGGACCCAAATAACTCTTGGCACTCAACAGAGCATAACGACACTCAACAACACCTCTCTCAGCTATGTTGTCCCTCTTCGTAGCCCTTCGGATCTCTTTCCAAAGCCTCCCTCACTGTCATCCGTGATATTGTTGAATTTAGAGCTGTTCTACTCAAGAGGTGCGAGATCCTCCAATCACCATCACAACTATGTAGTCTCAGCACAGTCCTTCACCTAGTCATACAAAAGGAATAAATAGTTTCTACCTAAAAATTCTCTAATCATCAAGGCATTAAATCAAAGGGCACAACAAGGGCACAACAAGGGCACATTAAGGGTACAACAAGGGCACAAAAAGGGCACAACAAAGGAACAACAAGGGTAAAACAAGGGCACAACAAGGGCACAACAAAGGCAAAACAAGGGCACATTAAGGGCACAACAACAAATTCTATAATTAATAACAAGTAGATCTCAGAATACAAAGAAGGATATTCACTCAACATATATTAATTCTTTTCCATTATATTATGTAAATGTGTTTCTATGCTTTTTCAGTTTGTAAGTAGGTATGCCAAAAATTTAGTAGGAAATTTGGGAAATTTTGGAAACAAGGCTTTAGGTAACCGGGACTACGATCCCACTCTTATCTCCTTATGCCTTCTCCTCTTTAAACCCTCCCTGTAATGGGAGCTTGCTCCTTTTCTTTTTGGAATTGATATCACACAAACCGACTTTGTAAAAAAAAATGATATAAGTGAGTTTTTTTGGAGGTTATTTACAAAGTCACAAGAATTATGCATCCTTATAACAACTTTGAAAAGTCATCTTCATCATTGAGATACTTGGATTGGTTTACTAGTTCACAAATCTAGAATTTCTAGAAGTCTCTTGTAGCAAAAGAGTAGTAATTTTCTGTTATTTTTTAGAACGTGTTAATGAGCTTCATTTGAGTTGATTCCACTTATGTAGAGTCATAAAAGCATTCAAATTAACAAAAAAATTTACCCCATATAATTTTCACTTTATCAGGTTAGACATTTGATAGGTTAACTAGCTCACTAATTCTTAAAATTATTGTTTTTTAGAGTAGTAATTTTTTTTCTATTTTTTAGCACATGTTAACAAGGGTATTTTTGAGTATTTCCATTTGGAATGGAGTCCTAGTTCATCCTAATTTATAAAAAAAAATTTCCCATCTCGTTTTCATTTGATTTTATTTGGAATTGTACAAGTTATCTCAAGGAGTAGCAGTCTTGTAGCAGTCCTGTAACACGTGTAAACTTGACCAAATTTTCTCTAAAATATTGGTTTTTTTCTCTTAGTCTTGAATCATGACCCCTAGGCTCTGAATCCATGATTAAGTAAGACTAAATACCTCTTAATACTTGCCTCTTCTCCATTTCAATTCACCTATGCAATTTGAGTTAGTGGACAGATTTATGAATTAGATAACACAATAATTATTTTCTTAATTGCCACATCTAATGAACTTTGTCAATGGAGGATAAAATCTTTGGAATGCAGTGATTGATTACATTCTCTTTCCTTCATGCACGTTAAATTAGTTTTATTTCTTTATTCTTAAGTTATGGCTTCTATTTCAAGCATTGTTATTTCCATTCCATATACTAGGTTTCCTTTTAGTGCAATTGATTTACATTTTTCTAGCTTAATGTTTACATTTTTGCAAGTAGTATAGCTTTTACATTTCTGCAATTAGGATTAGCACTTACATTTGAGAGAATATAATTTACGTTTATTGCAAATGGAGTAGCATTTCCATTTCTCCAATTAGTTTAGGCTTTGATTTTATGACATTCAATTCATTGCATCAGATCAATGAAAGAAGGACACATTGCATGCTGCACATATAATGTCGACACCTCTTAAGTTTGTACAAACCCCGGGTCGATAATTTAAGTCGATAGCCTTGGGAGTTGCAACATTCTTGTTTCAATACTGGGGCTCATCACTTTTTGGTGTCGTTGCTAGGGAGGTGTCAAAGTATGCATTGTTTTATTCCCTAGTTGATTCATTTATTTTACTTCTTGCAAAAGCAAAAATTTCATTAGGCATATTTAATTTCAAAACCAAAAAATTTGCATTGCATTAGAATTTTATTGAAAAAAAATTAAAAAAAGAAAAAAAAACACTTCTCCAACACGAACCCCCCACTTGATCATGTGTTGTAGTAAGAACCACACCACCATCCACTTTTGCAGGTAAAATAAGAAGAGGTGGTTGAGAAGGTAGAAGAAGAAGAGGTGGCAGAGAAGGTAGAAGAAATGGATGGAGATGATGACAATGATGAAGATCCTCTTGGATTTCCCATTCAAGATACTGATATCAATGTTCATACGAAGATAATCCCTCTAGATTTCCTTCTCAAATTCCATGGTATGAGGTCCGAGGATCCAAAAACCTTTCTCTTTGAATTTTAAATCCTTAGTAGATATTATGGTTACTTATTAAAAACTCAAAATTTGAGATTTTTTTTGGCAACACTGAAGGATAGAGCTCTTAAATGGTTCATGAGTTTATGGAAAATTTCAATAAGATCATTGAATGATATGAAAAATATATTTCTAGAAAAATATAAAGATCATGATCTTAAAGAAGAAATATTTAGAATGACTAAAAAAGGAGATGATATATTTGAGGATCTAATAGAGAGATTTAGTATAATGTTAAGAGGGAAAAATTACATCATTTAGGATTTGACACACTAAAAACCCTCTTACTTAGAACAATTAGAGATGCGTGGATTTATCTCTTTGATCTCATGGGTAGAGGTGATGTATAACAATTATCATTTGAAAAAAATTATGAAATATGCAAGCGCATATCAAGAGAAAGGGCAAGATTAAGTAAATCAACATCAAGATCGGTAAGTCAAGATGAACTTGGAAATTTGCTTCATAACTTTAAAACATAAATTCTTAGAAATCTAAGCGAACAAGTAGAAATGTTAATAATGTAAGATGAGCAAAACGAATATTATATTTGTGTTGTCCATTCATAATCACATGCTATTAAATATTTCCCATCATTACCGAGGTTGTAGGAAGTTTACCAAGAAAACATTGAAGCAAGTCAATCACCAAAGCAACTATATTATGTAGCTCCAAAAATACGACGACATCCTAGTAAACCTAATATGGTGCAAGAAACTCATTCACAATTTCAAGGTTATGCACCATCATTTCAAAGTAATTGGAATACACCCTTTTCTTGGCAACCTTGGCCATCTCAGCCCCAAAACCAATCTTGGGAACAAGGATGGCAAGTACCTTATGGGTAAATCCACAACATCCTCAATATTTTCCTCAATATCCTCCATACCCAACTCCATGCTATCCCTACCATCCACCTCCACCAAAACCACAACCTAAACCATATCCATCTCAAAGATCCACTCCCACTCAACTACCTGTACCACCATTTCCACACCCAAGCAACAAAATAGCTCAACGCACTTACAATGCTGAGGTACAATAATTCCAAACAAATCCTCTTGATTTGAATGGTATTCATCTTAGCTTAGGAATACTATTGCAAAAATGATATTCTCTTGATGTCATTGAAGGAAAAAAATTAGAGAAAGAAGATTCAAATGAGGAGACCAAAGAATCAGGGGTTGTACTTGATGGAGAGCATACATCAAAATAAAATATTAAGAAAATTCCATCATGTTTACCATCATATAATCTATCTGTTCAATAAAATAATTACCAAAATGAATAATATTTGAAGTCATGGCAGAAGAGGACACTTAAAGTGATCCAAATGTGCAAGTAAACCAAGGGCATCACAACTATATAGAAATCTGGTTCCAGACAATCACATGAAAATCACTAAGTTGCAAAAACACACTATTATTCAATAATTCCTAATCTGATCCCAGTCAAAGAAATTGGTCTCTCCATTCTGGTACATGTCAAAGCATATATTTCAAGCCTACACATGATTTTTTCTGTCATCTTGATGTGCACATGGCTCCATTGGAAGTATTCCTATACTTTAAAGATAATTTTTTTTTTCAAGTAGAGTAGGATAAAGAAATAAAAAATGGAAAAAATAAATGTAATTAGAAAAGAATAAAATATTAGGTGAAAACATCTTTTGAGGCGCCTAATATTGATTCATTGATTGAAAAAGCTCCATGAGGCGGTCAATGGGTTGAAAAAAAAAGAAAAAAAGAAAAAATATCCTAGGTGAAAACCTCTTCTTAGGCACCTAGGTAGACTTACTAGTTGAAAACCTAATTGGGGCAGCTAGTAGGCCTAGGAAAAAAAATGAAAAATGAAAATAAAAGAAAATTATTTGCCCAGGTATCTCTCTCTGATGAATGCAGGTGCTCTCCAACCTTGAAAAACAACATGAACAAGTTAGCCATGAGAGAAAGCTAATCAGAAATCTAGTCAAGGGAAGTCAAACTTGAGATTTCTCCCCCTTTGCACAAATTCTCCAATGAGACCAAGGCCATGTCAATCCACCACCCACATCCATTTCCATGACATTTCCCATCATTCCCAAGCCTTTACCACTCATTGTCCTCATTGTCCTGAAGTGCTACAAGAAAGTTCTGTTTGGCTACAAGATTGTCAAAATACAGATGGAAGAATTTTTTTTTACCATATCTTGAAAATTGTGCATCCATTGGCCAATATTTTTCATGGGGAGATTCACAAGGATGATGGTAACATGATCAATAAATTTAAGCAAATTCTAGTTCACAATTTTCAAGAAATTGGCCACTATCACCTACAACCATTTTTTTTTTTTTGAGATTCGAGCATCGATTGACCAGTAATTTTTATGGGCAGATGCATAAGGATTATGAAAACATGCTCAAAAAATTCTAGGTGTATCTAATTTACCCACTAATAGATATGGATCAAACAAGTTTGGTACAAGATTGTCTTGTATTGCTACATGACTACTCAAAATTGCTATAGGAATGTGTTCAACATAGAAAATAGGGTTCAAATATTATTTTTTTCATCTGGGAACAATGGAGGGGTCCACCACACCCTCATCATCCATCCTCCACACCATTTTTCCTCTCTTCCACTCAAATATCCACATTTTTCCATCAAAAATACCCATTTTCACCCCTTCTTCCATCTTTTCCACCACAAAAAAATTCCTCTCATCCTTGTCAACATATTACTCATGAGTTATCAATAATTTTAAAGGTATCACTTGAAGGAAATAATTATCCTAGGAGGGTCTATGTGACTGCTACAAGAAGACACAATCCTATATTAGTCTGCACATCCCATGTTAGACCACAACTAGAGCATCAGATTTAGAATTCAGTCACCATGAGAACCTGAGGATTGAATTTTTGATCCTTTAGTAGCCACAAGACCTCATATCAGCTTTTACAGGATTCTTGATCACCTTGCAAACATCAACACCTGACTCCAAAATTACCTACACAAAAGACAAAGGACTTGCATCATCGAAGTTTGAACCAGCAGAAAGCATACAAAAATTCTTATATTTTTTTGAAATTGTAGGAATCAATGGATATAAAGCAACAACCTATCATAAGATACTAAAAAACAACCTCACACATGTCCAGATCTTCCATGCAACCAAATTATCAACACATCAGCAAGCAACCACCAGGTAGGCACTATGCATGATCATTCACCTCTCCTCTTGAGCGTATTATGGTTTGAATTTGTTTTCAATGCATAAGAGAGTGTTTTTTAGGCTGAAGGTGGCCAATAGTCTAAGCCACCCTCAAATAGTTAAGTGAAACTAAATCCATCACTCATGCAACGAGGAAAATAACAAGAAAAGGATATGATAATAACTAGGAGTGGGCCAATGGGTTTGAGAAGTTACGAAGGTGGTAGGTGTGGGACAACTCATCCAATGCGTTGAGCCCACCACCAAACCAAAAAAGGAGTAATGGATGAGCCAAAAATTCATTTGTACCAATATGTTATTCCAAAAATGGTAGAGAGGCCCAATACTTCATTGAAGGTCGAGGTAGATGCTAGCAAGGGATGTAGAGGGTGCTACTAAATAGCTATAGACTGTGCACCATTGCTACATGAACATATGAATTTCCACATGAACACAAAGGTGGTGCTACAAGATTGAACTAAGAGGACAAAAGGAGTCCAAACCACCAAGATTTTTCCTCAAACCCCATGAACATAAATAAGTCATCCTGAGAAGGGTAATTGGTATTCTCCCTCCTCACTTTCCAAACAATTGCATAGAGAATTATTCTTCCTACATAAATCCTATAACAAACCCCCGTGAAATTAAATTCCTTTGAATCTTTTATCTCACATAATAAAGGTAAGGAAAGAGCATAAGTTTTTCACTGATGTAGGGGGTACCATTCATTTCCATCTTTGACCAAAAAGCATCAACCACCCTCTGCACCCTAGAATGCTCAAAGAAATATTGGAAATTCCCTTCTAATAATTTAAATAAGTAGCAGTAGAAGTCATGGGAGGAGGAAAATAAGCAGAAGAAGAGACCCCTAAAGAGAAATAAATATCTCAAAAGATAGAAAATTAGGGGCATCAAATAAGCCTCCCACCATAAAACATAGTTGCTATAGGAAGGAACATATTTGCTACATGAGAAGACAATGTGCTACATGAAAGTCCAGAGAGCTGCAAAAAACATGATTTTGAGCAAATTTGTCACCAAAATCCTATATTTGAAGAGGTACATCTAAGGTCAGGGTAAGTACACATTTTTCGCTGCCATATGTGGACAAGAAACCTAAAAAACCTCTCATTCCTTCAACAATGCATCCTGCAACAAAATTCTGATAGTAGTTTGAGAATACAAAATTTGAATGTGAATGTTTCTTTTGAGTTAAGCAAGATAAGAAAAGATTTTTTTTTTTTTTTTTTTTTGTAAGTTGAGATAGATGTTTTTCTTCCTCTAACTAGTAGATAAAACTGCTCTTTTACCCTCGTAGCAAATTGGGAGTATTGGTTTTCCAAAATTTGGAAAATCACAGTGACAATAATGTGGGGGGGGGGGGGGTTTCAAATGAAGAGAGTCCACATGCTCATTAAGGATGTCAATTATCATATATATTGTGGATAATGTTCTAAAACTTGTATCATGGGAAAAATTTGTGGACATAGATAGGGATACTTTTCTTAAGACACAAGCACAAGCCTAATTATAACTTGGTGAAAACGATGGATCTATAGAAGAAGAAGTTGGAGAAGAAGAGGAAGAGGATGGAGCAAAAGAATATGTTCCAATTTTTTTTCTAAGGTAGCTTAGGATGTTACGGAGACGACCAGGGCCATCAATGAGGCACAGTTAGGTTACTAAGTTACTCAGAGGATGAGCAACATTTTCAGTACGGGGGTATGATAGGCCTCCAAATTAGAAAAAAATTAAGGCCTATCTGACCATACTTCAACACATTAAACCTCTATTTTTAAATTATATGACATACTTTTAGCTTTAATATGTTCATTAGGAATTTTTAGAGATAATTGCTTATTTCTGCCTAATATTATTTATTTTTGTAGAATATTATGAGAATATTGGGTAGATTGTGAAGACTTGGAGGGTGAGATAATATAGGGACTTTCTACCTACTACAAGATGTGTTAGCACTCTATAAAATTCTCCTGGATGAGCATGAAGAATTTTTACTCCATGGAAATATATATTAGAAACAAAACAAAAAGGAACACACATAATAATAAACACTAACACAAGTATTTCTTAATCCGAAAGTTCTTTTATCTACATTATGGATCACAAAAGTCTTATATCTAACAAGTATCTCTATTAAAATTGCATTTGCCTTCTTCTATTCATTTGGAGAAAATATGCAATATTTGCAAAAAAGTGTAGTCTAGCCTCTAACACTTCCAATCAGAACCCTTTTTTCATGTATTTTCCTACGTAAATACAATAAGGAATTTTAAATTACCACTAGGTGGTCAAATTCACTTCACAAAAGTAGAATAGTTTATATGCAATGCATCTGCAGAAAAACAAGGAGCTACCACATCGAAGCTATCACAACTTAGACACATCATGATTTAAAACTTGAAACAATTTTGGAAACATAATGTCTAGAAACTCAAATAAACTAACTTATCCACACTTATCCAACCACTAAAATCACTTCTAGAAGGTCCCAAAATACAAACTTGTAAAAATAACCATGCGTGATATAGTTGCGTAACAGAAGGCAAAAATCTTCAATTTGATATGGTTGCAGATGGTTCTATGCAAATATGAGTATGAATATGTGCTTGAAATGTCCCAATGATTATGTAGAACCATTTAAATTTAACTTACATTACCCAACATACTTAAAACCTTCCAAAACTTCTAATTTACAAATTGAATTTAAAAAATTTCATAATTCTGTCAACAAGAAATTGTGAAAATGGGTCTCCAAGTGACACCATTAATTCTCAAACAGTGACACCTGTGCAAAAAATGAGAGAGGTTTTTTTTATTTGGCCCATTATAGGAAAACAAATCTTTTTATTTTCCAACATTCGCTTCCATTTGTTATAAAAGTGTGCCATAAAACAATGATCGAAACAAGAGGGAAATACAATATTTTATTTTTTGAAAAATAAGCCTCCAAGAGCGTTGCATATCTATAAAATCATAACACCTGTGCACTAACTAAGAGAGGATTTTGTTCTTTTGTCCATTCTTGACAAAAAAATTTTTGAGTCTTCCAAAATTTAGCTCCCTTTGGTCATGAACCACTTTTGAAAAATGATGAATAAAAGTCACTTTCAGATCAAATTCGGTAGCAAATGTTTTTCTGAGCCTACAAGTCACTTCTTCGACCTTTAAATTTTCTTCAGAGCTAGTGTCAGCTTCAAATGGAGTAATAATGAGAGAATTATCAACAAATTTGAAACTTTCATATCACCTAAAGCTTCCTCTTGGAATGATAATAGGCCACTTGATGATGTAAAGGATGTGATGAGAGGGGCACTTTTTGCAATAATGAAAAGGACATGACACATTTAACCAATAATTGACTCTTCAAACTAACTCTTATGATGGACATGACTTCAACAAACTGACCTATGATGACCAGCTCTCATGACATTACCCCTCTACACTTCCATAATGACACCTTTTCCCTCATGAGTCCAATTTTGCGATTACAACTTTGTGACCCACTCATGAATTTTAGACTTTAAAAAATTTTAATTTTGGGTTCAAATACCCCTTTATGACATGAACCTTTTCAATACCTAATCTCATATGACTCTTTTTACATAAAAACCTTTAGACTATGACACCAAGTGACTCATATGCTAAACGTGACCAATAGAATCCCAAGATAAATAGTAAAGGAAAACACATTTTGAGTCATAGAATATAGGACCCTAACAGGATGAACCAACATTGGATAATAAATGAAAAATATATTATGAAATTATTGAACAACTTCTGGAGCTCTAATGGTTAAGAAAATCTAGGAATGTGCTCCCTGTCATTCAATGCAAATTCTTAGTGTTGAGAATTAGATCCACTTTTTGAGGAATTTTGGAGGGGGAAGCTGCCTAATTTCAAGGGGAATTATTCCTTATCACTTTTTATAAGTATCAATTCTAATTTTCCTCTAGGGGCATGTATTTTTAGTCTTCTTGTGGAGAAAACTTGTTATTTAGCAACTCCACTTTCATTTCTAGTAGGGATGTACTTGGATTGATTCAAATAATGAAGTTTGGTGGGATTTTTACCTTCTAAAGCTTGGTTTCCTTCATAGGAATCTGAGTATCCTTGGGCTTGGCCATCCCAGTAGCCTCAGAGCCCTCTTGTACAATTTATTTATTTTCTTTCAATGCCCTTTTCACTTGCATTTCTTATTTCTGCATTTAGTGTTCATGCCTCTTTTGCTGTAGGTTACATTGGTTAAATAATTGAAGTGAGTTTTTTTTCAGGTTATTTATAGAGTTACAGTCATAATGAATCCTTATAACAACTTTTAAAATTCATATTCATCATCGAGCTCCTTGGATTGGTTTACTAGTTCACAAATCTAGAATTTATGGAAGTCTCTTGTAGAAAAATAGTAGTAAATTTATGCTATTTCTTAAAACGTGTTAATGAGTTTCATTTGAGTTTATTATACTTGTGTTGAGTCATAAAAAAATTCAATTTAATAATAAAATTTACCCCATAGCATTTTCAATTGATCAGGTTATGCATTTGATAGGTTAACTAGCTCACTAATTCTTGAATTTTTGGTTTTTGGAGTTGTAATTTTCTGCTATTTTGTA
This sequence comes from Pinus albicaulis, assembly GCA_034641835.2. NCBI lineage: Eukaryota > Viridiplantae > Streptophyta > Pinopsida > Pinales > Pinaceae > Pinus > Pinus albicaulis. Next base: position 817,324,399 of record CM076573.1, on the reverse strand, counting down.
GCACATGTTAACATGAGTATTTTTGTGTGATTATACTTGGAATGGAGTCCTAGGACATCCTAATTTATATAAAAATAATTCCCATCTCATTTTCATTTGATTTTCTTGGGCATTCGACAAGTTATCTCGAGGAGTAACAATCATGTAGCATGTGTAAAATTGACCAAATTTGCTCCAAAATCTTGGTTTCTATCTCTTAGGCTTGAATCATGACCCCTAGGCTCTGAATCCATGATTTATTAAGACAAAAGACCTCTTAATCCTTGCATCTTTTCTATTGCAATTCACCTTTGCAACTTGGGTTAGTGGACAAATTTATGAATTGGATAACACAATAACGGTTTTCTTAATTTCCACATCTAATGAAATCTATCAATTGATCTAAACTCTTTGGAATGTAGTGACTAATTACATTCTATTTCCTTCATGCAATTTATATTAATTTAATTTCTTTATTCTTAAGCTACGACTTCTATTACAAGCATTGTTATTTCCATTCCATATACTAGGTTTCCTTTCAATGCAACATTTACATTTTGCTAGTTTAATGTTTACATTTTTGCAAGCAGTATAGCCTTTAAATTTATGCAATTAGGATTATCACTTACATTTGAGCAAACATCATTTCCATTTCTTGCAAATAGAGTATCATTTCCATTTCTCCAATTAGTTTAGGCTTTGATTTTATGACATTCACTTGATTGCATCACATCAATGAAAAGACACATTGCAAGTTGCACATATAGTGCCGACACCTCTTAATTTTGTATGAACCCCAAGTTGATAATTTAAGTTGATAACCTTGGGAGTTGTAACATTCTTGTTGCAATATTTGGGCTCATAAACAACCTATAAAACTCTAGACTTCTCATTGATTGGATGAACTACACAAGTTAATAATGAGTTCAATTTTGGCCAGATCTATAATCATTCCTACAACAGATATATGGTGTCCCAAAAATATTCCTTCTATTAATAACATCAAGAATTTCTCATTGCTAAGGGCTTAATTAGTTTCTATACATATTTTAGAAAATTTTCAATATTAATCAATGATTTTTCATAAGTATTAGCATATACTGAGAAATCATCCATATACATCAATGAATTCATGAATTAAATTAGCAAAGAGAGCCAAAATTTCTCTTTGGAATGTAGTTGGTGCATTACATAGTCCAAAGGGTAGTATCTTATAAGAATATGTTCCCGAAGGACATGTGAACGTGGTTGTATAAGGCCCGGGTTAAAAGTTCATGTAATAAAGATAATAAAGGAAAAATAAGACCAAGGTCATGGGACACATTTTCCAAGATGAATGTTGGGAAAAGCATCATAGTGGGTGTTCATTTGGTTTATTATGGCTAAAGAGAAATTGGCAAAGGAAATGTCAAAGGCTATGAAAAGGAAAAGAGGAATTAATTGATATTTTATTTATGAAATAAAGGAAAATATGAGAAAAGGAAGGTGAAAGGTCACAGGTTGCAATTGAGGAGGAAATTGAAGGAAAAATAGAGGAAAATGAACAAAATAGAGGCTTCATTAATAAAAAGGCTTTTGAGGTCCAGTTCACAACTTTTGTCAGTTTTAGCTTGGGGCTCTCTCTCTATTCTCTCTCTCACATACTCTTTCACACTTAGAGCATTCTTGGAGAAATCTAACATTGGATAAAGGAAGGAAAAGGAAGGACAAGAAGTAAAGGGAAGCAAGGATAAAACAAGGAAGAGTTGGATCAAGCAACTAAAATGAGATTACTTGTAGGTATCGATTTGCATGTATGATTTCCTTGCTAGTTTTGGCATGCATGGTACATGCATATGTGTATTTGGTTCTCTTTCTGTCATTGCCATGGGTTTTTCTAGGTGTGACATTGTTTTCAGCCTTTCCTTTCCATTTTCGGATAACCATGGTGTGATGGGGTCCTTTCATTTGGTTGAGTTGGATTTCCAGATGGTTTTGGAACCAGGTGAGGTGGTCTTAGGAAAATTCCTAAGGGCCTAGGAATTCCTTAACGGGTAATGGAAGGATACATGGTAAAGCCTGAGGGCAGAGACGAGAAAATTCCTCAAGTGTTGGTGAATAAATCTAGAGGCATCCATGCTTGTTAGGGACTAGTGACCCCTTGACCAGTTTTGGTGGGATCAAAATAAAGTATGGTAGTGTACGTTTATTGTTTGGACTAGGAATCCATTGACTGGTAATGGTGGGATATATAGTAAAGCTTGGTTGTATAGATGATGGTTTCAGGCATATAAATCCCTTGACCAGTAATGGATAGATATATGGTAAATCGCGAGGAAACCATGGTTGTTTTGTTATGAGTCCCACATTCATGCTTGGAATATGGCACAATGGTGATTGGATGAAAGAAATATTTGGTTCAACCCAATATATGGTCAGGTGGTTCGTGGAAGTCCCTGACTTGGTTGGCTTTTTCATATTTTAATAAGAGCTATTTTCTCCTTGTATTTCGTGAGTAAATTTACTTGTTATTATGTGGCTTTGATGGTTGTTCTATCATTGATATTATTCTAGTTATATGCTGGTTATAAGCATGGTTTTATGATAGAATTTAGTTATGGCTCTCATCATGTTTTTATTAGTAAATGAATGGTTAATGAATGCATTACCTAATAGATGATATTGCAACTATTGTGAGATGGCATCAAACCTTCTTGATGATTCTTAGATAAGTGTAAAACCCCTATGTTTAGATATGTAATTATGACATGTATATTACATGTTCATGATGTGTTTGATGAAATGTATGTCATGGTTAGGATGGGTTAGGTTAAGTCATTGATTAAGTTTTAAATTAAAGACTTTGTCTTTGTGTCATTTTTTATTTCTGAGAGTTTCATCAAGTTTTGGGCAGAGGTCTGGATCCTAGCCTTGAAAAATTGGCTCAGATCTTGGGGCCAATGACACAAAACTGAGTAATTTAGTCCACAGTTGCTAGGAAGCAGGCTTATGGGAGTGACTAGAGGGTTAAAATTGCTAGATTTCCTTGTCATGGTAGCGAATGGGAGTCCAGATCATTAAAATGTCAAGTTAACTCAAGGGTTGGGCACCTGGAGTGGTTGGTTGGATCATGGGGTTCTTGTAGCACCTGAGGGAGGTCAGTAAAGTTTTGGTTTATCCATTCCACTTACTTAATTGTACTTAAGAGGTTTAGTCATATCATTATAAATCTTTGTCACATATTTACCCTGGTGGTCTAGTGAACTTGGGTAAGTGTGGGAGGAGGGTGTTACAAAGTGGTATCCAAGCATGGTTCAACACTTGGGCTGGATGGGCGGAAGGTGTTTGTCATGCATGCATGTAGGTTGTATATGTGTTTCATGTGTATGCATGGTGATTATCATTGTTGCAATTATGTTGTCATTTAGAAGTTGTTGTTGTTGTTATTGGGATGTGTTTGTCATGAATGCATGTCGGTTGTATATGTATTTGTTATGCATGTAAATGTCTATATGTTGTTATGCATGCATTTTTATGGGCATGGTTTCCATGCGTGAGGTCATGGTATGTAGTTGGTATTTTCATGCATGGTGTCTATATATTTTTATGATTATGATTATACATGTATCATACTAATCTGGTTGATCTTGAAAATGATATATGCTCCCCTAAACTATACCGAGGTATGTTGGTTATGTTTATATTTTGGTTTAGCTGACATGGTATACTTGCAGAAAGAAGAAGATCAAATATGACTTGAAAAATGGTGGATTATATTTCACGAGACTCTCCCTATAGATCAGATGAGAAACATGGTGATGAGTACTCCCCTCACATAACAAATACTTTGAGAAGTTTTAAGGCATAAATAAAAAGTTGCAAGGAGGATAATGACAGGATCATTCAATCACAGGAGAGACTAGCCAGGGCACATGAGAAACAAGCAGAGGTCAATGCAATTATCCTTCAAAGTTGATCATACTTGTAGAGACAAGGACCACTTAGGATCTTTTATGGACAAGAGGATAGGACTAATGGATACTATGGTAGAAAATATCATGATGGAAACATGTTAGAAAGGGAAGATACTGTCAGGGATGGAAGATTCTTGGATAGATCTGGTAGGAGAGGTAGTAGACATGGGCTTCACTCTAGTTCTGGTTCAGACATGTATCATGGTCATCATCGCTATCATCCTTACAAGAGGAGTGATAGGGGATATTTGCCAGATGATTTTGAGAAAGCCAAGGCACCTACATTTGATGGAGAAATGAAGAATCCAGGAGATGTAGAGGCATGGTTGCTTAGAATGAAGAAATTATTTGAGTTTAATGATTACATGAAAAAAATTAATGCCATGATAGCTATTTTTCACCTCAAAGGGAAAGAAGACATATGGTGGGAATATGTGAAGCAAGTTAGAGACATCAGGATAGAGGAGTTGAGTTGGCATGATTTCAAATGGCTATTTCGAAAGAAGTACTTGTTAGAGAGGTACTATGACAAGTAAAGTAAGGAGTTATATGAGCTGAAGATGGGGTCAATGAAAAATGAAGAGCACATGACTAAGTTCCTGGAGTTGTCGATGTATGTACTGTATCTTAAGGATGAGAAAGCCACGATCACTGGAATAAGTAATTGGGAAATTGAAACACTATTATGAGAAATCGAAGCGTAAGACAAAGTCTCAACAAGGTTGGAAAGGGAAAGACAATACTAAAGGTAAATGGACACCAAAGCGAACAAGACTTCACGATGCATGTGAGAAAGATAATGTTTTTCCTTACAAGAAGTTCAATTTAGTTGGAAAGGGACATGGGTCATAGCCTAGAGGGCAGTAGAATAAAAGTGAGGGTAAGGGATAGTTGCAGTGTTGGATATGTTTCAAGGAGCATCTCAAGAGGGATTGTCTATCATATCAAGGTGGTAGGCCTCATATCTACAGTGCATAATAAGTGCAGACAATTGGGGATGTTGAACAGAGCATCCCCAAATCTATGCAACATTGGATAGGGAGGCGGATCACCAAGGATCTATTATTGAGATGGATGATAAGATTTTTGATCAAGTTGTTTCTATTTTGATTCACCCTAGATATAATTATATTTATGTTAACCCTAACCTGATGGGTAAGTGTGGTTTGAGAAAATAAGTGCATGCATAGTCTTGGTTAGTGCAGTTGGCTATAGGTACTAAGAAGAGAGTTCATCATTTGGTAAGAGCTTGTACATTTGAGCGGAATGGTATGCTTACATCAACGCATATGAATGCACTTATGTTTGGATCATACAATATGCTTTTGGGTATGGATTAGATTGATCTTCACAAGACTAAAGTAGATTGTTATGACAAGGTGATTGAGTGATTGGATGACAATGGAGAACATAGAATCTCGCAGGGTAAGAACAAGGCTACATTATTTAGAATGGTTACAATTATTTAGGCAAAGCACAATCACATGAAAGGGCATGTGTTATTTACGGTGCATATGTCTAGTGATAAATGTAAGGATGTTGAGGATGCAAAAGTTTTGAAGAAGTATCCAGTCTTGCAACAATTTTAGGATGTATTCCCAATAGATATTTTAGAATTTCTGCCTCATAGGGAAGTTGACTTTTCTATTGAGTTGGTACCAGGAGCAACAACAACATCAAAGGCATCATATAGGATGAGCATTATAGAGTTAGTGGAATTGAAGTTCTAGTTGAAGGAAATGATTGACAAGGGATACATTATACCAAGTGTATCATCATGGGGTGCACCGGTGTTGTTTGTGAAGAAAAAGGATGGTACTCTTAGATTATGCATTGATTACATGCTGCTGAACAAGGTGATGATCAAGAACAAGTATCCGTTTCCGAGGATTGATGACTTGTTTGAAAAATTGAAGGGAGCAACGGTATTCTAAAATATTGGTTTGAGATCAGGATATCATCTGGTACACATTAAAGGAGAGAAAATCTATAAGAATTCTTTCTAGACCAGGTATTGGAATTATGAGTTTGTTGTAGTTCCTTTCAGTTTGACTAATTCTCTAACTACTTTCACGTATCTGATGAATAGTGTGTTGCATCCTTATATGGACAAGTTTGTGATTGTATTCATTAATGGCATATTGATATATTCTAAGAATGAGGAAGATCATGCTGAACAATTAACAACAATATTTAGATTTCTAAGAGAGCATCAGTTGTATGCCAAGCTTAGTAAATGAAATTTCTTTCAGATAGAGGTATATTACTTAGGGCATGTTGTCTCCAAGGAAGGCATAGTAGTGGATTCAGAAAATATAAGAGCTATCATGGAATAAGAAACTCCTAGGAATGTGGCTGAGGTCAGATAATTCATGGGGTTAGTAGGTTCCTACATGAGGTTCATTAGGAAATTATCACAGATTTACAATCCTATTACATCATTGCAGAGAAAAGGTAAGAAATTTGAATGGACAAAAGAATGTGCAACTAGTTTTTATCAGGTGAAACAATTGCTTACAAATTCTCCAAAAGATCTCAGATCCAGACAAAGTGTTTGTGGTATGTACAAATGCTTTCAAGAAAGGACTTGGTGGGTTTCTAATGCAGGAGGGGAAAATGGTATGTTACGAATCAAGGAAAATGAATGAGCATGATAAAAATAATGTGAAACATGATATTGAGTTGGCAAGGATCATTCATGCATGAAGATGTTTAGACACTATCTTCTTGGTAGGGGGTGTGTGTTGATGAGTGATCACAATGGGTTGAGGTACCTGTTTGACCAATCGAATCTGAATTCTAGGAAAGCTAGATGGTTAGCCATGACCAATGAGTTTGACTTTGAGATCAGGATCATCAAGGGTAAGGAGAACAAGGTTGTAGATGCTCTTAGTAGAAGAGTACATGTAAATCATATAGAAACTATGAGCTCATACAGGACATATTTACAGGATCAGATCTTGTAGGTAGGACAATAGGATGACAGGTGTAGGAAACTTAGGCACAAGTTACAAAAACATGTTACAGGTGTGTTATAACCCTATTTGCCACTCCATTCCCTTTTCACATTTTATTTTACTTATGTGAGATTTATCCCATGATAAAAGGGTGAAATTACATAATTGAGAAATTTATCATAATCATTTTTCCAAAATATTATAATTATGAGATAATAATTATTTCATAATTGATATAATTAAGAAAAATCTCATAATTGTGAAAAAGGTCTCTAGAGTTTCCCATTCCCTAGGAGATCACCTTGATTACTCACTGATTCGACTTGGCTAGGACTCATCCATTAGAATTTTCTCTAACTTCTCATTGTCCTGAGCATCTACATTCATCCTCTAGGGATCTGTCATTCACCTATTTATACTAGATCATTTTAGAGGGTCAGGCTCGTTCTAATTTTAGTTCCAGAGAGAGCCATGCTGCTATTGAGATCTTGACACCCTATTGCTATCTTTCCATTATCTTGAGAGCTTGTGAGGTCTCATGCTATAGGAGAGTACTCTTCATACTCTCTTCTAGTGGGGAAACTTTGCTGAATTGCAGAGAGGAGAAGCTGGAAGTAAGGTATCGAAGCTTAATTTCATATTAATAAATATCTATGTTCCCTTCTTGTATATGATTGTATGTTCAGATCTTGCAATTTTTTTATGATATTTTTCATCTGACGATCTTCCGAGGAAGATCAATTATTGTCTTTGTATCGTTGTGACTGTGTGTAGGTGTTGAGATCGTAGGAAGATCAGATATATCACTCATGTGGAGCGCAACAAATCGACATCGAACTCAAGATCCATCCCCAACTTGCGAGGATGCAAGGTAGATTATTATTCCTCATAGCATTAAATGATTGCATGACTACTTCTGGGTTATAATGGATTTGGAATCTAGGATGTCTTCTTGACTGTGCCTGTATTTTCTGGTGATATAATGGACACTAGATCATGGGGAAACAACTCCTTGTAGTTTTGTATGCAACAAAAGTGGTGATTTCAATGAGAGCACACTTGCTTTTCTGTCCGTTTTGCCTTAAATCTTGATCAAATCCTCTTGTTTTGGATTTGTCGGGCTTCCTCAAAACTTTTCCACTATTTTCAATGATTTTTCAGGGTTATTATCTTTGTGGTTCAGATCTAAGTTGATCTTAGATATGGAGTTTTTCTTTTGTATTTTATACGAGAGAATGACATATTGCACATTTCAAATCAAATTCTAGAAATTTATGTATAGAATTTGATTGAACTGATCATAGATATGTATTCATCTCGGAATTTTATGTAAAAACAAAAAATAATTACTGAAAAAAGACCCTGTATGGATTTATAGCCAATTAAAATTGGTCAATTTGTTTCTTCTCCCTCACGCACGACTGATTTTTTGTTTCGGATATGCTATTTTATGTACATATGTGGGGAAAAATAATTAAATATTTGTACTATTCTTTAAATTTTACCTAAAAAAAAATCACATGAAACGGAGTCCACACGAGGAAGATATGGCTGATTGAAAATTCAGTCTATTTTCTATCCATTTTTACCAATTTTCAGGTATTCTTGAGCTTTTTTGCTTAATTTTTCAGGTTTTTTCTTGATGAGATATTGGATATATCATTTTATGTAGCTGATCACCTGTGATATGTTGCTGATCTGATCTATTTAGATCAATTTATTCAAGGTCTCCCTCTGTTTATCATAGCTTGAGTTTCTTCTTGAGTTTTGATGGGTTGCCTTGGATTGAGGTTTGGGTTTGATTTCTTGATTACATTATTAGTTTGGATAGGATGTATTCAACATTTTGTTGGGTCTGATATATACTTTGTGTTCAAATTTGGACATTGAACCTCATTTTCACTCTTGCTTGTTGAGTGATCCATTTGATTTTTGGTCATTAGTGTCACTAATGATGTTGTAGTGACAAATTGTGCAGCTATCATTCTGATCAAGTTCTGTTGGGGGTGTTTTGTCACATTGTATCACTTGTTTTCAGATCTTGTTTAGGCCTCTTTGCCTTTAGGGTGAGGTTTAGTCCCTTGTATAACATTGGACCTGGTGGTGCCATTGTGCTACAACCCTAGATGGATTCACATTTCCATCTTTTGTTTCCACTTTGGCTTTCGTTTTGATTATTTTGAGTGTGTTTTTATTTGGGTTTTGTTTCCCTATTTGTTTCTCTTTTGGAGTGCTTTGCGTTCTTTCTTGGGAGAGTGGCGTCATTGCAAGAGATTAGTAAGAACCAAATTACCTAATGAGATTCTCTATAAATGGTTCATTAGATCACTCCGACCACAGATTTCAAAATATGCGTCCATGTTTCAAGCCGTCATTGAGGAGCAAGCTATTTTAGCTGCCCAATAGATGGATATCATATATTCACAATCAGGTATGCTATATGAAGTTTTTCCTAATGCCCCTAGGCCTTCCATTGAACCACTTAAGCCTGTTCCTAGCCCACATGCCGATGGCATGATTGGGTCCATTTCCGATCCCATGAGCCAACTTTGTGCCCACCTTGTACAACTGATTGTTACATATCAAGCCCCAGAAAGTGCATCTGGCTTTGCTAAAGCACCCCCTCCTGAGCAGTTCGCTGATGTTCTCATGGTAAAGTCCACTCAAACAAAGAAAAAATCTAAAACTAGTGGTAAAAAGAACAAGAACAATAGAAAAAATAAACAACAAAATCAAATTGCCCAGGAGTCTAAACCCAACCCTGAGTGTCATGGAGGGGGCACCAATGAGCGTCGCCAGAAAGTCAAGTTCCCTTGTAAAATTTTTCAGGGTGATAAGATTACTCATGAGTGTCCTCGAATGGATGAATTTGATAGGCTCCTTTCACCACTGTCTTCTCAAAAACCTGTTGCTTTAAGTTATCCATTCCCTACACAACCCCAACAGCAAATGATTACTCAACATTATCGACCTTAGCAAGGGGGAAATAATGGGTCATCTTCCCAATCCCCTCATAACTCAGTCGTCTTTATGTGCAAAGAATATTTCAATGTGACCACGTGAGATAAGTCCTATGATGCCCTTGAGTCGAGTTCTCCTTCCAAGGACTCACCAGATCCACCTAGTTCCACTAGAATTCCCACTCTAGATAAGCCTATGGAACCAGTCTATCACCCCCTAAGGGTGTTCTTCGTAAGATGACACACAACCATTCTGCCAGGGCTGCTCAACACTATATTATTGTTGAATATCTAGCCCAAGCACCTTGTGCCATGTCTGCTTTGGAGGTCTTGCAAAGTTGTCCTCAACAATGCAAAGCCGTGTTTTCTGCCATCAGTGGAGTTGACCTGTCTAACTCTGGTGTCATTGCTTTTAATTCCGAGAAATACACTCCTCATATTTCCCATCAAATTTATTTTCAAATTATAGTGCGAGTTTCACAAAAGAATATCCATCACACTCTAGTAGATGAAGGCTCTTCCTCCTATGTCATTTCCATATCTTCTTGGAAAGCTATTGGCTCTTCGATTCTCGCAATGTCTAATACCACTCTCCAAGCATTTGACAGTAATAATTTCATTCCTAAGTGGGTCCTCCCACATTTCACCATCGAGTTAGTGGTTAAATCGATACATGTTGACATTGAAGTCATCGACGCTCCTTTAGATTATAACCTGCTCCTTGGTCGTAGCTGGTTTTATGCCATGACTGCAGTGATATCATCTATATTTCGTGTCCTTTTCTTTCCTCATGAAGGAAAGATCGTCACCATTGACCAACTTGACTATTGCGTGCCATCGACCTAAGTTTCCACTACTAGAATTATTGTGCCGCTTGTGGGGGACCATCCTAGTTAGTTTCAAAGTGTTGGCGTGGGAATTTTTAAAATTTATACTCTTATGGGGGTTTTTCCTCAAATCCCTTCACCCAACACTCCTTCGACCTCTACCACTGCTCCTATGTATATGATTTTTTTTTGTCACCTTTGGATCCCATATACCTCCTGATCCGTGGGTGGTGTCGCCTGTTTTTATAGAAGATGATCAACCCAGTGAGCACCCTCCACCACCTATTGTGGGGGAGATTTCCTCTCTGAAAGTCCCGTCAGTACCTCCTAACGCTGGTCAGAAACTCCATCATAATATGGAATATTATCAGGTTATTTCTCCCACACAGGGCACCCTTCCACTTATTCCACATGACTCCCTTGATGATGAGTCTCCTTGGTTAGTCCACTTGGAGGTCATGGATCTATCCACTGATAATCATAGGGAGGTTATGCCTATTTCTACCTCTAATCTCTATGATTTGGAACATGTGGATCTTGGCATATTAAATATTGAATCGAACCAGGGGGCATCTCCTCGGCCTTCCTTGGAATTGCCACCCATGGACCAAGTCAAGTCTTGGGTTTCAAATACTAAATTTGCCACTGAATTGTCCAACTCCTCACCACCTGCCAACGAGTGTCTTGTACCTCCATTATGTCTTGATCCTCCTTTATTTCCACAGGGTAGTTTTGAAAGTATAACTATGTTAGGCTTTCCTTGGCATGGTAAAAATTTTCTGGTTGGGAAATTTGACTTCCTTTGGCATGGATTTACACTGGTGAACCATATGGTCTCTTCCTCCCATAAGTTTGCATATAGAAACCCTTGGCCTGTGCCCTGTTGTGGGCACATATTAGCATGACCTACCAGACTAAGTTCCACTTGTACATAATGTATATAAAAGTGTGACATTTTATCCCCTTTTTGGTGTAGTGTGTGACGCGAGTATTTTTCGTGCCTTATTTATGCCAAAAATCCAAAAAAAATATAAATTAAAAAAAACCAAAATATAAGTCTTGTTTTTCCCTTGTCCATGATTATTTCTTTCATTATGTGATTTAACCATGGGTATAGTCTTTTTATATGGTTCTTACAGGATAGGGTGGTGTTTCTATTGCGACATTCATTGGACCTTATGTTCGTTTCTCTTGAACTGGGATATAGGGGTAGGTCATTTTTCACCAATTTCACATTTTGACTCCCAACACTATTTTTATGCCTCAGGTGCAACCCCATCAAGTTGTGACTTTCATGTTGATCAGCGGTTGTCATTGATGTCAACCCAAGTAGCACCAGGGGCTAACCCTATATTGCATGGGAATTTTGACCTACCAAATTAATATATTCTAGGTCAATAATGATTTTTATGGTTTCTACTTGTCGAGATGTTTCCGTTGATATATGACACGCCATGTAATTCTTCACGGTTTGAGAGATATTCATGTTTGAAGTTTGTACCCCCAGTTAGTGGGCTAAAACCCCATGGGGTTGGGGCATGGGTCATTGAAAAGTCATAAATAATATTTTTTAAGCTCCTAAAATCCCTCCCACGTTCACTTGTTGAAGCCCCTCTCAACTTAAGCATTTATATAAATTGTGATCCTCATTTCCTCCTTATGCAAGGGATTTTGCCATCTGAAACATGTCATCGTGGCATTTTCACTCTAAATTTTTTTCTACAAAGGTTCAGAAGCTGAAATTTTTATGAGGTGAAGCCAAAATCCTGAGGAAGCTGCTGTAAAAATTTTAGATCAAGGCGCAATATTTTTCGAGATATGATCTGTGGAAGTCAGGGTTTTTGCAGGCTCCTGAAATTCATCTCAAAGAAGTGACCTTGGTAAAATCGTCATAACTCTCTCTCTGAGTATCAGATTGAAATTCCATAAAAAGTGGCATATAGTGCACAATCTTTAGTTTTCTCTCTATCAATTTCAGAGACAAATGAAGAAACAGTGACACGTGGCACGCCTTACAAGTGCGCTTTGCTGAAATAGTCCATAATTAGAGAATTGTGAGAGATTGGGTATAACTCTCTCTTGAAGAATCAAAATTGGGTCAGACCTATGGCATTGGAAAGAGACTCAGAGAACTACTATACGACTGAAAATTAGATATTGAGGATATGAAATAACAGAGATACACCAGATTCAATATCGAGCTCCTAGAAGGAAAAGAAAAAGCTAGATCATGTGTTGTCAAGGGTTGCAAAGGACCATACTTTCTAGGACAGCAAAGCAAAGCAAGGTGCAACAGAGGGTAGCATGAAAAGAGAATCAACCAAGGTGCATAACAACAGCAAGAAGTTCATCCTATGAAGTCTTCAAGTGGGCAGCACTGCATACAATCATTGTAAAGGTATCATTGTACTAAGTCATTGTAAATACATTATTGTAAAAATTGTACTAGTGTCTATCTGCTAAGGGTTGAAGAGGTAGTGTTGGGAGGTCTAGGATCATCATTAGGTGGTTGTGTCAAATTTGGGGTTATGGTCTAGTATATCTTCTTCTTCTACATCATTCTATATCATTGTAAAGTGGACCATTTTCCCTGGTACGGGAGTCCATTCTTCTTTTATTCTTCTATAGGGTGGTAGGGTGGTGCTAGGGTGAGTTTTAGCTCATTGGGTGTTGGGGCATCCATTCAGTTGACTACTGAAGAATCTCGGGCGTTGGAGCGTTCATCCAGTGGGAGCTGGAGAAGAATGCTTTTCTAGATTCTAGGAAGTTGGAGCTTTATTTTCAATTGGAGTTGAATATTAAAGAATGATTAGAAAAGCATTAGGTGGTTTTTGTCTCGGAGTGGGTTTCCACCTTAAAAACTGTGCACGTTTGTGTTCCTCTTGTTTGCTGCTATCATTATACAAACACTGATAATAATTGAAGATTAACTAATGCTCTAATTGAAAAGAATATTGATTCACCCCCATCTCTGAAATTGGCTTCCAACAATTGGTATGGAGGTTGGTTCCTTCAATAGCGGTTGTAATTGGAAGGTCGCCGTTTATACCAAGAATGAGTACCTTCTATTCAATGAAAATAATTATGCACTTTGGAAAGGAAGAATGGAGGTCTATCTCTTGGTGCAAGATTACGAAGTATGGGACACTGTTCAAAATGGATTTACATCAACTGCAGATGAACAAGGTAAGAAGAATTTGGTAAATGATGCAAAAGCAAAGAATATTATTATCAGTGGACTTACTGAATCTTCTTATCATAAGGTGTTGGGTTGTAAAACTGCCAAAAATGTATGGGACAAGCTTGAGAATATATATGCAGGTGACTCAAATATCAAATAAGCAAAGCTTCAAATCTATAGAGAAAAATTTGAGCAACTCAGAATGAAAGAATATTGCAACATTGCCGCATACTTCCAATACGTTGGTGAAATAACCAATACTCTGGAAGGAATGTATACGCTGATAGAAGACTATTATACTAACATTCTGGAATTGCTATTTAAAGAGATTCAACCCAAAGGTATCGGTCTTAGAATAGAGTGCAACTGGACAAATCAACAAAGAGGAATTACATGGAGTTCTCTGTAGCATATGAAATGAGACTTGACAGCGAAGAGGTAAGCTTGACTTGTAGCACTGAATTGCTGTATCCAGAAACCAATAAGGATAAACAACCTTCAATTGAAAAGACATGCACCTGCAAGTGTGAAGAAAATGGAGATGATGAAGAAGGTATTTCAGATGAAGAATATGCTTACTTCACGAGAAAACTAAAAATTGGTAAGGGACAATTCAAAGGTAAACTTCCATTGATATGTTTCAGCTGTAATGAGGTTGGGCATTTTGCAGCAAAATTTCCAAACAGAAGTAATGGAAACTCAAAAGGAAAGAAAGGGTTTAAGAAATTCAACAAGCAAGGATCCAAAAGGAACTTTCTCTCTAAATAATATAGCTCATCATCCGATGAAGACAATGGCAGTGAAGAAGAAGCTAATGAGAGAGTATTGTTTATGGCCAAGAACAATAAACCCAAGCACAATAAACAAGAGGTATCAAACAATGAAGAAGAAGGCTGGAACATAGAAGAATTTTATGAGGAAGCAATCAAGCTTATAAAATATCTCAAGGCGGAGAAGATCCGTTCCAATACTCTTGAAGAACAAGTTCAAGGTCTCAAAATTGAAGTTGAAGAACAAAAATGCATTGAAGAGTCAATTCAAAAGAAGTTGGAAGAAAGAAACCAAGAAAGGGAAGAATTAGAAGCCAAAGTAGTGTTGTTGCATGAGGAAGTGAAGAAAGGAAAAACTATCCAAAACTATGCCAACAACTCAAGGGCATTGGAAGAAGAAGAAGAAGTAGTACCTTCTACAACAAAATACAATGAACCTATGATATCTGACATGCATGTAGACTTCATTGGATAAGATTCGCAAGAATAGCCTTGGAAGACAATTCCTCGACGAAAATTTCCATCCAGGTACCAACATATTTTTTATGGCTACTATTATTCATGTGGAAAATTTGGACATAAAGCTGTAGAATTTTGCACATACCCTAGGAACGAATACAATTCCAGGAGATCTGTCAAATATGAACCTCCCAGGGCTCAGAAAAACATAAATAGATTTGAACATTTAAGAAATAATATTGAATGTTACAAATGTCGAAACTTTGGACACATAGCCAAAGACTGCAAACTTGAAAATCCTCCAGAAGAATCTTCATACCCACAGAATGAACGAACATGGAAGAAGAAGAATAATGATAATTGTGCTCTCGATTTCAAGGCTCAAAAGAACAAAGATGTGTGGTATGTTGATAGCGGTTTCTCAATGCTTATGATTGGAGATAGAAATAAATTTGTATCTCTGAAAGAAAAGAAGGATGGAACTGTGTCCTTTGGAAATGATGGATCTTCAAATGTTATAGGATCAGGTACTGTCACTCTCGGAAGCAAAGATGCTCTAGCCAAGAATGTTCTATTGGTTGAAAACTTGAATCAAAATTTGCTCAGTGTTGGACAAATGTGTGATCAAGGACACACAATACTATTCAACTCCACGAAATGTGAAATTAGGAAGGCGTGTATGGTGAAATTGTGGCTATAGCAAGTCGAGCTCCAAACAACATATATGTTCTGGATGAAGCAACCAAAGCATGTATAATAGCTAAAGAGGATGATACAATAGTTGGTAGCAATGATGATCGACTAAGTAAGAAGTTTGCTACAAAGGTGCAAAGTGATTTCGAGATGTCTTTACTTGGTGAGCTGACATAATTGTTAGGGCTTCAAATATCTCAACAAGAGAAAGGAATATTTATATGTCAAGCCAAGTACATCAAGGAAATGCTCAAGAAATTTAAAATGGAAGATTGCAAACCCATCCTTACTCCTATGGTAACAGGTTGCAAATTGAGCATAGACGACTCATCTAAGGATGTGGATCAAAGGTTGTACAGATCTATGATTAGTAGTCTTCTATATGTATCAACCTCCTGATCAGATGTTATGCAAGCAAGTGGACAAGTAGCAAGATTCCAAGCAGCACCAAAAGAATCACATATTAAATATTCGCCAACATTAGAATATCTTCGCCAGAAGCTTGGTATTCTCCCAAGTTCTCATTAGATTTTCCCTTTTTATAATATAAAGGGGGAGTGGAAGTAGATTACAGGTCTGCAGGGCGGTTGTGTGTCAGGGGGAGTGGAAGTGTGTACAGGTCCGCAGGATGGTTGTGTTTTAGGGGGAGTTACCCTTTGCCATTGATGTCAAAGGGGGAGAGAATGTTGTAGGAAGAGGTTTCATGATCATAGGGGGAGTAATTGTGTTGCCATCAATGCCAAAGGGGGAGATTGTTGATCAGCGGTTGTCATTGATGTCAACCCAAGTAGCACTAGGGGCTAACCCAATATTGCATGGGAATTTTGACCTACCAAATTAATATATTCTGGGTCAATAATTCTTTTGATGGTTTCTACTTGTCGAGATGTTTTCGTTGATATATGACACACCATGTAATTATTCACGGTTTGAGAGATATTCATGTTTGAAGTTTGTACCCCCAGTTAGTGGGCTAAAACCTCGTGGGGTTGGGGCATGGGTCATTGAAAAGTCATAATTAATATTTTTTAAGCTCCTAAAATCCCTCCCACGTTCACTTGTTGAAGCCCCTCTCAACTTAAGCATTTATATAAATTGTGATCCTCATTTCCTCCTTATGCAAGGGATTTCGCCATCTGAAATAGGTCATCATGGAATTTTCACTCTAAATGTTTTTATATGAAGGTTCAAAAGCTGAAATTTTTATGAGGAAAATCCAAAATCCCGAGGAAGCTGATGTAAAAATTTCAGATCAAGGTGTGCAATATTTTTGGAGATATGATCTGTGGAAGTCAAGGTTTTTGCAGGCTCTTGAAATTTATCTCAAAGAAGTGACCTTGGTAAAATCGTCATAAGTATCTCTATGAGTATCAGATTGAAATTCAATAAAAAGTGGCAGATATTTCACAGTCTGTAGTTTTCGCTCTATAAATTTCAGAGACAAATGAAGAAACAATGACACGTGGTACGCCGTACAAGTCCGCTCTGCTGAAACAATCCATAATTAGGGCATTGTGAGAGATTGGGTATAACTCTCTCTTGAAGAATCCAAATTGGGTCAGACCTATGGCATTGGAAAGATGACTTAGAGGACTACTACAAAACTGAAAATAAAATATTGAGGATTTGAAATAACAAATATACACCAGGTTCAATATCGAGCTCCTAGAAGGAAAAGAAAAAGCTAGATCAGGTGTTGTCAAGGGTTGCAAAGGACCAGAATTTCTAGGGAAGCAAAGCAAAGCAAGGTGTAGTAGAGGGTAGCATGAAAAGAGCATCAACCAAGGTGCATAACAACAGCAAGAAGTTCATCCTATGAAGTCTTCAAGTGGGCAAAACTGCATACAATCATTGTAAAGGTATCATTGTACTAAGTCATTGTAAATACATTATTGTAAAAATTGTACTAGTGTCTATCTGCCAAGGGTTGAAGAGGCAGTGTTGGGAGGTCTAGGATCATCATTAGGTGGTTGTGTCAAAGTTGGGGTTATGGTATAGTATATATTATTCTTCTACATCATTCTATATCATTGTAAAGTGGTGGTAGGGTGGTGCTAGGGTGAGTTGTAGCTCATTGGGTGTTGGGGGCATCCATTCAGTTGACTACTAAAGAATCTCGGGCGTTGGAGCGTCCATCTAGTGGGAGCTAGAGAAGAATGTTTTTCTAGATTCTATGAAGTTGGAGCTTTATTTTCAATTGGAGTTGAATATTAAAGAATTATTAGAAAAGAATTAGGTGGTTTTTGTCCCGGAGTGGGTTTCGACCTTAAAAACTGTGTGCATTTGTGTTCCTCTTGTTTGCTGCTATCATTGTACAAACACTGATAATAATTGAAGATTAACTAATGCTCTAATTGAAAGGAATACTTATTTACCCCCCCTCTCAGTATTTCCAACATTTCACCACTTCCTGTATGCATGTCTTAGTTTGGTGGTAGATCTTACCCGCTCATGGATACACTAGTTAGCATCCTCTTGCCGTATTGGTTTCTATGCAATCATTTTATATCATTTTTGGAATTCTTCCTTCTGACCCTCCATGAATTTGAGTTTGAGCCTCATCTCCTCTTCTTCGTCTATTTTATGATCATACCCCAGGAGGTTTCCACATTTTATCCCTTGTGATTTCCACTTTTATCAGCCTATTTCTGCAACTTTGAGCCTTGGTTTCTCTCATCCATCGTCATCATCTCCTTGGCCTATCACATACACTCACTTGGTTTTTTACCATTTCCTGGGGGAACCACTGCGATGAGTGTTCCTATTAGCCAACCTCATGTCCATATTATGTCATGAGAAGTTCCACCATTATCGGAACCACTTGCTTCCCTTTATACCACTCGTTCCTATAGGAGGATTTTTCTTTAATCTTTTTTCAGACTCCTTAACTTAGAAAATATTTCCGAGTGAACTTGTATACTTCACGCTCGTTGAAGTATTTGAAGTGTCGTCTACCGAGTTTAAGTTTAACCCTTTTCTAGACTTGATAGACTAGTTACAACAAAGGAATACCCTAGTCTACTGTGGCTAGGAGGTTCCCCCTTGTATACTTTTATCTATTTTTCAGGCTTGGGGGACAACTTTACGAAAAAGGAACTTATAAAAAGAGAATCGAGGGAACACACATCTTCATTTTTCATCCATTGGTAGCATCAATTGCATCACCATTAAACATGACACCTGTCTATGTCATTATCTTACATTTGGGTTTTAGCTTGCCTTAGGAGCCATACCATCCATATGAGTCTCTTTAATCCTCTGGTTGGTTACTCTTCCAGTCATATCTAGCGTGCCTCGATGCCTCTTGCATTGTTGCATGATATCACATGGTGCTCATTCAGTCATGCTGTAAGGTCACTCTTGTGTCATGCCGTCATGCATTCAAGGGAAGTATCAGCCTGTGTCGACCATTTGCAATAGCTTGTTGACATTTTTGATTTGGCCATCCCTGTGTCAGTTATACTTCATCGCTTCATGACTTTATCCATACATCACATCATCCTAGTCTAATCCATGTCGACTGATGGGGGATACATCAAGGCCCTACTTTTACAAATCTTCTCCTATCAACTTCAACCCATTATCCAGGGGTTTGATCTAGGAACCAGTAGTACCTTGGAGCTTGCAGTCCTCAGTGGCAGGCTTCCTCGTGATCAACAGTGGGTTTAAATCCGTTATCACCAAAATATGACCTTGATAGGCTGTTGATCAGGCTACCTTAGTGTAACTATTTCAAACCAGACTTTTAGTTGAGGCTTAGCCTCCTCAACCTGAGAAGGCTCTCTCACTAGGTTTAAGATTTTAAATTAAGGATTGGATGGCTAACTCTATGAATAAATTGGATATAAGTGTATGAATGGTTGAATTACTGATCAATAAACATCTATTAGGCTATGGAGTCAAGGTATGTTTCCACAAAACATCAAAATTAGCTTATCATGGAAGTCAGGGCATTTCAGAGTTTTTTAGATATATCAGCAAAACAGTAACAGAGTGAAAAAAACACGGTTTAAAAACATATGAAGGAAGTTAGAGCATTTTCCAATGAATCCTAAGTAACATATGTTCATACCACTACAAATAGGTAGATAAGGAAATCCATAGGAAGATCAAACATTAAAAACTCTTTCTGAATCCTGAGTAGTAAGCCAATATCTGTATTAAGATAAAAACACACAGTCTGCTATAGTGACATAGTTTGCTTGTTAATGAAAATTGCCAACCTTTAGCAATTCGACCTCATATATCTTATAGAGTCATCATTACAATCTTGGATTCCCTTATCCATAATGAAGAGAATTCGAATTTCTTAGATTGACACCTATTTTCTCCTAAACAGACTATTAATTACATCTGACAGTTAACTGTATCTTCTAGAAGTCCGAATACAAATAGGAGTACAACTCCTTATTATGTCTAAAAACCTTATATAGAACTTAAATAATATCTCTGACAACTGTTCCTCCATATCTTCAACCTTGATGATGCCTGCAATATTGTTATGCTATTATGCTATTTCATGTCTTATTTGCCCTACAAAACAGGGGACATGTTTCCTATAATTTAGCCTTTTCTTTCTTTGATGATCTTCGAGCCCCTTTTGCTGGAAATGTTGACTTTTAAGATAAGTGAACATGTGTTATCATTGTAGAAATTATATGCACTAAGCATGAATATGTCCTAGATCCACCTAATCTCACACTATTTAACTTTATGCAAGATACTGAATCATTCCACTTGTTAATCTTTTGTGGAAAATTAATTGCACACACCTGTAAAACATAAATAAAAATAATCGCACATAACACAGTTGTTTTTAATCGGGAAAGCCTGAAGCTGAAAACCCCAACTATGTATTATGTATCATGGAATCATATGACAATCGTCATACAAAGCTTATCAAGCTCTCAGTACAGTACAATTGTCATACACCAATCAGGAACAATATTGCAAATCCATGCACCAATCTTTGCCCTCATGCTAGCCTGCCTCCATTGTGCAATCCCTGCTGAAGAATAGCTCTAAATGAATCCGAATTACCCTTTCCTTAACTGCGCAATCCTCATTTGCAACTCCAATGTGTGTGTGATGCAATCAATGCATCACTATAGTCACAACAGATAGTCTATCTTGCCCTTTCACCTATCTCTCCACTGGGTCTCCACTGAAACTGCCATGCACTGTAGTTAACTACTGTATTGTTTAGTTGATTAATGAGTTATTATTTTTGAATTAATTAACTAATAAATTCACTCCACTCTAACTAGTGTATCATTCACTTAGACTAGATACAACTAGCTCAACTGAGTCTAACTGAGTTAAACTGAATACAACTCCATAACTACTTCTTCCAACTGTGTCATAACTCTGCCACTTGAGTTGTAACTGATTCCTCCATGCATTAGCTCCAGTAAACCCTTGGGAATTGTGTAATTCCCTCAGTCCACTGATGTGCCACATCTGTGCACTAAAACAAAGTGCTCGAAGAGAATAAGTTGTTGTTTAGTGTCTAATTATTATTAAGAGCTAATAATAATCGACATGCATCTATTTTTAGATTAGCGATCTATAAATAGACTTTGCCCAATATTATAAAAATAGAATTTCATCTATTTTTCCAACTTGATCAACCATCCACAAATAGCATCCTGCAACTTCTGAAATATGATCATCATGTCTAAAAATAGACATAGTCTAAAATTAGACTTGCGCCAAAAATAGCCTGCAGGCCCACTTAGTGAAGGCGAATCTTTTCACTAAGCTCATCATCTTCTTGAATCTCAACACTCCCTCTCAACAAGATAGGGATTATCCTTCACCTCGATCCTTCCTCTATGGTATTCGAATTTTCTCCTGGTGAGTGCCTTCGTCAGAATATCTACATCCTGATCCTCCGTAGGAATGTACTGAAGAAATATGATCTTCCGTTGCACACAATCTCTGATATGATGATACCGGATATCAATATGTTTAGATCTATCATGAAACATAGGATTAACCGAGAGTTTAATGCAACTCTGATTATCACAATGTATCACTGTGGGATCTAAATGTGAATCGAACAAACCAACCAGGATCTTCCTCATCCAGATAGCCTCACATGCAGCTTGACTTGCTGCCATGTATTCCGCTTCTGTTGAACTAAGTGCCACGGATCTTTGTTTCCTGCTGTACCAAGAAATTTCCGTAGATCCGATACTGAAAATCCCTCCTGATGTGCTCTTTCTGTCTGTTGGGCTTCCTGCCCAATCTGCATCCGTGAAGCCATGCAACTTCACCTCATCCGTTTTTTTGTACCATAAACCATACTCAGATGTGCCCCTGAGATATCTCAGGAAATGCTTTCCTGCCTTCCAAAAGAGCTTGGTAGGCTTAACCATCACTTGTGAAAGCTGGTTCACCGCATAGCATATGTCTGGTCTTGTATTGACTAAATACATGAGCGAACCCACCAACTTTCGATAAAAAGTGGCATCCACTACCTCTGCCTATGTAGCATCCTCTTTCTTCCAATTTCCTGGAAGAGGAGTGTCGATAGGCTTGCAGCCTTGCATGTGAAACTTCTCCAGTATCTCCTAGGCATACTTGCCTTGAGACACAAACAGTTCACCTTCCCGCTACCATATTTCCAATCCAAGAAAATAATGAAGGAGGCCCAAATCCTTCATCTCAAACTCCTTTGCAAGATCTGCCTTGCATGAGTGTATCAACTGCTCATCACCTGTTAGTATTAAATCATCAAAATAAAGTACAATGATTAAAAGCTTACCCTCCACCACAATATGGTATAGGTTTGCATCCACCTCACTCTTGGTGAAGCCAAGTCCAGTGAAATAGCTGTCGATCCGAGTGTACCAAGCACGGGGTGTGCTTGTTTTAGCCCATACACCGCTCTTTTGAGCCTGCACACATGCGACTCACTGCTGAAGATCTCAAATCCTTCAGGCTGCTCAATGTACACCTCTTCCTCAATGATCCCATTAAGGAACGCAATCTTCACATCCATCTGATGAATGTGCCAACCCATCTGCACTGAGAGAGCAAGGATGGTCCGTATGGAAGAATACCGTGCGACATGTGCAAAGGTTTCTTCATAGTCAATCCCCTCAATCTGTGAGAAGCCCCAAGCAAAAAATCTTGCCTTATACTTCTCGACACTCCCATCAGTAGCTTGCTTTACCTTGTAGATCCATCTTGATCCTAAAACTGATTTTCTCACTGGCCTTGGAACAATCTCCCAAGCACTGTTTCTGACAATGGAGTCATACTCCTCCAACATGGCATCTACCTGTGTGGGCTCCTGCACTGCTTCTTCAAAATAAGATGGCTCTGTCACGATACACTTTCTCATAAGAGCCATGTATCCAGTAAATCGGTCAGGTGACTATCTCTGTCTGCGTTGTGATGTAGGGACTCTTACATTCTATGCCACATCAAGCTTCAGTCTCTCAGCTTCTGTGGTATGCTTTCTGCCTTGTCTAATGTTTGGTTCTGCATGAGTGGACTCCTCCACTCCATGAATCTCATCCTGTGGCTGATCCACATCCAGAGGCTCATCTTTGGGAACAAGAAGTTCCTCTTCTGCATGCAAGTGTAGCTCCCTCTCAAGCGACAAGTTCATGGCTTTCACCTCATTGAATTTTATATCCCGTCGCACAAATATCCAAACTTCTGCAGTCAGCTTCAGCTTCTTTCTGGCATCCTTTGTCACATGAATGTAAACATGTGAGCCAAAAATCTTCAAATGAGAAATATCAGGCTTCTTACCAGTAAAAGCTTCTTCGGGTGTACTCATGCCAAGTACTCTATGAGGACAACGATTTTGCACATAAACCGTAGTGTTGCATGCTTCCACCCACAAGTGCATCAGTAGGCCTTGGTCATGCAGCATCGCTCGTGTAGCACCCATGATTGTTCTGTTCTTTCTCTCCGCGACCCCATTTTGCTATGGGTTATGAGGTGCTATGAGTTCTCTTCGAATTCCTTCTTTTCTACATAAATCTTTGAATCGCCTGAGATGTATTCACCACCATTATCACTTTGTAGAGCTTTCACTTGCTTCCCCGAATCCTTCTCCACCAATGCCTTGAACTCACAGAAATTTGAGAATGTTTCACTCTTCTTCTGCATGAAGAAGATCCAGCATCTACGAGAATAGTCATCAACAAATATAACATAATACCTGTTTTTTGCTATTGAAGCAACCGAGAAAGGTCCACACACGTCTGTGTGAATTCTCTCCAGGATCACCGAAGCACGGTTCTCCTTCTCATGAAAGGTGGTCTTCAAAAAATTACCCATAGTACATCCCTTTCACTGATTTGACTGCGCAAGAGTAACCTTGGGAAGTCTAGTAGAAATTTGCTACAAAATCTTCAAAGCACCATGGTGAAGATGGCCCAATATCCTGTGCCATAATTCGCCCTCATCCTGGCTCACCACTTCTTCTGCTTTGCCCACCATTGCAGTGTAGCCATATACCTCAAGCATGTAGAGATTCTTAATTCAAACCCCTATATTCTTGGTTTGACATGTTGTTTTATGTCGAAGGAATGCTTTTCCCTCATTGAAAACAACATATAACCCTTGTCTTCCAGCATTGCGACTGAGACCAAGTTCTTCTTTAGACCTGGAACATGCATAAAATTCTTCAAAAAGAATGGATTACCAGAGTCCCTCTCAAAGGTAATGGTCCCAATGACAGTCGCATTGTACTGACCATCGTCACCCATCTCTATATGCATCTGGAGGTCCTTCTCCTCTAAGTCACTAAAAAACTCTTTGTCTCCTGTCATATGGAAAGACACACCACTATCAAGATACCACACCGATACCATACAACTTGAAACCAAGAATGCAATCAAGGAGAAATAAAGTTCAAATTGTGAGGCTACGGCCTCTCCAGCTGTAGATCCAACGACCTTCTTGTTCTTCTTCTTCTGTGGACAGTTAATGGCGAAATGTCCATGTTCATGACAGTGAAAACACTTCACTTTGGACAAATCCTGATTCTTGCCTTTAGCATCGGATTTTGAAGGATGTTTCTTCCCCTTCCCTTTCCTTGCTTCGGCATCCAAAGCGCAATTATCTTCATATTCATTGTTCGATGGAGATCCATCCCTGGTACCCCGCCTTATCTCCTCCTGCACAAGATCTGACCAAATTCGCTCCCATCCCGGCAGTTTCTCCCATCCATTGATAGAGTATTTGTAGCTATTCCAACCCTTCGGAAGCCCAAGGAGAGACAAGCTCACCAAGTCTTATTCATCAACAGTAACCCCCACACTTCCCAGTTCATCCTTGCAGTGGACAAACTTCGTGAGGTATTTTGGAATATTGTCGCCTTTCTCCATTTTTATTTTTCTGAGCTTGTCTTTAAGTGCCAACTTCCTCTGGTAACTTCTAATTTGGAACAATTCTGTCAAATCCTTCCACATTAAGAATGGAGTGGATTTCCCATGAAGGCTAGACACAATATGGTCCTTCACACCTTCCAACAAAATCCTTCTCGTCTTTGCTGTCTTCTTTTGCCATGCGTCAAGTAATGCATCATCAAAAGATCCCAGATTAGGAACATCGCTATCGATGAACTCATTCAGTCCATTATCCTCTAGCAATGCCTCCATCCTGTCCTTCCAGGCTATGTATTTCGAGCTCCCATCAAGGGCATACTCCAATCTCAACTCGTTGAAAGAAATTTCAATGTATACTCGACTTCTGCACCAAGAATCTTCTATAGCAAATTCGAATTGTCCACCAGCACAAAATCACTTTACAATTGCAATATTCAATTAAAAATGATCCGATACCATGTAGAAATTATATGCACTAGGCATGCATATTTCCTAGATCCACCTGATCTCACACTATTTAAATTTATGCAAGATACTGAATCATTCCACTTGTTAATCTTTTGCGGAAAATTAATTGCACACACATGTAAAGCATAAATAAAAATAATCGCACATAACACAATTTTTTTTAACCAGGAAAGCCTGAAGTTGAAATCCCCAACTATATATTATGTATCATGGAATCATATGACAATCCTCATACAAAGATTATCAAGCTCTCAGTACGGTACAATCGTCATACACTAATCAGGAACAACCTTGCAAATCCATGCACCGATCTTTGCCCTCCTGCTAGCCTTCCTCCACTGCGAAATCCCTGCTGAAGAATAGCTCTGAATGAATTCGAATTACCCTTGCCTTGATTTTTCAATCCTCATTGAAAACTCCAATGTGTGTGTGATGCAATCAATGCATCACTATAGTCACAACAAATAATCTATCTTGCCCTTTAACCTATCTCTCCACTGGGTCTCCATTGAAACTTCCATGCACTATAGTTAGCTGCTGTATTGTTCAGTTGATTAATGAGTTATTATTTGTGAATTAATTAACTAATTAATTCACTCCACTCTCACTATTGTATCATTCAGTTAGACTAGATACAACTAGCTCAACTGAGTCTAACTGAGTTAAACTGAATACAACTCCATAACTACTTCTTCCAACTGTGTCATAAATTTTCCACTTGAGTTCTAACTGAGTTCTCCATGCATTAGCTCTAATAAACCCTTGGGAATTGCATAATTCCCTCAGTCCACTAATGTGCCACATCTGTGCACTGAAACAAAGTGCTCCAAGAGAATAAGTTACTGTTTAGTGTCTGATTATTATTAAGAGCTAATAATAATCAACATGCATATATTTTTAGATCAACGATATATAAATAGACTTCGCCCAATATTCTAAAAATATAATTTCATCTATTTTTCCAACTTGATCAGCCATCCACAAATATCATCCTGCAACTTCTGAAATATGATCATCATGTCTAAAAATAGACATAGTCTAAAAATAGACTTGCGCCAAAAACAACTTGCGGGCCCACTTAGTGAAGGCGACTCTTTTCACTAACCTCATCATCTTGTTGAATCTCAACAATAATTTCCATGGAACCATGCTTTTCCACCTGTACAGAAACTGAGCCTTTGAAAAAGTAAAAGGAGAGATGGTATGACTGCGCTATGAAATGAGCAGTTGTTTTCGTAGCTCAAAATTTGTATCTTGGTAAACATCTCTTAGCCATCCACTTTATTTTTCCTTGAGACTTGGAATTTAATTTGTGAACCCTTTCTAACCACTAGTAGCAACATAATTTAGAAACCAAGCTTTTTACCTCTCAAAACTTTTACAAAAATGCTCAAAAATGCACCTACAGCAGTTTCGTAGTGCACTACGAAACTGCTGTGTATCTCCTTTTTACACAGTCTTTTCATAATCTTGAGATTTTAACAGTATTTACAGCCTTTTAATGATTTCCCCTTTATGTTAATAGACATTAACAATAAAAATAAGTCAACTTTGCAATATCTTCAAAAAGTGATGTCCTTCCCAAAAACAAAACTGTATTAAGGATTTGTCACTTACTGCTCTTGTTCTACCTTTGCTGTAGTTGACGTTAAAACTTTGTCAATTGAATTTCAAGATATTAAATCTGCCTTTTCAGTCTCCTATTGGTAGCCCTCAATTTAACATTAATCATCCTCATAAATATTTCTTCTTTGATTGCAGGGACAATCCAGGTAAAGTATTGAGCTTCACTACTGACTGTTTCAATTTTGGAAACTATTTCAACCTCCCACAGAGCTCTTATTCTATTGAAGTTTGTCTTGTCAATAGCATGTGTTCTTGCTTTCTTCTTAAACTTAGCAATTTCAAGATTAGCAAGTCTCAACTTTTCTTTAATTCCTTCATAACTGCTCTTTTCTCTTTGAGTATTGAAAACTCTGTTTTTGTCATCTTCAGGCATTGGTGACGAGAGGTCTATGGGCTCCTCATAAACATTTGAAACTTCCCCAGCTTTATCTAACTCCATATCCAACCCTTGCAACCTTTTTGATTTCCTAGTTAAATGCCTTTTGGGCTTGAACACAAACTCTGAAATTTCATCATCAAAATCTAGCTTTTTGGAAGATTTGATCTTCTTAGATTTCCCTTCATCCAATCTTACAAAATCTTCCTGAACTAAAGGAGATTCCTCAATATAAATATCCTGTAAAATATCGTTCAAACTACCCTTTAAACCTGGATCTTCTTCGGAAACCACTGTTTTTCCCTTTTCCTTTGCTATTTGACTTCTAGTCAATATTTTCTGGGTTGATTTGTTGGTTGACTGTTCCTGTACTGCTTCCTTAGCTTTAGTTGTTCTCTTTTGTGCAGGTTGAGGGGTTTCTTAAATAATCACTGATTTTTTAATCTCTGGCTCTTTGACTTGCTTTCTAGGCTTTAACTTGACAAATCTTTTTGATCTCGTCTCTGCAGGGTCACTAGTTTCTGATGATGATTTTTCTTTGGCCCTAGGGCTCATACCTGTTCCTTGTGTTTCCACCCCAAATCCACACAAAAACAAAAATGTAGACTATTCTCTGAATTTCATGTAAAACTATCAATTTAACTAGACCATGATGGAAAAGTGAAGTTTCACAGTATTGAGCTTTCATTTGCACTTTATTTGCCATCTTAGCTAAACTTTGAAACAAGAAGAAAGGAAAGTCCAAAGAAACCATTCCGGTAAAATGAAACAAGAGTTTGAAATGATAGGAATACACTTTATGGTATCTTCCCTCACAAGTGAAGTACCTTTGAATGTTGTAGAGAAGATTAGCATATGTGTTCTTGATGTAGCTTCTTGGCACTACTTTAGTTAAATCTGTCTCTTCAAACCCTGGCTTCAGAAAATTTTTACAAGGTTCCATATCAAACCTGAAATTTTTGAACCACATTTCTTCTCCCCTTGGAATCTCTGTCACTAATGATAAATTTCAGGGGAAATTTTCAAGTTTAAGAGACCAAAATTTGTTTTCGAACCTGTGAAATGAAGAGCAAACTCTTTTGTCACTTGATTATGACCTCCCTGCAATTTTTCATAGAACTTCCAACATCTTGTCTTCTTGAAGGCATCCTCAACTGATTTGTCGTAGGCTAGAGCCTCAATTCTTTCAGGCTCCATCCTTTAAAAATGGCATGACCTATGATTTTTTCTTTCCTCTGTCACCCTTCCCTTGAATTTCCTGTGTGATTTTTGAAAACCTGTAACCAACAACCTCGCTTGATTTCAGAGTAAACTGCCTTGCTTGATTAGAGATACTGCCTCACTTGATGAATGAAAGAGAAGCTTTGGTTTCTACTTACCATGAGCTTACCATTCGAAAGAGGGTATGCATCGTGTGTTTCTTTCATGAGACAATAAAACCAAAACCAACCCCTTTCAAATTTGAAAATGACATAAGACAAATAACCTCAAACGAATGTTATGATGGCTATGAATGGTTGCATGTGTGAGAAAGGACTCATGGCTGACACCTAATCATGAATGATTAACGGAATTTTGGTGGATTTGATAACTGAAAAGACATGCTATGAATCCCCGATTTTGTAGCACTTTCAATGTAATTTCAGGGTTTTGCGCTACGAAAAGAGCAGCATTTTCGTAGCGCAAAAACAATTTTTAACACTGTCTGCGCTATGAAAACGTGGTTTCGTGCCTTAATATTTTTTTTTTCAAAATGGTTAAAATTTGACTCTCTAAACATGATATGAGAATGTCAAGGTATGAAATAAGTTTGTTAGACTTTATTTTCTGAATGGAAATGAGACTCTAACCCTATCGCTTAACCCCTAAAAACTTAACATGACTTCACATCTATCTAAAAACCATGACTAGGAACCAAGCAAACTATCCAAGTTTGGAATTTTTTTTTATAGTGATAACAAAATCACTAGCTCTTGATTGGTTAATTCACTAGTGTTTGACATCAACTCATCTATTCACACTTAGTGAACTGTACTAGGTACCTTGGGGTCCATTTCCCTCATTGTTGAATTCCCTTGTGCTTGTTACTGGTTTACCTCATTGGTTGGTAATCAAGTAGTCTCTACCATTGCTCGACTTTAGCTCATTTATTTGCATGTGTATATTTGTACCATCGGCGTTATGTCGAAGACCCTGGGTTAGGGACATCCCACTCTTATATGCCACCCTTACCAGGCTACGTTGGAGCTATGTACCATTTATGTACTTTGAGGGCTATCTGGGACACTTCTCTATCTGCCATGTGTCCATAATCTTACTGATGTATACTGTGACATAAATCCATGATTGTATTCCTTAGTGGCTATGCTCTGTTCATTGTGTCAAATGAATCCAATGTGTATGTATATCATGGCCATGTTATAGTCCTTTATATCATGGATCCGTAGTGTATGTTAGGAAGACATGTTCTGTATTTTCTTATGACCGAGAATGGGTATGCCCATCTCAGGGATGTTATCATCACGGTTGAGACTTCAACTTTAGTGTTTTCTAATCCGCATTCTTGGCTTTGTTTCCCCACTGTTGCTTTGACCTATGATTTTGATCATAATGTATGTTGGCCATCAGCTACTCATTTTGACCTCATACATTAGGTGGCATCTATTATAACCCTATTTGCCACTCCATTCCCTTTTCACCTTTTATTTTACTTATGTGAGATTTTACCCATGATAAAAGGTTGAAATTACATAGTTGAGAAATTTCTCATAATTGTTTTTCCAAAATATTATAATTATGAGATAATGATTATTTCATAATTGATATAATTGAGAAAAATATCATAATTGTGAAAAAGGTCTCTAGAGTTTCCCATTCCCTAGGATATCACCTCGATTACTCACTAATTTGAGTTGGCCAGGACTCACCCATTAGAATTTTCTCTAACTTCTCGTTGTCTTTGCGTCTACATTCATCCTCCATGGACCTGTCATTCACCTATTTATACTGGATCATTTGAGAGGGTCAGGCTAGTCATAATTTTAGTTCCAAAGAGAGCCATGTTGCCGCTGAGATCTTGACACCCTATTTGTATCTTTCCATTAGCTTTAGAGCTTCTGAGGTGTCATGCTATAGGAGAGTGCTTTTCATACTCTCATCTAGTGGGGAAAATTTACCGAATCGCGGAGAGGAGAAGCTCGAAGTAAGGTATCGAAGCATCATTTTATATTAATGAAGATCTATGTTCCCTTCTTGTATATGATTGTATGTTTAGATATTGCAATTTTTTTATGATATCATTCATTTAACGACCTTCCGAGGAAGATCACTTGTTTTCTTTGTATGGCTGTGACTGTGTGTAGGTGTTGAGATCGTAGGCAAATCAGATAGATCACTTGTGTGGGGCGCTGTTGGAAATATTGTCATTGATGGCAAAGGAGGCAGCACTCAGGCAAAAGAGGCAGCACTGTAGCAAAGGAAGGCAAAAGAGGCACAGCGAAAGCAATAGAGGCAGCAAGAAGAAAGTCAAAATGTAACAGTCATAGAAGCATAGTGAAGAACCATTATCGGAAGATAGAGATAGAGGCAGAGTGACAGAAGCAGAGACAGAGGCAGAGAGCAGTTACAAAATTCCGGGAATCACACTCTCCAACCGGCGGAGTAGAGGCAGAGACAGAGGCAAAGAGCAGTTACAAAATTTCGAGAATCGCTTCACTCCAGCGGCATATAATACAGAACCATATTCCGGGAATCGCACACTCCAACTGGCGTTATACAACACGAATCTTATTCCGGGAATCGCAGACTCCAGCCGGGCATTACACATATAATACAGAACCATATTCCGGGAATCGCACTCTCCAACCGGCGGAGCACATATAACAAATACAAACATTATTCCGGGAATCGCTTCACTCCAGCGGCAAAATATATATAAGCATATATATCAGTTATATACAAGAGGAGCACTTTAACCAAAGGTTCTATCAAAACGAAATGGATTATAAGGTGGGACCCCTCCCCAATCGCAATCGGAGAAAAGGTTCAATCGACGGAGTTTTGTTATGTGCTCCGATTAAAGGCCGGACCCGATTGAGCTATATGCCACAGTTTATTGCTAATCGCATCCGAGTTCCCAATCGCATCGGAATTGGTCAATCGCATCGGAGAACATGTGAGTTGCGATTGCGATTGGAAGTCCGGACCCGATGGAGGTATAAATTATAATTCAAACATGTTTGAAGTCCTGTCCCAATCGCATCAGCAAAATACAATGAACAGTGGTCAATTGCAACACATATTAAAAGACTTGCGATTGCGATTAAGAGTTCGGACCCGATGGGTGTATTAACGATGGTGTATATATATTTGAATTCCGGCTAATCGCATCGGAACTTTCCGATTGATCGCAAGTCCTTTGTAATATGCTCCGATCAAGTGGCGGACCCGATGGCATTATACGATGGATTTAATAGGTTCAATCGCATCCGTAATCTCAATCGCAATCGAAACTCTCCGATTGATCGCACAACTTTGTAAAACGCTGTGATTGAAGTGGCGGACCCGATCCAGTTATAAGCGGGAGTTGATATATGCAAATCGCATCCGTGTTCTGATCGCAATCAGAACTTTTCTATTATGCGCCCCGATTGCATTTGATTGAAGCCCGGACCCGATGGGCTTATTAACTATGATTAACAAGTGTTTGAGTTCCAGTTCTAATCGCAAACGGAAATTTGTGAAGGCGCTGTTATATATAAATATATATATATATATAAAGTTGTTGCGATTGTATTGAAAAATTTCGCGTGGTCTGTAGACCCACGGGCCTCGGCTTAAGGTGGAGGGCGATTATCAATATACAATGACTGTGATATATGTCCGTTCCGCTTGCGGAATGTTCCACATCAACAAGACACTCGTGGCATGAAAAGCGTTGGAATATGGCCCAGAATTACAGTCAGCATATTCATTTATATATATAAAGCGTTGATATAAAAATGAAAAATGCAGTTACACAAATACAGAAGTTACGCAGCAGCCATAAACAGAATGACATACAGAGAACAGAAAAGAGATAAAACACAGTCACAGAAAAGACAAAGACACAGTCAGAGAAAAGACAAATGCGCAGCAAGCCAAGAGACAAAACGAGTGAGCTAGAGTTCTCATTTAAATTTGAATGTAAATGTTTTAATTGTTTTTATTGTTTGTGATGCATTGGCAAGTCTCCGAGAGAAAACAAACTCCCACCGTAATGTTAAAATTGACACCTACAGTTATAATTTCTGAGTAAGCTGATAAAAGGAGTGAGAAGGCAGAAGGAAAAGAGACATGACTTTCCATTTCGAATTCCAAGCAGAATACAAACAGTCATGTGAAGAAATCTATAAATAATATCATCTTGATATTCAAGAGTGAGAAGTGAGAGTAAATCGAGAGAAGGCAGAATATAGAAGAGTAAGACAGAGAAGATTAAGAAAAGCAGAACAGAAGGAGAAGCTACAGAACAGGGCTGATATCTGAGGTAAATCAGCAAAATTTCAGTTTGATAAATTGAGGAAGTTGGAGCTTCCCTATCAAGTTGCAGCTTGATAGTCATCAGTTGTAGCTGACTGAGGTTGGAGCCTCCTATAGGTTGGTGCCTGCAGAAAACTGAAGGGAGTTGGTGCTTCCTTGCAAGTTGTAGCTTGCATAATTGAGGTAGGAGCCTCCTGTAGGTTGGTGCCTGCAGAAAAACAGTGGTGAGAGGGAGTTGGAGCTTGCCTTTGCATCACAACAATAATAAGATGTGGTTTTCTCCCTTTATGGGTTTCCACTATATCTGGTGTCTCTGTGCATGATATTTATGTATTGATCTGATATGTATCATTTGCTTAATACCTGCTGCTCTCAAATTAAGTCTACTGCTCTATTAAACTAATACTTTCAGATTACATTCTAAGATTACTCTCACATCAAATAGAGTTTGAAATGAAGGTGTAAATAAGTTTATTGAAAAGTCTAAAATATCAGGAATGTATTAAACTGATTCACCCCCCCCTCTCAGTTTAATTAGAGATTCAACAATTGGTATCAGAGCCAGTTCCTTTGTACAAGTCTAATGACTGAAAGGAGATCCTAGGTTCCAAAGATGGCTAGTAAAGAAGGATGCTCAACCAATAAAGCCCCTTTCTTCACTGGTGAAAATTATGCTTTCTGGAAAATCAGAATGAAGACATACATAATGTCACTAGGAGTAGAAGTCTGGGCTGCTATGCAATTAGGATATGCCCCGAAGTCAACTGATACAGAGAAAGAAGCTAAAGAAAGCTTTGTAGCTAATGCAAAAGACATGAATGCCATCCTGAATGGATTATGTGAAGCAGAGTTTATTAAAGTAATGCACAAAGACACTGCCAAGAAAATATGGGATACTCTTGAAGACATACATGAGGGAGACTTGCCAATGCATCACAAAAAATAAAAACAATTAAAACATTTACATTCAAATTTAAATGAGAACTCCAGCTCACTTGTTTTGTCTCTTGGCTTGCTGCGCATTTGTCTTTTCTCTGACTGTGTCTTTGTCTTTTCTGTGACTGTGTTTTATCTCTTTTCTGTTCTCTGTATGTCATTCTGTATATGGCTGCTGCGTAACTTCTGTATTTGTGTAACTGCATTTTTCATTTTTATATCAACGCTTTATATATATAAATGAATATGCTGACTGTAATTCTGGGCCATATTCCAATGCTTTTCATGCCACGAGTGTCTTGTTGATGTGGAACATTCCGCAAGCGGAACGGACATATATCACAGTCATTGTATATTGATAATCGCCCTCCACCTTAAGCCGAGGCCCGTGGGTCCACAGACCACGCGGCACTTTTCAATACAATCGCAACAACTTTTTATATATATATATTTATATATAACAACGCCTTCACAAATTTTCGTTTGCGATTAGAACTGGAACTCAAACACTTGTTAATCATAGTTAATAAGCCCATTGGGTCCGGGCTTCAATCAAATGCAATCGGGGTGCATAATAGAAAAGTTCCGATTGCGATCAGAACACGGATGCGATTTGCATATATCAACTCCCGCTTATAACTGGATCGGGTCCGCCACTTCAATCGCAGCGTTTTACAAAGTCGTGCGATCAATCAGAGAGTTCCGATTGCGATTGAGATTCCGGATGCGATTGAACCTATTAAATCCATCGTATAATGCCATCGGGTACGCCACTTGATCGGAGCATATTACAAAGGACTTGCGATCAATCGGAAAGTTCCGATGCGATTAGCCAGAATTCAAATATATATACTCCATCGTTAATACACCCATCGGGTCCGAACTCTTAATCGCAATCGCAAGTCTTTTAATATGTGTTGCGATTGACCACTATTCATTGTATTTTGCCGATGTGATTGGGACAGGACTTCAAACATGTTTGAATTATAATTTATACCTCCATCGGGTCCAGAATTCCAATCGCAATCGCAACTCACATGTTCTCCGATGCGATTGACCAATTCCGATGCGATTGGGAACTCGGATGCGATTAGCAATAAACTGTGGCATATAGCTCAATCGGGTCCGGCCTTTAATCGGAGCACATAACAAAACTCCGCCGATTGAACCTTTTCTCCTATTGTGATTGGGGAGGGGTCCCACCTTATAAGCCATTTCGTTTTGATAGAACCTTTGGTTAAAGTGCTCCGCTTGTATATAACTGATATATATGCTTATATATATTTTGCCACTGGAGTGAAGTGATTCCCGGAATAATGTTTGTATTTGTTATATGTGCTTCGCTGGTTGGAGAGTGCGATTCCTGGAATATGGTTCTGTATTATATGTGTAACGCCCGGCTAGAGTCTGCGATTCCCGGAATAAGATTCGTGTTGTATAACGCCGGTTGGAGTGTGCGATTCCCGGAATATGGTTCTGTATTATATGCCGCTGGAGTGAAGCGATTCTTGGAATTTTGTAACTGCTCTCTGCCTCTGTCTCTGCCTCTGCTCCGCCGGTTGGAGAGTGCGATTCTCGGAATTTTGTAACTGCTCTTTGCCTTTGTCTCTGCTTCTGTCACTCTGCCTCTGTCTCTATCTTCCGATAATGGTTCCTCACTGTGCTTCTATGACTGTTACATTTTGACTTTCTTCTTGCTGCCTCTATTGCTTTCGCTGTGCCTCTTTTGCCTTCCTTTGCTACAGCGCTGCCTCTTTTGCCTGAGTGCTGCCTCCTTTGCCATCAATGACAATATTTCCAACAGTCTCCCCCTTTGGCATTGATGGCAATCCACTTTCTCTGTTTTCTTTCTCTTTCTTTTGTTGCTTGCTCTTCCTGTTTGCTATTTGTTCTTCCTCCCCCTTTGACATCAATGGCAAAGGATGACACCTCATCCCTCCGTATGGGTTCTGTCGTTGTATTTCCTTTCTCTGAGTTACGTTTAGGTCCTCTTATGGGTTTCCACTTATATCTGGTGTCTCTGTGCATGATATTTATGTATTGATCTGATATGTATCATTTGCTTAATACTTGCTGCTCTCAAATTAAGTCTACTGCTCTATTAAACTAATACTTTCAGATTACATTCTAAGATTACTCTCGCATCAAATAGAGTTTGAAATGAAGGTGTAAATAAGTTTATTGAAAAGTTTAAAAGATCAGGAATGTATTAAACTGATTCACCCCCCCCCCTCTCAGTTTAATTAGAGATTCAACAGGCGCAACATATCGACATCAAACTCAATATCCGTCCCCGACCTACGAGGAGGCAAGGTAGCTTATTCTTCCTCATAGCATTAAATGATTGCGTGAATGCTTATGGATCATAATGGATTTGGAATCTAGGATGTATTCTTGACTGTGCTTGTCTTTGCTAGTGATCTAACATACACTAGGTCATGGGGAAAAAAATCCTTACAGTTTTGTATGCAACAAGGTGATTAGGATGTGGATTATCATCTCACGACCGATGGTTTGGTCATATTTAGGGATAAGATCTATGTGTCACACAAAAATGAACTCAAGAAGCTTATCATGAGGTAATTTCATGTTAAGCCATATTCAGGTCATCCAGGATATCAAAAGACATTGATAGTGGTGAAGAAGTTCTACTATTGGTCGGACTTGAAGAAATAAGTGGCAAAGTTCATGGACAATTTTTTGGATTGTCAACAAGTAAAAGTAAAGTGCAAGAATGTAGGTGGTCTACTACATCCAATTCCAATTCCAGAGTGTAAATGGGAATCCAATTCCAATGATTTCATCACAGGTTTGCTGAGGACATCTATACAACATGATTCCATCGTGGTTATGGTTGACAGGTGACTAAGGTAGCACACCTCATTCCAGTGAAGTTTACTTATTCAGTTAGTGATGTATCATAGGTATTCATTAGGGAGATAGTGAGGTTGCCTAGTATTCCGAAGAAGATTGTCTCAGATAGAAATGCCAAGTTAACTTCTAGTATTTGGAAGGAGTTATTTGCAGGATTGGGTACAAAGTTGGCATTCCGTACAAATTATCATCCGAAAACATATGGGTAGACAAAGATAGTCAACATGATTTTGGAGGACATGTCGATAATGTATGTTATGCATCAACAATGGAAGTGGAAAGAGTATCTTCCACTGGTTGAGTTTGCTTACAAAAATGGGTATCAGGAGTAACTGAGGATGAGTCTGTTTGAGGAAATTTATGGGCGGAGTCATAATACTCCTCTTAGGTGGAGTGATCCCGTGAACAATGTGTTGATAGGACCAGACATATCGGAAGAAATGGAACAAGAAATGCAAGTTATTAAGAAGAATATAATGGCAACACAAGATGAATAGAAGAGTTATGCAAATCAACACAAGGAATTTAAGGAGTTTCAGGTTGGGGAACATGTGTACCTGTGCATTAAGCCCATGAAGAGCTCCTTGAGTAATGGATCATGTGAAAATATGGAACCTTGGTATTATGGGCCTTTCTAGATCCTTAAGAGGATTGGACCAGTGGCCTACAAACCTGCATTACCTCTGATAGTGAAAGTACATGATTTTTTCCATGCTTTATTGCTTAAAATTTATGTGAAAGACGTTGATCATGTTATTTATTTATATTTATTGTAGATGGAGCTAGAAGGATAATTCCATCCAGAACCTCAGTTCATTTTTCAGTGGAAATAGCTCATGCTCTGGAATCGAGCATTAGAGCAGGTTAAAATGCACTGGAAGAACTTTGGGCTCGATTAAGCTACATGGGATATAGATGATGAGATGCGGGTTATGTATCCTTCATTGTTTTTCGTTGAAAGAAAATGACTCTTGGTATATGTACATATTTATGTATGTTGTAAATACCATAATGAACTGTGTTATAAAGCTACAATAAGTGGTATGGTTGTCATGTTGTTATGTTGTCACGTTGGTTTTGCTTTTCAACAGGTTGATATTGTAAATACTTCATCGAGATAAGATATAAAGCTCCATGGGAAATATGTTTTGGCCTTCAACGGTCTTGCTGGTTGTAGTTGTCATAGAACATTGAAGATGGCGTTCCACTAAAGGGGAGGGGTCTGTAACAACCCTAGGTCAAAATTTCATGTAATAAAGTTAATAAAGAAAAAATAAGACTAAGGTCATGGGACACGTATTCCAAGTTGAATACTGGGAAAAACATCCTAGTTGGTGTTCATTTGGTTTATTATGGCTAAAGGGAAATTGGCAAAGGTATTGAAAAAGGATTTGAAAAGGAAAAAAGGCATTAATTGGCATTTTATTTATGAAATAAAGGAAAATAGGAGAAAATTAAGGTGAAAGGTCGTAGGTTGTATGTGAGGAGGAAATTGAAGAAAAAATAGAGGAAAATGAAGAAAATAGAGGCCTCATTTATAATAAGGCTTCTGAGGATCAGTTCACAACTTTTTTCAATTTAACCTTTTTTCAGTTTTAGCTTGAAGCTCTATCTCTATTCTCTCTCTCTCACATACTCTTGCACACTTAAAGAATTATTGGAGAAATTTAGCATTGGATAAAGGAAAGAAAAGGAGGGATAAGAAAATGACAAGAAAGAAAAGGGAAGCAAGGATTAAGCAAGGAAGAATTGGATCAAGCAACTGCAATGAGATTGCTTGTAGGTATCGATTTACATGTATGATTTACTTGATATTTTTGCCATGCATGGTACATGCATGTGTGTATTTGGTTCTCTTGCTGTCATTGGCATGGGTATTGGTGAAGGAATCTGGAGGCATTTATGCTTGTTAGGGCCTAGTGATCCCTTGGTAGGTTTTGGCTGGATTGCGGTAAATACTGGTAGTGTATGTTTATTGTTTGGCCTAGGAATCCCTTGACTGGTAATGGAGGGATATATGGTAAATATTAGTTGTATAGATGAGGGTTTCAGGTCTACAAATCCCTTGACCGATAATGGCAGGATATGCGCTAAAGCCTGAGGAAGCCCTGGTTTTTTTGTTGCGAGTCCCACATTCATGCTTGGAATATGACACGGGGGTGATTGGCTAAAATAAATATTTGTTTTTGCCCAATCTATGGTCGGGTGGTATGTGGAAGTCCCTGA
Organism: Pinus albicaulis; assembly: GCA_034641835.2. Classification (NCBI taxonomy): domain Eukaryota; kingdom Viridiplantae; phylum Streptophyta; class Pinopsida; order Pinales; family Pinaceae; genus Pinus; species Pinus albicaulis. The sequence continues at coordinate 817,285,241 of CM076573.1, read as the reverse complement.
ATTAGTTGGTTTTTGCATATGTTAATAAGAGCTCTTTTCCCCTTGTATTTCATGAGTAAATGTACTTGTTATTATGTGGTTTTGATAGTTGTTTTATCATTGCTATTATTCTGGTGATATGCTAGTTATAATCATGGTTTTATGACAAAATTTAGTTATAGCTCCCATTACGTTTTGATTAGTAAATGAACGGTTAATGAATGCATGACCTAATAGATGATACTACATATATTCTGAGAGGGCATCAACCTTCTTGATTATTATCAGATAAGTATATGACCCCTATGTTCAGATATGTAATTATGACCTGTAGATTACATGTTCATGATGTGTTTGATGAAATGTATGTCATGGTTAAGATGGATTAGGTTAATTACTTAATCAAGTTTTGAAGTAAAGGCTTTGTATTTGTGTCATTTATCCTTTCTGAGAGTTTCATCAAGTTTTAGGCAACGATCTGGATCCTAGCCCTGAAAAAGTGGCTCAGATCTTGGGGTCACTGGCACAAAACTGAGTAATTTAGTCCACAGTCACTGGCAAGCAAGCTTATGGGAGTGAGTGGAGGGTTATAGTCATTTGATTTCCTTGTCATGGGAGTGAATCTGAGTCCAGATCATTAAAAAGTCAAGTTAACTTAGGGGTTGGGCACTTGGAGTGGTTGGTTGGCTCCTGGGGTTCCTGTAGCACCTGAGGGAGGTCAGTAAAGTTTTGGTTTGTATACTCTACTTCCTTAACTGTAATTATGAGGTTGAGTCATATCATAGTAACTCTTTATCACATATTTACCCCAATGGACCCATGAGATTGGGTAAGTGTGGGAGGAGGGTGTTACAATGTTTTTATCATGATATTTTAAAGCTATTTTTATTTGATTGTAACCACTAAATCCATATAAGAAAGAAAATTATTCTTTTTTAGATAAGGTATCTAGGAATTGATCAATTAATGGTAATGGGAAATGATATTTAAGAGTAACCTTGTTTAGTTCACTGTAATATATGCAAACACACCTTTTTCCATTTTTCTTAGGCACCACAACTAAGGGAGAAACCCAATGTCTGTGAAAAATAAGGTAGATGAAATCTATCTTCAGTAAATTTTGAATTTATTCTATATCTCCTTTAGTGTTGGATGCATATGTTGTTGATAATGCATTATAGGTTTCCCATTTTATTCTAGATAAATATAATGAATGCGTAATAGCCTTGGGTTAAATTTCCATGTAAATAATTAATGTATGGACATTATAAAAGAAAGAAACAAGCCAAGTTCAAGGGAAACATATTTCAAGATGAATGAGGGGAAAAAACATTACATTGGGATCCAATTATGATTAATTATTTATTTTCTATGTAAATTGGCTTTGGCAATAGGTAAAAGGAAATATATGAAAAATTAATTATTATAGGCCAAAAAGGACATGAGGCAAAAATGAAAATGAATTTAAGGAAAATGAAAGAAATTCCACTTTAGCAGGTGGGGAAGAGGAAGATACAAGAAAAGGATAAAAATAGTAAAAGAATATGCATGCAAGGGAAACTTAAGAAAAATAAAAGAAAATAAAATTGGAGAGAGAAGATTCTAGCATTCTCTTTGGAAAAAGAGAGAAAAGAGAGATAGAAGCTACAACGGAAGGAAGAAAAGAAAGGAAAGCAAGAGACAAGCAAGATACAAGCAAGAGAAAAGCAAGAGACAAGCAAGAGACAAGTAATGAAAACAAGAGACAAGCAAGAGACAAGCAAGTGACAAGTAAGGAAAGCAATCAAAACAAGAGGAATTCGAGTGGTAGCCAAAAATAAGTTTTGAATAACAGATAGTAAGGGCATAAAAGAACATAGAAAGGAACAGCCAACAAGAGGATTTTTACAGGTAACATTGTGCATGTTTGATTACCCTTCTTGGATTTGAATGCATGGTTCATGCATTTGTTTGTTGGTCATTTTTGTTGTCATTGGCATGGATACTTTCCTGGATTGACAGTCATGGAAAACCTTGCCTTATTCCATTTCTTGGATAACCATGATTTAGTGGTTTCCCTGTTTGGTTGAGCTTTGGATGGCAATATATTTTGGATCCTAGTTGAGGTGGTCTCAGGAAAATTCCAAGGGTATAGGGTGGAGATGGTTTTATCTAGGTAATCCCTTTACAGGTGGGTGGAGATAGGAAAAATCCTATGTATATGGTGAAGAAATTATGAGGCATCCAAGCTTGTATTGGTTCTGGTAATTTCTAGACCTGGTGTTAGGTGAAATCATTGTGGCTTAAGGGTGGAGGTGGTTTTCCTCTAGATTCCCTGTTTGGTTATGTTTTGGTTTATCCCATGTAATCTGAAATTTGGGCTTGAAATATGCCATGAGGGTGATTGGACTAGAAGAAAGGATTGGTTCAACCCAAATATATGATCGGATGGAATGTAGAAGTCCCTAGAATTGGTTGGAACTATGCATATTTTAACATGCATTATTCTTCAATGAGATCAATGAGTATAAGTTTTGGTTTAATGTCTTGATTATGTGACTAGTCTGTCATGGATTCATTTATGGTTAAATGTATGTTACATGAATAGTGCATTTCCTATCATATGAAGTGATCTCATTATCAATATGTTTCATAGATTGACAGGCTCTTGGATAATTTATATGGATGCATGATCTAGTCAATGTTTTATTACAACTAGTATGAGAGGGAAACAAGCCTTCTTGATGAATATCTGATGAAACTAATGTAAATAATGAACAAATTATGCATTCATGAGCTACAAGTACCATAGTCACAAAGTGCTTGTATAAATGAATAATATGTTTTGGTAAGAATGAACCACAACAAAGCATGAGAATAGAGCATGAACACTTACACCTATTGTTGCCAGAGTTCTGGAAAAGTCTAGGCAGTTGGCTTGAATACTGGTCCTAAATTTTTGGAATAAGGTTCATGGCTGCACTATCAAAATGAGGAAATCTCGGTCGCAACCACACTGAGGATGGTTTATTTGTGTGGTTGGAGGCCTCTGTCTGTATCGACAAGCTTGTATTCGTGCGACTAAGTAGAAATCTAGGTCAAGGAGTGGTCTAAGCTCAAGGAAAATTATCACCAGGGAAATTTAGGTTGATAACAATGTAATCATGTGTCTCTAAGTGTTTGCAGTCAATTCTAGAAAAGTGGAACCCATTTTTGTAAACTACATCTTGGAATTTGGGTCAGGCAAAGTAAATATCAACTCACGTTTACCCAGGTAAGCATGTAAAAGTGGGTAGATGTGGGGTGGGGTGTTACAGATTGGTATTAGAGCTAGTTCACAACACTGGACCTCAGGGTAAATGCAAATGGTTATGCAAATATATATGTTTATCATGCATGCATAACAATTATTTTATTTTTATTGCTATTATATCCATGTGCATGAAGTTGTTACAACTTTGGTATCATTATCTTGATTTATTCATGAATTAATATGCTCTTGATATTGTTATGTATTGTGCTAATTTGGATTTACCTATGCAGATGAAAGAGCCTCACCAAAAATAAATTTAGGTAATGTTTTTAATTATGTTTTTTACTTAGTTGATCTAACAATGGTATGTTGCAGGAAAATAGAAGAGCAAGCGATGAAGAGTAGAGTGGTTGAGTACATTTCATATGACTCCCCGCACAGGCCATAATAGAAATTAGTGGAATGGGAGAAATTAGTTGAGAAACAGGGAGAGGGATACTTTTTTGATCTAACAGATACATTAAGAAGTATGAGGGCATATATCCTAAGTTTTAAAGTGGATAATGAGTGATTGATTGAAGCCTAGGAAAGGCTTGCAAAAGCTCAAGAAAATCAAGCTAGGGTTAATGCGGTTATCCTTCAAAGCCTTTCATATTTATAGAAACATGGACAACTGGGGACCAATCATGGAGATATACAAAAATAAAATACTAATGGGGAAGATGGAAGATGGACCGTGATGATACAATAAAGAGTGGAAGATTATTGAGTACAATTGATAAGAGCGATACTACGCACAGATTTTATTCTAGCTCTACCTATATGAGACATCATCACTACCAACATCATTATAGGAGAAGTGGGAAGGAGTATTTTCTAAAGGAATTCAAGAAGGCCATGCCTCCTACTTTTGATGGTGGTACGGATAAATTAGAAGATGTAGAAACATGGCTGCTTGGAATGAGAAAAATTTTCAGACTTCATGATTACTCAGAGAATATGAAAGCCAAGGTAACTACTTTCAGTCTCAAAGGAAAATAAGATATTTGGTGGTAAGGTGTCAAGCATGTTGGGGGCATAAATGAAGAGAAGCCAACTTGGGAAGAGTTTGAAATAGTCTTAAAAAAAATTTACCTATGAGAGAGGTATTATGATGGATGTCCAAGGAATTCTATGAGCTCAAGATGGGCTCCATGTCAGATGAAGAATATACAACCAGATTTTTATAGCTACTCAAATAGGTGTCATATATCAAGGATGATAAATCAAATATCCAAAGGTTCATTAATGGATCACCATTATCATTCAAAGACTGGATTGTGTTTGATGAAACTCAGTCATTAGAGGAAGCTATCAAGAAATTGAAGCATTGCTATGAACAATCAAAGTGCAAGCTTGAGTTCAAGCGTGACTCGAAGGGTAGAAATAATACTAAAGGAAAATGGATCAAGAAGTGAGGAAGATATCAGGATGTAGGTGAGAAGGAAAATATGGCTCCTCATAAGAAGTCCAATGCAACTGAGAAACAATGTGGGTCTCAATTTGTGGAGCAACATAATAAAGGCAGTGGCAGAGAGCCATTGAAATGTTGGACTTGTGTTGGAGAGCATTGTAAGAAGGATTGTACATCAGATCAGGGTGCCAGACCTCAAATCTAGAGTGCTTATGAGGCACAAATAGTTGGGGATGTAGTTTAGAGAATTCCTAGGATCTATGCAATAGTTGATAACATGAAGTTAGACCACCAAGCATCCATCATATAGATGGAAGGTAAGCTATGTGATTGATTTATTTATATTTTGATGGATCTAGGATCAAATTATAACTATATTAGTCCTGAACTAGTGGATCAATGCCATTTGGATAAGGAAGTGCATGAAAAATATTGGTTGGTGTATTTGGCTATAGGGAACAAGAGAAGAGTTCGCCATTGGGTGAAGTCTGATGCATTTGATATTAATGGCATGCCTACGACAACAAACCGGAATTTTCTTCCTTTGGGTGCATATAACATGGTATTGGGCATGGATTGCCTGTTTATTCATAGGACCAAGATATGTTAATATGAGAATGCTATTGATTTCCTAGATGAGATTGGAGAAAAGAGAGTATTGCATTGAAATTAGAAGCCTACATCGATGAGGAGGATTACAACCATGTAAGCTAAGCACAATCACAGAAAAAGATGTTTATTTTTTGTAGTGCATATTTCTAGTGACAAAGGGTTGGATGATGAGGATAATGAAATATCGAGGAGCTGTCCTATCTTGCAAAAGTTTCAGGATGTGTCCCTACAAAGATTACAGAGCTTCCTCCTCATAGGGTGGTGGATTTCTCTATTGAGTTGATACCTGGAGCAATGCCAACATATAAGGAACCATATATGATGAACACTCTTGAGTTGGTGGAATTGAAGTTGAAACTTAAATAGATGATTGACAAGGGATAGATGAGGTCAAGTGTATTTCCATGGGGAGCACAACGTTGTTTGTAAATAAAAAGGATGGTACTCTCATGTTGTGAATTTATTACATGAAACTAAACAAGGTGACCATCAAGAACAAGTATCCATTGCCTTAGATTGATGATTTATTTGATCAACTTAAGGGAGTTGTAGTATTTTCAAATATTGATATGAGATCAGGATATCATCAGGTATGCATCAAAGAAGATGATATCTATAAGACTGTGTTTCATACAAGGTATGGGCACTATGAGTTTGTGGTGGTTCCTTTCTGTTTTAAAAATGCTCCAACCACGTTTTAAGTGTATGATGAACAAAGTGTTTTTCCATTACCTGGATAAGTTTGTCATAGTATTTATTGATGATATATTGGTCTATTCAAAGAATGAGGAATAGCATACATAGTATCTGACATCAATATTGAGATTGTTGAGAGAGCTAAGTTGTATGCTGAGATCAATAAGTGTAGTTTCTTTTAGTCTGAGATTAATTACTTGGGACATGTTGTTTCCAAGGAGGGGATAATAGTGGATCCAGAAAATATTAAGGCTATCATGGAGTGGCCCACTCCAAATAATGTGAATAAGGTTAGATCATTCATGTGAATAGCATGTTATTATAGGAGGTTCATTGGGAACTTCTCTAATATTGGATATCCTATCACATCTTTGCTGTGTTGAAATTGTAGCAAGAAAAGGCTTCAGTTGACTAGTGCCTTACTCAAATGGAGAAAATTTGATTTTTCACATCAACACGATGACTTGGATTTCAGTTAGCTAGAGTGACATGGCCTTGTTTACTAGTTAAGCTAGTAAATTCGAGTTTTTAGGCTAGAAGTAGAGTTGTTCATGAGTTGATTGCTAAGATCTAGTAATCTAGTTGAGTTATTATTAGTTGATCTCAGTTAACTGAGCTATAGTCATTAATTGAGTTATTTGAAGGTAAGTTGAGTAGTTATGACTATTGTTAACTCACTAATCTCTTAGTTAACTAGTCAATCAACTAAAAATATACCTAGTCTTGCATGTAATTCAAATTTCCTAGTTGAATGCATGTAAATGGCACATTATATTTATAATTGTATACTGTTGCGTGTACATATATTTTTCACTAATTAAGAAGGTGATCAATTCCCCTTGGATTTGTGCAAGGAAATAGGGAATTACCCTATTTTTTAAGAGCATAATTCCTCCAGGATTGTGAAAGGAAATAGGATGTTGGATGTGGCTTGAATTGGCTAAGTGTTGGCCAGAGTAGGTCAAGAAGTGGGAGAATAGTTTTACAGTGCAGGGTGAGTCTTCACACTTGAAGCTGACACTGTAATGGTTTCTCTTTCTCATATAAATTAATGCAAAGTAGTGGAGGGATATTTACTAGTTGGGTTCCTCTGCAAAATTATTATGTTCCTTGTGTTTTGATGGTTGCATGTTAATGCATGTGTTTTTATCATGTTTTTTCCTTTCCACATAATTAGTAGAAGAAATTTCCGTCTCTTGATTTCAATTCTATTTCATTAGAAGTAGTAAATTTCTTGCAATTTATACATGGTATCAAAGCATTGGAAGAATACAAGAAACCTTATTCCAGATCTCTCTTAGATAAATTTTGACTTGCAGAGTTTTTGGTTCAAATTATCTTATGTGCGGGAAAAATGTATTTCAATGGATTGAGGCTAGAGTATGAATTAGAGGGCACCTCGGATTTTTTTTCTTGGAAAGACATGATGGAAGATGTCCTAGATGAAAATGGAGTATGAGAATACATAAAAACTAATATTCCAAAACCAGTAGCATCAAATACACAAGGAATTGCTTAGTGGAATAAAGACACAACAAAATCCAGGAGGATTATTATGGAGGGTGTCATAGATCATGTGGTTACAAACTTGAATGGAAAGGAGACTCCTTTTGAAACGTGGAAAACTCTCACAGGTCTATTCTAGAGTAGCAATGATGCCAGGAAATTGGCATTGAGATATAAACTCAAGAGCATTCGAATGCATAAAAATGAAACCATTCCAAAATATCTCTCCAGATTCACTCAGGTTTGAGATGAACTTGTAGGAGTAGGAGAAAATGTGCCATCAATTGAAATTGTGAACTTAACACTCCTTGTCCTTCTGAAGTCTTGGCACAACTATTAGAATTCAATTAATGGATGAGACAAGCTACCAGGTTGGGAGAGAATTTGGTATGATTTGGTGTAGGAGGATATCAAAAGAGACACTAGAGATGGTGTCAGATCCATTGTAGATGAGGAAGAAGGTTGTGCTCTAGTTGGCAAAGGAAAGAAGGCCAAAGGAATGAAGGTCCAAGGTGAGGAAAAATCTAGCCAAAACAATGGAAATATGAAGTAAATCAACAAAATAAAATGTTTTCACTGCCATGGATATGAACACTATTCAACCAAGTGTATGTAGAAGAAATATAGCAAGGATCCTGTAGTAGGAGCGAGAGGAGATGCTATGGAATCTTAATTCAAGTTAGATTTCACCCTCTTTGCTTGCATGGAAAGAATAATAAGAGGGAGTGAGTGGTACTTATATTATGGTGCATCATATCATATGACAGTAAACAAGGAAATATTCAGTAGCCTAGAAGCGAAGGATCTCAAATTGCACATAGAATTTGGAGATGATGGGAGGTATAATACCAATGGAATTGGTACTATCACCTTTAAGAGGGAGTTAGGCTCCCATATTCACTTGAAAAAAGTAATGTATGTGCCTGGGTTGAAGAAAAAAATTATTTTTGTAGCTGTGTTGGAGGACAAAGGTTATGATGTGGTGTTCAGTAAGGGAAAATATTTTTTCAGGCATGTTTCTACTGGACGAGTGAAACATATTGGAGTTACTGTAAGAAAGATCTATAAGCTAGAGGCATATTTTGCCATGTATGCAACTATACCTCCATGAATGAGGTGGGGCAATGTAAAGCCTTAGTCCCAAAGTTGCAAAGATTTGGGTAGGGTCCATGGGAGAGTAGTAGCAGTTGTAATATACTATTCTCATGTATCATTACCCTTGCTACAGGGGCCCACAATATTCAGTAACAAAAGGCTCAATGTCAATTGATACAGTTGGATCATAGGCGACAATTGCATGTTACTAGCAGTCAGAGACTCAGAAGAAAGTTATAGCTCAAAGACACAATTGATTCAGTATTTTGGATGCTTCTCAGTTGCTATTGTTGTAGTAGAAACAAAAATAGTGAGAGGTACTTTTATTTGTGTACAATACATTCCATTAGAGTTAGATTGGTATTGTGCAAAATAATTTTCTTGCTAAGAGGGAGTGTTGAAATTGTAGCAAGAAAATGTTTCATTTGATTAGTGCCTTATTCAAATGGAGAAAATTCGATTTTCCACATCAGCATGATGACTTGGATTGCAGTTAGAAACAACGACATGGCCTTATCTACTAGTTAAGTCAATAAATTCGAGTTTGTAGGCTAGAAGTAGATTTTTGCATGACTTGATTGCTAATATCTATCAATATTGTTGAGTTATTGTTAGTTGAACTCGAGTAACTAAGATCTAGTCATTAGTTGAGTCAGTTCAAGGCCAGTTGAATAGTTATGACTGTTGTTAACTCACTTATATCTTAGTTAACTGTCAATCAACTAAAAATAGACCCAACCATGCATGGAATTTGAATTTCCTAGTTGAGTGGATGGAAAAGGAAAATTTGTATTTATAATTGTATAATGTTGAGTGTACAATGCTTTTTCATTGATTAGGTGATCAATTCCCCTTGGATTTGCGCAAGTAAATAAGGATTTTCCTTATTTTTTAGGAGCATAATTCATCTAGGATTATGCAAGGAAATAAGAGGTTTGCTGAGGCTTGAATTGGCTAAGTGTTGGCTAGAGTAGGTCACGAAGTAGGATAAATTTTTACAGTTTAGGGTGTGCTTTATACTTGAAGCTAACATTGTAATAGTTCCTCTTTCTCATTTGAATTAATGCAAAGAAGCAAAGGGTTTTTCCTAGTTGGGTTCCCCTATAAAACCATTGTGTTCCTTATGTTTTGATGGTTGCATGTTATTGCATGTGTTTCTATTGTATGTTTTCCTTTCCACAACATAGTAGAAGACATTTATGTATCTTGATTTGAGATCGATTTCATTCGCAGTAGAAAATTTCTTGTAATTTATACATGCAGAGGAAAGGAAATAAGTTTGAATGGATTGTTGAGTGTGAAAACAAATTCGATCAGTTGAAGCAATTGCTTACCAATGCTCTAGTTTTGAGGTTTGCCAATCCCAATAAGGACTTTGTGGTTTGTATAAATGCTTGCAAGGAAGGACTTGGTGGAGTGCTGATGCAAGAAGGGCTAGTGGTTTTCTATGAATCATAGAAGTGGAATGAGCATGAGAAAAATTATGTTACTCATGATCTTGAGTTGTAAACTATCATTCATGCATTGAATATGTTGAGACACTATCTCCTTGGTAGGAAGTTGACTTTGATGAGTGATCATAGTGGACTGAGGTACTTGTTTAACCAAACCAATTTGAATGCAATACAAGCTATATGGTTGGCTACTCTTAGTTAATTTGACTTTGAAATCAAGTACATCAAAGGCAAAGAGAATTGGGTTGCGAATGCACTCAGTAGGAGAGTACAAGTGAATAATATTTCAGCTGTGAGCTTCATGTGACAAATTTGAAGGAGTGGATATTACATGCAGGGCGACATGATGGGAGGTACCAATAGTTAAAGAAAATATTGCAGCAGCAAGGTGAGGGTGATAAGGATGAGGAGTACCGCCTCATAAAAAATGACTTGGTTAGAATGAAGAGCAAGATCTATCTGCATGATAGTAGTGAATTGAAGAAGCTCATTTTGAGAGAGTTTCATGTCAATCCATATTCAAGCCATCTAGGATACCATAAGAATGTGAAACCATTAATACGTTATACTATTGGCTTAATTTGAATAAAGAAATGACTAAGTTTGTTGCTAAGTGCTTGGACTGTCAACAAGTGAAAGTTGAATGAAAGCATACAATTTTTCTACTGTAGCCTATTCCAATTCAAGAATGGAAATGGGAGGTTATTTCCATGGATTTTATTACATGATTTCCAAGGACATCAAGGCAACATGACCCCATCATGGTTGTCGTTGGAAGGTTGAGTAAGGTAGCTCACTTAATTGCAGTAAAGTATACTAATTCATCTAGTGAAGTGACTCAAATATTCATTAAGGATATGTTGAGGTTGCATGGAGTTCCCAAGAGGATTTTATTAGATATATATGCCAAGTTCACTTCTGAGTTTTGGAAGTAATTTTTTGCGGGCTTAGGGACAGAGCTAGCCTTCAGTACAACTTATCATCCGCAGATATATGGGCATATAGATATAATCAATAGGATAATTGAAGATATTTTGAGGATGTACATCATGCATCAACAAAGGAACTGGGAGGAATATATTCCACTGGTGGAGTTTGCTTATAATAATGGGTATTAGGAATCCTTGAATATGAGTCCATTTGAGGCTCTCTATGGGAGGAGTTGTAATACCCCTATCAGCTGGAGTGATCCAGTAAGTAGGGTGCTGATTGGGGACATGGAGCAAGAAATGTAGGTTATCAAAAAGAATTTGAAGGTAGCTTAGGATAGGAATAAGAGCTATGTGGATCAACATAGAGTATTTAAGGAGTTTCAGGTTGGAGAGCATGTGTACTTTCATATCAAACCCAAGAAGAGATCCTTGAATATTGGATCATGTGCCAAGTTGGAAAATCGTTATTGTTGACCCTTTGAAATCCTTGAAATGATTGTACCAGTGACATATAGGCTTGGTTTTCCTTCATTAGTGAAAATCCATGATGTTTTTTATGTTTCTGTGCTTAAAATATATGCAAGGGATGCCTATCATGTGACTAATTAGTCATTATTGCAGGTAAAACCAGAGGGAGAGTTCCAGCCAGAGCCTCAACACATCGTGCAACAAAGGAATCTCATGCTATGGACCCGAGCAATAGAGCAAGTTAAAGTGCAATGAAAGCACTTTGGGCCCGAGGAAGCTACATGGGAGATAGTTGATCAGATGAGGGCATTATATCCTTCTTTATTTGTTGGTTGAAGAAAATGTTCTTAGGTATACATATATGTGTCATTGTAAATACTGTATCAAGTTGTGTTTATAAAGCTCTAATAAGAAGTATGTTTATAATGTTTTCATCAGTTTTGTATTTCCATAAGAGTCATAAAACATTGAGTACGGTGTTCCCACAAGGGGGATGGATTTGTAACAACCCCAGGTAAAATATCCATGTAAATAAATAATGTATGGACATTATAAAAGAAAAAATAAAATCAAGGTCATGGGACATGTAATCCAAGCTGAATGAGGGGAAAAAAATTACAGTGGGATCCACTTATGGTTAATTATTTACTAGCTATGGAAATTGACATTGCCAATAGGAAAAAGGCAATAAAATGAAAAATAATTATTACAAACCAGTAAGGACATGAGGAAAAATGAAAAATAAATAAAGGAAAATGAAAGAAATTACACTTCAATAGGTGGGGAAGAGGAAGAGACAAGGAAAGGATAAAATAGTAAAATAATATGCATGCAAGGGAAAATGAAGAAAAAGAAAAGAAAATAAAATTGGAGAGAGAACATTCTAGCATTCTCTTTGGAAAAAGAGAGAAAAGAGAGAGAGAAGTTAAAACACAAGGAATACAAGCAAGACAGGAAATAAAATCAAGACAAGCAAGAGAAAATCAAGAAAATAAAACAACACAAGAGGAATTTCAGTGGCAACCAAGACTCAAGTTTTGAACAACAACTAGTAAGGGCATAAAAGAATAGAGAAAATAGCAGCAAACATGAGGATCTTTGTAGATAACAATGTGCATGCTTGATTATTTTGCTAGGATTTGAATGCATGGTTCATGCATTTTCTTTCTAGTCATTTTTTCTGTTTTGGCATGGATATTTTCTTGGATTGAAAATCATTAAAAACCATTCCTTATGCCATTTCCTAGATATTCATGATGTAGTGAGTTCCTTGTTTGGTTGAGCTTGGATGCCACTATATTTTGGATCCTAGTTGAGGTGGTCTCAGGAAAATCCCAAGGGTTGATGTTGGCGATGGTTTTCTCTGGGTAAGCCCTTGATAAGTGGGTGGAGACAGGAAAAATCCTCTAGGTATGGTGAATAATTTTTGAGGCAACTAAGCTTGTATTGGTTTTGGTGATTTCTGGACCTGGTGTTAGGTGAAACCACTATGAATTGAGGGTGGAGGTGGTTTTCCTATGGATTCCATATTTGTCTATTGTTATCGCTCCGTAATTTCTCAAGGCTAAAGGAAGAGACCCAAAGGTAACATTGAAACTGCTTTGGAAGCTGGGATCTATCCTTGCCAGCTTAAGAGAGGGATCTCTTTGTAAAACTTAGCTTTTTTTTCTTGGAAATTTTAGGCTAGTTATGAATATATTTAGTTGTTTGGTTTTTGAATTGTTTTGGTTGGAACAACAAGGGAAGGCCATTGGGAAATGGAGTCAAAGAGGCTTGGGGTGATCAATTTGTAGAAGTATCAAGTTTGAGTGAAACAGGGCAAGCTAGGTTGCATTAACTAGATTATTTTAGATTTTTAAATGAGTTATGGAAGTGGAAGAAATATGGAATTCAGTAGAGATTGAAAAGAAATTAAGTATTCTTCAATCTAACTTCAGTGGAAAACATATAAATTGTAAAAGAAGCCAGAATAAGGTGTTTTAAATAACATTTTCTATTCATCACACTTTCTATTTTACAATTAAGAATTTATGACAAACAGAGTAAAGGGAAAAAAAATGGAAAACACACAAACATTAGAAACACTTCACCAATGATTACACCACATGAATCCTGAAACAACTGGTCTTGTATTACATGAAAATGGTCACTCGAACTCAATGAACAACTTTACAATGAATGGTAGTATTTCTCACTATAAATCCTACCCACTATTACTTCAAATGATGAAGTATTTATAATAATTCTAAACTAAAATGATTTACAGAATCAATGTCTCAACTGATAGTGTATTATTAGCGTTATATCAAACAATAAAATCAAACTGTTACAAAATAATAGGCAAGGTGTATAATGATCTGGAATGCTGGCACTGTTTTGGAGGAATTAGTTGCAGAATAGGCCTATTCTTGGGCTGTGCTGGTTGATTTGCTGACTGCTTGTGCTGGTTGATGTGCTAATTGCCTCCGAATTACTATTTCAATCCTGTAGATGGCAAAGTTTATATAGCAAAAAAACTGTTTCTCCATTGTAAATGGCGCGGGTTCATTGAATTAAAAGTCACTTGATGGCAATTGAACGCTCAACAAATAAACTGGGAAATGATTTAGTTAGGGAAAATTTTACGGATAGAAATTTATCTTAAAGATTAGAAACCTTGGCGAATCTTACTAATCCATAATATGCAAACTATAAAATGCTTGGTGATATTTTAGCAAAAATATTCAAAATTTTAATGATTTTATATAGTCCATATAATTTTTTAGCGATTTTTAGGGTAAAATAAAATTTTCTTATAATATTTGGGCGAATCATTTTTAAGAAAAAATGGGAATTGGCAAATACTTTTTTTGGAAAAAGCATGGAAAATTAGCCCATCTGCGAATATTAGCCCCTAAAATTTTCTCTGGATTTAATTGGTAACAGATAGGTGATGTGGAGCGGTGGTAATGGCGAAGGATAATGGGTAGGGTCGTAGTTTTTAAAATGAGGGGAAAGTGGTTTTCGGGGGGGGGTATTAGGTGGTATGTGGTTTGGGCCGGAGGGGGTGCGAACTGCGCAGGGGAGGCCACGTAGTAGTGGGTCTGGCGGTAAAACATATTATTTCAACCCCACCCCCGATGGTAAAGCTAGGAAGGAGAAGGGAGGTCGAAGGGTAACGAGGGAAGTTGATCGAGGAGAAAGGATATTACGAGGAAAATAGTTGTGGGTTATCAAAAAATGAAATCGCAAGACGGAGCGGGGATCATGGATGTTCACTAGTAATATATGATGAATTAGTGACTAGGTGACTAAAAAAGTTAGTCACCATAATTATTTCAAGTGAATTACTGCTAAATTTGAGCAATTTTAAGTGACCAAACTAAAAATGAATAATTTAAACGACTAATTTAGTTTAGGGATAAAATATATGACTAGCCTTAATAAGTGACCAAACTAAAAATGACTAATTTAGTCAGGGACTAAAATGTATGACTAGATAATAAGTGAAAAAATTAATAAAAATTAACGTAAATGACTAATATAGTTCAAGGATAAATATATGACCAAATAATAAGTACAACAAGTATATGAATTAGTCATTTATGTCAATAACTTTTAATTGTGTCACTCCGGAAATGAAAAATTTCGATTTTGATCTAAAGTGTGAGTTGCCGAATTTTATTGCTTGTAGTGTATTTTGGTGGCCCAATGGGAAGTTGCCACATGGCCCAATCAGAGGCCCCCACGTGGTGCCTCCACACTGGTGAAAATGCTCAGGAGACACTTTTCCACATTTGTGAATACATGTTAAAAATAATTATAGCCAACTTAATCACAAATTAATTATAAATTTATTGTTACATGTTCTTTTGCTTTGATATAAAAACTCATGTTTAAAAATATCTTCAATGAAATTCAAGTTTAAAAATGTAATCATAATATTATTCATTTAAAATAAAAGTGAAAAACTGAAAACTTATACAAGCTACATTATAAATCTTAAAAACAATTTAAAAGTTAAATTAATTTATTTTTCATACATGTTTAAAACACTATGTATAGCTTAAATATTTTAACACAAATATAGCTTAAATATTTTAACACAAATAAACACAAATTAAAGTGGTGGAGGGAAAAATAAAACACAACTCAATGTGATGGACGGAAAAAAAAGGGCTTAAAAAAAGAGAAAAGTGGTTTCTAAGCTTTAAAAAAAAGAGAGTGAATAGTGGTATCTTGCCATACATTTGGAAACCAACACCGAGTCTGAAAGAAACCAAACAAAGAGAAAATTCCATGGGGCCATTTTATTTGTATTTGGTTTTTATGCGATTGAATAGAGGGAGAAGTGGGATCTTTCCCTGCATTTGGAAACAAACACAAAGTCTAAAAGAAATCAAGAGAATTCCATAGGGGCCATTTTATCTGTCTTTGGTTTTTATGCGATTGAATTTGTTGAAGTTTTGGGGGTTTTATTTGTTGAACCCTTAGTTAAACTGAGAGGGGGGGGTGTGAATCAATTTAATACATTCATTTTCCTTTAAACTTATTTACACGTTCATTTCATGATCAACTTAATATATAATGAAACAAAAATCTTAATATACGAGCAACAGGTATTAAGAAGATTAAATACAGAACATCAAAACATAATCATCATGCACATGGAAAACATATATAAGTGGAAACCCATAAGGAAGAAAACCACATCTTATTATTGTTGTGATGCAAAGGAAAGCTCCAACTCCCTCTCACCATTGATTTTCTGTAGGCTCCAATCTACAGGAGGTTACTACTTCAAAATCTGCAAGCTAAAACTTGCAAGGAAGCTCCAAATCCCATCTGTTTTCTACAAGCTACAACCCACAAGAAACTCCTACCTCAACCAGCTACAACTGGACATCTATCAAGCTACAACTTGAAATAGAAGCACCAACTCCCATGTATTTTTTGTAGGCTACAACCCATAGGAGGCCGTTACCTCAACCAGCTACAACTGGACATCTATCAAGCTACAACTTGATATGGAAGCACCAAATTCCTCATTCTATAATAAAATCATATGCTGATTTACCTAGATATCAGCTCTGTTTTCTCCTTCTTCACTGCTGTCCTTCCAGCCTTCAAATTTTCTTTATATCTTCTTTGGATCTTCACATCTTCTCTATCTCCTCTATCTTCTTCTTCCACTCTCTAACCTCTTAATGCATATGATAGTAACATCATTTATAGAGACCACCCTCTTGTTGTTTGCATTCCACATGGGAATATGAAATGAACAGTCACGAGTCTTTGCCTTCCACCTTCTCATTTTCTGGCTCATCATTTCAGGAGGTTACAACACTGTCTTCTCATTTCAGAATTAAATTGGAGTTTTTCTTTGCCTACGGATACTTTCCTTTGCATCACAAACAATATAAAAATAAATAATACATTTTCAGTTACAACCAATTATTTACTTAGCCCATTAGTTTCTTCGCTTTGCTGTGAATTTGTCATCTTCTTCTTGCCGTCCCTTTGTATTTTATGTTTCTGCAGTTACATTTCCAACTGTGCTGTTGCATTACTGTCTTAGCCTGACTTGACCCATGCCTTTATGATTTACACCACCTCTGCCTATTGCATATCTTACCTACATTGTTCTATGCTCTTCTCTACTCCTTTGCTCTATGTCGGGTTACTTACCCGAGTCTCCTTCTACCCACGTTCAGTCTTTGTTATAAAACTGCCACAGCTGCATAACACCTCTGCATGAGTGTCGGGTCATTTGCCGAGAGTTTTCTCTCTTGTATTCAGCCTTTCCTTTTTGACTCACAACCGCATCTACATGACACTGTTCTGCATGAGGTCGGGTGCTTTAACTTACCCGAGCCTTTTCTTGTAGTGTTCAACCTTTCCTTTGTTACCCGAGTCGTCCTATGCTTCCAACGTTTTCTTCATAAAATCACAAAGCCCTGGACTTGAAATACATCAGATCTTAACTTTGAACTTTATGGCGTCCGGTCTCATATCACATTTCGGCATATCAAAGGTTTTATGTTATAATTCCGTTTTCCACCTCTGATGTGATTTAACACTAGAAAGGCTCAACATACACACTTAACTTTGGTTGAAGGGTCCCACAACGCAGTGACCAATCACAACACATTGCATTTCTCTTGTCCGCAAGTTTTACAGTTTTGCAATAGATGTATCTCCTATTTTCTGCAATATGCGATCGTATCGCATCTAGCTTATCGTGCGAACTCTTAAGTAAAAACCATAAAATCTGTGATGTGTGCTAATGCGCAGCGTCGACACATGGCTCCTCCCTTTCACCGCATCGCAACTTTCTAACCTTACCGCATCGCAAAAAAATTAACATTTGCGATGTGTGGGCTCGCGATTCACCGTCCGCCGTTGATATGCCCCAAGATCTAATGGTCCTCATCTGATCACACTTCACACTTTATAATATTTACTTTGTGGTTATACTCTATTTCTTGCAATATACGATATTGCGCCATGCCAACATGTGTCCTCTCCATTTCGAATCGCAAATACTTCAACTTACCATGTGGTGCCTCAATGCTAAACTCTTAAATGTTGCGATTTTGCGAAATCGCTCTTGATGCGATTCGATCTCCGCTGTCCATCTCTTGCCTTCACTTTTGCGATCTAATCCTAGCTATCCATTCCTCTCCTTTGGAAATTTTCTAAGTGATCTCTGCCTTAGTAGATTTTTTTTTTTTAATCCTATCACCGCTCTGCAACATCGGTTCCTCCACGCTACTCCTCTTGAGCTTGTTTTGTATTCTTCAACGCAATTCTCTCCTGAGCTTTCAATTTTCGCCACTATGTGACACCAGTTCCTCCACAATGCTCCCCCCTGAGCTTTATTCAGTTTCTAAGTGCGTTGATCTCTCCTGAGCTTGTTCTTTTATTCGCTATTCACTCCGACTTGGGATTCTTTCGCTTGTTTCATGTCTTTGCTGCCTTCGCTGCCTCTGTTGCCTCTGATTCTTTGCTGCCTATGCTGCCTTTGATTCTTTGCTACTTCTGCGAATCTCTCTTGAGCTTGTTCTTTTGGTTATTCATTCTGACTTGAGATTATTATGCTTGATGCACGCCTTAAATGCACCGATCTCTCTTGAGCTTATTTTGTTGCCTTTGCTCCTTTTCTGCCTTAACTGCTTCTCTGCTGCCTCTGCTTCTTTCTGCTGCCTTTGCTGCCTCTGCTGCCTTTGTTCCTTCTCTGCCGTAACTACCTTTGCTTCCTTTTCTCCTTTGATTCTAAATTTTCTCCTCTTCGCTCCTTTGCCTTTGATGATGGTATAATGCTGCTCCTTGCCTTTCTATTGCTCCTCTGCCTCACTTTTATGTTTTCTTACTGCATTATTTCACCTCTGCTTCTTTGCCTTATTGCTGCTACTTCTATGCTCCTTTTCCTTAATGATAGTTCTGTTGGTGCGCCTTTTCCGTCAATGACAATAGTTCCAACAGTCTCCCCCTTTGGCATTGATGGCAACACATCCACCAATACTCCAATGCTTCCTCCAAGACTTCCTCCCTCTTTCATTCTGAGAAGTTTCTTTCTTCCTCTACTGGCTTTTCAGAGATATTTTCTTCTTCTGCTTGCTTTTCCTCCCCCTTTGAAATCAATGGCAAAGGGTTGCACATTTCCCTGTGTATTTTCTAACTTTTCATTTCCTCTCTCTAAGTTGTGTTTAGGCCTTCTTCTTTTGAATTTATATCTCGCTTCTCTAGATAGGTGTACAAGTTTTGTTGGGAGAACACTTTGAGAATCATTGAACTTGTATGTATATACACAGTAAGTTGATACCATCCCAAAGCTCAGAATCCTTGCACTTGTATAAAGATGAAATTGATGATAATGACACTTCATAGAACACATTGTACCAGACTTATATAATTAGAGATGCATCATTGGAATAATACTAAAGTACTGAGAATGCTCCATACGTCATATAAAGACTGCTCCAAATATACTTCAATTCATATTGTGATCTTAATCTAAGATACATATCTGTAGGACACATCTATTCAAATATGACGATGCCAATATATCTTTTATAGCTATGGTTCACCTTTAATGCCTGTTGTGGTGATATGAGCTAGGATGCTGACAGGGATATTGCACTTAACAGTTGAAAGGTCCTTGCTACTAATGTGAACAATGAATCAAACCAGAGCTTACAACTTATTGTAAGATTAGACAATATATTCAATCTAAGAGACCAAACGACTTTACTGCTTGTACAATGTACTTTCAAAACAAACCCTTGAGGCTAGATACATTCAATGTATTGGTCAGTCTCACTTATCAACTATGCAATTTTATTTATGACATAAGGGGGTATGTATGCCAATAATCAACCTCTCTTTAATGGTGAAATACCAGCAAATCCTTTTTGCTGAAGTATGCTTTAGATGAATCAATAATAGACTCTTGAGCTTCAAATATAAGATTAACACAACTAGTCCTTCATACTTCAGATACTTTAACTTTTCTATCATGACGATCTTCAACAAAACATCTTCAAGTTGTTTAATTGAAATCTCGACAAACATACTTCACACAGTTTTATGAATGATCTTAAGAAAGAGGCCTTGAATATATATCTATACTGACTTGAGGAAGGAATGCAATTTTATCTATAAATAGATACTGCTTCAATGCTTAATATACTACTTCAAGTGTAAACAAGATAACGATCCTTTTGCACTTTCATTGACCTTTCTATGATTTAATAATGCAGATAATGCTGGGTAAAATACCTTGATGTACTTCTGCCATAATACTCTAATCATGAGGACCTATACCATACCATTGATTCACTGATAACACTTGGTATTTTGCTGATAGGCAGGCTGCTTGATCCAAATACCAATTGATACTAATTTGATAAACTATGCAGTAATTTCATTTCATCTCGCACTGTTGTGTAACCAACTCCAAAAATATAAGAAAAGAGATATCAACGCCTTAGAAATAAGCCACTTAGAGGGGGCAACCTCCAATACATTACATAAATGAACAATTATTGGATGATACAAAACACAAAACCTCTTTTCTATATGTAGGAGTCCATGGGGCCATAATGTAATCCTAGTGGGCCACAATGTAATCCTAGCTGACCTAACAATAATAATTTAAGGGCACAATAATAACAAAATGGGGGTTACAAGGGTACAATAAAAACAATAAGGGGGTTACACTAACAACAATAAGGGACTATACTAGTAATATAGGGACCTAACATGCCCCTCTCCTTCAAAAAAGTGTTGTCCTCAACGCTTGAGTAGCTCTGGGTGCTTCTGTATAAAATTCTCATCCTCCCATGTAGAATCTTCAGTGGGTAAGTTTTTCCACTTGATGAGATACTCTGAAATTGATCGATTCCATAGCTGTCGAGTTCTTGTTTCCATGACCACTTCAGGTTCCAATATTATTTTTCCTTCCTCATCAAGTTCTGGCAATATTGTTTGAACCGGAAGATTTTCACCTATAACCTTCTTTAAGCATGAAACATGGAAAACTAGATGTACTCGCGAAGAAGCAGGAAGCTCCAATTTGTATGCCATAGTACCAATCTTTTGCAACACCTTGTAAGGACCATAGTACTTTGGTGATAATCTATTATCCTTCTTAGCTTGCTTGAGGGACATTTGTTTGTATGGTTGTAGCCGTAAAAATACCCAATCTCCTACATCAAAACTTCTCTCGCTGCGATGTTGGTCTGCCTGTTGTTTCATTCGATTTTGTGCCAAAGTCAAGTTATCCTTTAAGAGTTGGAGAAATTCTTGCTGATGCTCGATGTGATCTTCCACTGCTTGAACCTTCGAATTTTCTCTTAAATATGATGTGATGGATGGTGGATGATATCCATAAAGTGCCATAAATGGGGTCATTTTTGCTGCAGCATGGAAGGAAGTGTTATACCACCATTCAGCAAGAGGTAACCACTTGACCCATTGTGTTTGTTTATCAGATACAAAACAACGAAGATATCCTTCCAAAGATTTATTTACTATCTCAGTTTGACCATCAGATTGAGGATGATAAGATGAGCTATGAGCTAATTGAGTACCCAAACAAGAAAATAACTCCGTCCAAAAATTTCCAGTAAAAATGGGATCTCTGTCGCTCACAATAACCCTTGGGCTTCCATGCAGCTTTTGAATTCTATCCATAAATGTAGTAGCAACTGTACTTGCTTTAAATGGATGAGATAATGCACAAAAGTGTGCATACTTGGTAAGTCTATCAACTACCACCATGATGACACTCTTTCCTTCGGACTTAGGTAAACTTGTAATAAAATCCATTGAAATATCCCCCCAACGTTGACTTGGAATGGATAAAGGTTGTAGAAGTCCTGGGGTCTTAATTGTCTCAACTTTATTCTGCTGGCAAACCAAACATTCCATCACAAACTTTTGAATATCAGATTTAAGGCCATCCCAAAAAAATTCTTTCTTCACCCTTTGGTAAGTTTTTAAAAATCCCGAGTGTCCTCCTAAAGGAGAAGTGTGCAATTCCAGAAGAATCTTTTGTTTTAGTTGGGAATTCTTACAAAGATATAAGCGATCTTTGTACCATAAGGAATCATTTTTCCAACTAAATGTATGAGATGTACTAGGATCTTGCTGCAACTTTTGAATGAGTGTCCATACATCTTTTTCCTTCTTCCATTCATCTCTTGCTTCGGTTATCCAATCTGGTTGGATAATATAAATGGCACAAAGTAATGATTCCACCTCTTCATTCTTTCGTGAGAGTGCATCTGCAACAACATTAAGCTTTCCTTTTTTGTAGATTATTTCAAAGTCATAACCAAACATATTTGTGACCCATTTTTGCTGCTCTTTTGAAGATAGTCTTTGTTCCAAAAAGTGTTTAAGACTATCATGATCAGTTTTTACCTTGAAGTGTCTTCCCATTAGGCAAGTTCCCCATTTCTTTAGTGCATGTAGTATTGCTAACATTTCCTTCTCATAAATAGGTTTATGTAAATACTTTCCTTTGATTGGACGACTTTCAAAAGCAATGGGTCTTCCTTCCTGCATTAAAACAACACCAATTCCATTTCCTGAGGCATCACATTCCACAATAAAGGTTTTTGTGAAGTTTGGCGTAGCTAAGACAGGCGCTAGGCACATTGCCTCTTTAAGATGTTCAAAAGCCTTAGTTGCTTCAGGAGTCCATGAAAATGCATCTTTCTTCAATAATGTTGTTAGAGGTGCTGCTATTCTCCCATAATTCTTAACAAACTTGCGATAATACCATATTAACCCGAGAAATCCTCACAATTTCTTTATGGTTGTGGGGACTTTCCATTCCTTAATGGCTTTAATTTTGTTAGGGTCTACTTTAACACCCTCGTGAGATACAATATGACCCAGATATTCCACCTCTTGTACTCCAAAGAAACATTTGGATGTTTTTGCATATAATTATTTCTCCTGCAATAGTTTGAGCACCCTGTCAACATGTTCAACATGATCCTTCCAAGACCTGCTGTAGATTAGTATATCATCAAAAAATACTAGCACAAATTTTCTAAGGAAGGGTTTGAAAATGGAATTCATCACCCCTTGAAATGTAGAAGGTGCATTGGTAAGGCCAAAAGGCATGACCAAAAATTCATAATGACCCTCATGAGTTCGAAATGCTGTTTTTGAAATATCTTCAGTCTTCATTCTAATTTGATGATATCCTGAACGAAGATCCAACTTGGTAAAATAAATTTCTCCATGTAATTCATCCAATAATTCATCAATCACAGAAATGGGAAATTTGTCTTTAATGGTGAGCTTATTGAGCTCCCTATAATCCGGACACATTCGCCATGATCCATCCTTCTTGTGTACCAATACTACAGAAGCAGAGAAAGAACTTTGACTAGGTTGAATTATACCCGCCTCTAACATTTCTGCAATCATACGTTCAATTTCACTCTTTTGGACGTAAGGATATCTATAAGGCCTGATGTTTGGAGGAACACTTCCTGGAATCAAATGAGTAGCATGATCATGATCATGAATAGGTGGGAGTCCTTTGGGAGTTTCAAACACCTTGGAATGATTATCCAATACTTGTTGGAGATCTGCAGGAATAGATGATTTTGATGTTGGAACTTCTAGTGAGCATAATTGTGCAATTACGCCTCGTTGTTCTTTCTTTAGAAGATTTGTCATGACATTAGAGCTTATTATCCTTCCTGGCTTCCCCGCAATACCCTGTAATTCGACTTCCTTTCCTTCTGAAAAAAATTTCAAGAAAAGTTCTTGAAAATTAAAGCTACCGTCCCCAAAGATTGTAACCATTGTACTCCTAGTACAACATCAGCACCTCCCATAGGAATGGAAAGCATTGGACTAGTCAATACATATTCCCCCATGGTTAGCTTGATATTATGGCATTTCCCAGAGCAATTTATAGTTCCTCCATTTGCAACCATCACTTGGCATTCTAGTGCTGGGTATAGGAAACAATTTAATTCCTTGGCTACCTTACAATGAATAAAATTATGGGTGCTACATGAATAAATCAACACTATTACCTTTTTCTTCTTGAGCTATCCTGCTATCTTGAGAGTTTGAGGAGTGGTAATTCCTGCTAGTGCATTACATGATATGGTCGGATTCATTTCTTCCTCTTCTATGGCTGGTTCCTGGTGTGTATCCTCTTCTTGTTCATTTTCTTCTTCTTCTTCACAATCTATGTAAAATAATTTCTTTTTAGCACACTTATGACCTTTGGTGTATTTGCTATCACAACTGTAGCAAAGCCCTTTTGCTCTTTTTTCTTCCAATTGTTGTGGTGTCAACCTTGTAGGTTGTGGAAATCTAGGCGTAGGAACACTTCCTTCTTTATAGAATTGAGTGGTAGGCTTCCTTGTCGCCATAATTTTACATTCAAATTTTCTTGCCAACCTGAATGCCTTCTCCAATGAATCAGGGTCCAAAACACGAACTTCATGTTGGATGTTATCCTTTAGAGTACCTATGAAGAGATCAATCCTGTGTTCCTCTGGAATATCAGTTACCCTTATATTCAATTTTTGGAAGTCCTCAATGTGCTGCCCCACTAAACCCTTTTGTTTGAGATTTATCAATTGGCTAAAGAAGGTGTTGCTCTTTGTATCCTCATAATGTGCTATCATTTCCTCCGTAAAAATTGACCAAGTGACAATTTTTTTACGGAGCAAAGCCATCGATACCATACAAATGTATTTTGTTCTAAATGTAAAGTTGCAATGCGTACCTTTTGTGTGTTTTGCACATTATGGAGATCAAAATATTGCTCCATCTGTAGTATCCATGTTACAGGATCCCTTCCATCAAACTTCCTCATATCCATCTTTGGAATATGGTGGTTCTTCCCGCCAACATTAGAGTTTATGAAATCACAATTAACATTTATTTTGTTCTCATCATGAGGTTCTTCTACTATCTTTCACCATTAGGAAACCTTTCTTGTATCAACTTTGTCAAACCTTCCATGTCTGCTTTTAGAAAATTCTTCATGTTTTCCATTTTCTCATCGATCTTAGCTTCCATGTCATCCATCTTAGATTCCATGCCAGCCTCCATGCCATCCATCTTAGCTTGCATGCCATCCATCTTAGCTTCCATGCCTTTCTTCAAAACTTCCATTTCATTTTTTGTTGTTCTTTGCGAGAGTGAAATTTGTTGCACTTGCTCTTGTAATTTTGATAGATCATGTTGCAATTCTTCGTCTTCATGAGTCATAGTAGAGCTTTCCAAAGGCTTAATGGGCATTGAATTATTTTTTGGGGCCATTTTATAATCCAATACTGATATCTATTCTAAAATATGCCCTTGCAATCAATTCAACTTGATTCTTCAAACAAGACTTATGCAATTCAGAAAAAAATACACACCTTTTACTTGCTTTTGAGGAGCTCGATATTGAAATTGTATTATCTCTGTGATTGTGGCTCTTCTATATCTGAAATTCAGCACTGAAGTAGCCCTATGAATTCTCATTTGAATGCCACAAGTCTGACCTGATTTGGATTCTCCAAGACAAAGTTGTGTCCAATCTCCCACAATGACCTAATTATGGACTGGTTCAGTAGAGAGAACTTGTACGACTTTCCATGTGTCACTGTTTTGTCCTTTGTCTCTGAAATTGATAGCCCAGAAACTAATATTTGTTTACTTACGATAACTTTTTACGGCACTCCAATTCGATGCCCAGAGAGAGAGTTATTGAAATTTTCCCACGATCACCTCTTTGAGATGAAATTCAGGAGCCTAAAAAAGCACTACCTTACACAGATCATATCTCCAAAAATATACGAACCAAGATCTGAAATTTTTTGAAGACTTTCCTCCATATTTCTACTTCGCACCATATGAATTTCAGATTCTTAACCTTCGTAGAAAAAAAGTTATAGCGCAAATTCCACGATGACCTATTTAGGAGCCTGAAAAAAGACCTAACTTCCACATATCATATCTCCGAAAATATTGCGAACCAAGCCCTGAAAGTTTTAGAAAATAATCCTCAGGATTTCAGCTTCACACCCTAAAAATATCAGCTTCTGAAACCTCGTATACAAAAAGTTATAGCAAAAATTCCATGATGACCTATTTGGAGCAGCGAAACCCTAGAATCCAAAGGCTCTGATACCAAATGTTATGTAACCAGCTCCAAAAATAGAAGAAAAGAGATATCAACGCCTTAGAAATAAGCCACTTCGAGGGGGAAACCTCCAATACATTACATAAATGAACAATTCTTGGATGATACAAAACACAAAACCTCCTTTCTATATATAGGAGTCCATGGGGCCATATTGTAATCCTAGTGGGCCACAATGTAATCCTAGCCGACCTAACAATAATAATTTAAGGGCACAATAATAAAAAAATGGGGGTTACAAGGGTACAATAATAACAATAAGGGGTTTACACTAACAATAATAAGGGACTATACTAGTGATATAGGGACCTAACACTCACATGCACCCATAGTTAAGAAAACCTTCATAGTTTCTACTATTGAGCTCTCCACTGTTCTTAACAACAATAATCAATATACTGAATCTGATCTTGGCATCATTAACCTTTTTCTTATTCTATCATTCCGGTTTAAAAGAATTTCACTGCATATTCCTTTCTAGGACTGCTCCAGAATCATTGCTGCTCTATATACAATTCAACTGTTCTAACCTAATGATATTCGGGAAGCCATCTTCAATTTCTTTACTTGGAATCTACAAGGGTAGACCACTCATAGTTTTATCACTCATTTAACATCTTTCCTCCAAGGGGACCTTCTATAGATGAAATATGGAATGATATAATGATGATAAACATTTCTCTTACTCATCCTTCTTAAATTTGTTTCATTGCTAACTCTTGTAGTGTGATGCATAGTGTGATCATCCTCTATGGATCTTTCTAGTTCTATAGCTCAAAGCATAATTTTTGTGATTTTAATCATTCATCACTTAGTGTGCTGTTGTCTTCTTAGCTTACTTGTTCATGGCTGATGTTCCCTCTACCACCATGGCTACTTGATTCCTTCTCTCCTTCCATCAACCAGTTGGCTATTGAATACTTCAGGTATTCTTCTTCCTTTATAGTTCTCTGTTATAGGAATTGTCCTTTCCCTTCCTAAAATTTTAGTTGTTTTTATTCCAAGGAGATCTTCTTAAACTACTTGTATGGGGACTATTTATGAACCGCTCTCCCCCTGGGATGTTGCTTCTTATCTATTACTAGCTGGATATTTGCATTGCTTCCTAGAGTAGCTCCCCCTGAGACTATGATGGAGTCATTATGTTATTGAGGTAACAAGCTCCCCCTTTCTCTTTTCTTTCCATACTCTATTGGGGTTCTTCATAATGTTTGCACTTATTTTTGATTCACAATTTTGTCTGATTTGATTGGATTCCATCATCTGTCTAGAGTTCTTTAATGTATATGGAAGCTTATAGTCTTTTGCTTTGTGACCAAGCTTGTGGCACGCATAACATCTTATTTTACCTAAGTAAGGTTGAGCTGATGTATGACATTTTGTTCCCCTTTTTGAACACCATTTGCATTCAACATATTTATGTCCAAATTCATTGCATGAAATATAGTAGCCATGGAATCGATTAGTGTACCTGGTGAAAGGTTGTCCTCTCCATTTGTTTTCTTGAGGTAGTATTTTCATTTTCTGCATCCTTTGTTGGTTGGACTGGATTTTCTTTGTCTTATAGTATGCTGCAATATGTCTAGGTTTGTGGCAGGCAAGACAAGTGATACTTCTCATGGGAGGAAAGAACCTCCTTTGACAAATTCTGAATTTATTCAATTCATATTTAGGAGTGTATGAGACTTTTGGAGCTGATTGTTTCTTCCTCTCATTCTTTGTCCTTCCATATTGCTGCTTGTTTATGTTAGTTTCTTTACAAATCATGTTCTTGCTGGCTTCTACTTTTGTAGGAATCTTTCGAGCTACTTCATTATCCTTTACAACTTTTACAAAAATGATATTCTTGTTATCTTCTACCTTGGACTTACTAGTTTCTCCTTCATAGCCTATCCCAACCTTTATAAGAGGAGAACTTTGAGAATTTAGAATCTGGTCCAAATGTCTAAAACTTTTCATCTGTGGAATATTCATAATTAGTTCAATTTGGGCCTTCTCTGATTTCATCCTCAGGCTTATCGCCTCTTCTTCCAATCTTCCACATTCTAGAATTTTCTCTCGTATTTGCTGCAAAATAATGTCTTCTACTTTCCTTGCTTCTTCAAGTTGTGTCTTCAGGCCAAAAATTTCTTCCTTATCTTCATATTCTCTCTTATCACATATTTGCACCAATGTATTAAAGTTTTTGTTTTCATTCTTCAATCTTTCTATTTCAGTCAAGGCTGTGTCAAGTTTGGATTTTTCCTCAACTGTAATTTCTTCATGGTACTCACATCCATTCACCCTAGCAGGTATCTCATTTGATTGACCTTTTTCCTTTTGAAAGGATTTTTTCTTCTTCTTCTAGTTTATCTTCTCCTTCTTGATAATGCATCCACTAGTGTCTCCTTCATGCATGAGATGCAATTTATTCTAGATTCCTTTTGTAGAGGTTAAATCCATTATTAAATCAAGATAATTGTTATGAAGACTGTTATATATCACACATTTTGCCTTGGAATTCCACTGTTGTTCTTGCAAGAGGGAGAGTCTGTGCAATAACCATCACATACAAGCTTCGATACCTCATGTTCATGAGCCATTAAATCTATTTTAACCTTATCTCTCCATTCAGGAAAGTTTGTTGTATTTAACACAGGTACATTTCAATAGTCCATTACTCAAGCAGATCTCCTTCAAGCTATTAGGCGTACACCAAAGGAACCGTCTCTGATACCAATTGTTGAACCCTTAATTAAACTGAGAGGGGGGGGGGGGGGTGAATCAATTTAATACATTCCTGGACTTGTAAACCTTCCTTTAAACTTATTTACACCTTCATTTCATGATCAAATTAATATATAATGAAACAACAATATTAATATGTGAGAAGCAAGTATTAAGAAGATTAAATACATAACATCAACACATAATCATCATGCACATAGACAACCGTATATAAGTGGAAAACCATAAGGGAGAAAACCACATCTTATTATTTTTGTGATGCAAAGGCAAGCTCCAAATCTCTCTCACCATTGATTTTCTGTAGACTCCAATATCCAGGAGGCTACTACCTCAAATTATGCAAGCTAAAACTTGCAAGGAAGCTCCAGCTCCCATCTATTTTCTGTAGGCTACAACCCACAGGAGGCTCCTACCTCAACCAACTATAAATGGACATATTCAAGCTACAAATTGAAACAGAAGCACCAATTCCCATGTATTTTCTATAGGCTACAACCCACAGGAGGCTCCTACCTCAACCGTCTACAACTGGACATCTAGCAAGCTACAAATTGATATGGAAGCACCAAATTCCTCACTCTACAATAAAATCATATGCTGATTTACTTGGATATCAACTCTGTTTTTCTCCTTCTTCACTGCTATCCTTCCAGCTTTCAAATTTTCTTTATATCATCTCTGGATCTTCACAGTTTCTCTATCTGCTCTATCTTCTTCTTCCACTCTTTAACTCTTAATTCATATGACAATAACATCATTTATATAGATCACCCTCTTGTTGTTTGCATTCCACATGGGAATATGAAATGAACATGCACGACCCTTTGCCTTCCACCTTCTCATTTTCTCACTCATCATTTCACGAGGTTACAACACTGTCTACTCATTTCAGAATTAAATTGGAGTTTTTCTTTGCCTACGAAGACTTTCCTTTACATCAAAAACAATATAAAAATAAATAATACATTTTCAGTTTTAATCAATTATTTACTCAACCCATCAGTTTCTTCACTTTGTTGTGCATTTTTCCTCTTCTGCTTGATGTCCCTTTGTATTTTATGTTTCTGCAGTTACATTTCCAACTGTGCTATTGCATTACTATCTTAGCCCGAATTAACCCATGCCTTTATGCTTTACACCACCTCTACCTATTTCATATCTTACCTGCAACGTTCTATGCTCTTTTCTGCTCCTTTTCTCTATGTCAGGTTACTTACCCGAGTCTCCTTCTGCCCACATTCAATCTTTGTTATAAAACTATTGCAGCCGCATAACACCTCTGCATGAGTGTCAAGTCATTTGCCGAGAGTTTTCTCTCTTGCGTTCAACCTTTCCTTTTTGACTAACAGACACATCTACATGGCACTGTTTTGCATGGGGTCATGTCCTTTTACTTACCCGACCCTTTTCTTGTTGTGTTCAACCTTTCCTTTGTTACTCGAGTCATCCTATGCTTCCAACGTTTTCTTCATAAAATCACATAGCCCCGAACTTGAAATACATCAGATCTTAACTTTGAACTTTATCGCATCTGGTCTTATATCGCATTTTGGCGTATCAAAGGTTTTACGTTATAATTCCATTTTCCACCTCCGATGTGATTTAACACTAGAAAGGCTCGACATACACTCTTAACTTTGGTTGAAGAGTCCCACAACATAGTGACCAATAACAACGCATCACATTTCGCTTTCCCGCAAGTTTTAACATTTTGCAATAGACGTATCTCCTATTTTCTGTGATATGTGATCACATCCAACTTATCGTGCGAACTCTTAAGTACAAACCATAAACTCTGTGAAGTGTTGACACGTGGCTCCTCCATTTCACCGTATCACAACTTTCTAACCTTACCCTATCGCAAACAAATTAATACTTCCTAGCACTATTTTCTAACATTTGCGATGTGCGGGCTCGCGATTCACCGTTCGCCGTTGATTTGCCCCCAGATCTAACGGTCCTCATCTGATCACACACTGCAATTTATAATATTTACTTTGTGGTTATACTCTATTTCTTGTGATTTGAAATGTTGAGCCATTCCAACACATGTCCTCTCCATTTCGCATCACAAATACTTTAACTTACCATGCAATGCCTTAATGCCAAATTATTAAATGTTGCGACTTTGCGAAATTTCTCCTGATGCGATTCGATCTCCATCGTCCATCTCTCGCCTTCACTTTTTCGATCTAATCTTGGTTCGTTCCTATCCTTTGGAAATCTTCTAAGTGATCTCTGACTTAGTTTATTTTTTTTTGTTTATCCTATCGCTGCTCTACAACACTGGACCCTCCACGCTACTCCTCTTGAGCTTGTTCTATATTCTTCAACGCAATTCTCTCCTGAGATTTATATTGTTGCCGCTCTGCAACACCGGTTCCTTCATGCTACTCCTCCCTGATATTTATTCATTTTCTAAGTGTGTTGATCTCTCTTGAGATTGTTCTTCTATTTTCTATTCACTCCGACTTGGGATTCTTTCGCTTGCTGCATGCCTTTGCTACTTCTCTACTGCTTTCACTACCTTTACTGCCTTTGCTTCTTTGTTGCCTATGCTGCCTCTGCTTCTTTTTTGCTTCTGCGAATCTCTCCTGAGCTTGTTTTTTTTTTATTCATTCCGACTTGAGATTATTACGCTTGCTGCACGCCTTAAATGCACTGATCTCTCTTGAGCTTGTTTTGTTGCCTTTGCTTCTTTTCTGCCTTAACTGCTTCTCTACTGCCTCTGCTTATTTCTGATGCCTTTGCTGCCTCTTCTGCCTTTTTTCCTTTTCTTCCTTAACTGCCTTTTCTACCTTTTATCCTTTGATTCTAAAGTTTCTCCTCTCTACGCCTTTGCCTTTGTTGATGGTCTAATGCTGCTCCTTGCCTCTCTGCTGCTCCTGTGCCTCTCTTTTATGCTTTCTTACTGCATTATTTCTCCTCTTCTTCTTTGCCTCATTGTTGCTGCTTCTCTGCTCCTTTTCCTTAATGATAGTTCTGTTGGTGCTCCTTTGCCATCAATGACAATATTTCCAACATTCTTTCCTGGTTGTCCTGGGATTTTGAGTTTAGTAGAGGATCCCGGTAGAAACAACTTGGTGGAGAGGTTTTGGGCATTTTCTTTTCTGGTTGTCCCGTGAGTTCAAGTTTAGTAGAAGAGTCTATAGCAGTAATTTGGTGGAGATTCTCTAGCAGAATGATGACAAAGATTTGGTGGAGATTCTACAGTAGAACGATGACAACAATTTGGCGGAGATTCTACAGCAGAATGATGGATTGGCGGATTTGTTTACAAATTCAAGAAACTCTAGTGCAGGAGGGTTTGAAGGGCTTAGCCCAAATTATGGCAGAAGGAATACCTACAACGGAATACTTGTGCAATAGAATATTCACACAAACGTTTGAGGCCTTCTAAAAGGTATTGAACAACATACCTCAAAGATCTTGTCCAATATCTGTTGTCACCTCTACTGTACCTGTGTATATAAATATGAAACCAGTAACTCATTAGAATCATCACTTCGTTAAAACATATCAAATTCTAACATGTCATAGTTTCTTCCAAATTCAGCATGCACGCTTTATAATAGAAACAAGTCTTTAGTTATTGTGTGACACAACAAAGAAACAATAAGAATGACCTCATCATTAGTTCTTATTTTTTCTATCAAAATGTCTCCAAAAATAATCCTCAGTGCTAGACCTTCAGGCATATCATTAAAGTCGTCATTTGCTCTCATTAACATCACAACAATTCACTGAAACTTATTGAGGGTTTTCAGGGCTTCCCAGCATTCACAGTTGGCTGTACAGTCACTCAATAGTTAACCCATTGTGGTTGTGCACATGGAAGTTACAGACTGATTTATGACCATCGAAGGCATTGCCACAAAATATAGTGGAATGGGTAAGGAATTGAGAGAGATATTTTGAGATCGATTTATGACCACTGTAAATGCCCCTAAAAGAATATCCCAAGTAAGCCAAAAGGCCTTCATGTACATTTTAATAATTCTTTTTTGGCACACATTGAATTCATGATAGTGCAGTCTCTTCCTAACAAAATTGTCAAAATGCACAAAGGGGTATTGCTAGTAGTTTGAATGTTTAGTATTACACATACTACTTAAATTCACAGCATGAAATGAACACAAAAAAATATCACCAAATATGTTTGATTTTGAATTACAGTCTTCCCAATGGGCCTGTTTTGTTTTGAATAATGACCCAGACCACATTCTATCCATTGTCGTCAGCACTTGTAGCTGTGACTTATGACTTTGAATTTTATGAATCCTAAGCCAGTTCACCCGATAACTCATAGCACGCATGATAAACCATTTCTCAAAATGATTTAGGGGAAATGAAGAAAGAAATTGTATTAATGTAAACAAATTACCAAACTAGGTCATTGGGACTTGACACTGCAACTTAACAAAATAGAAAAGAACCAGGGTAGAAAGAACCCTGGGGACTGAAAATGTAGTTGAATACTAAGATGCTAAAAGGATGTCCAAAAATATGCTAAAACGATGTAAAAGTTGTAGAATAGTAATAGTGGGTGAACCCAAACTATAGGACCCATGTACATGTACAAGTTTCCTTCAAGGAGAAATGAAAACAAAAGCAGGAAACCAAGAGAAGAGATCAGTGTTATCAACATATTTTTATAAATGCTTGAAGTGGATGTCGAGGGATCAACTATTCCATTATCCACCACTCTGATATGATCAATACATGTTCCAATAACATCCATAGGATAATTCCCCACACTGAGAAGGGCTAAATCCAAGCTAGGAAATCCTCGGAGGAGGCAAGGTGCCTCCCCAACATTCTCCCCTAACATCCATGGTTGGTGAAGATCCAAAAATAACAAGGAAGCTGGTAATG
Organism: Pinus albicaulis; assembly: GCA_034641835.2. Taxonomy (NCBI): domain Eukaryota; kingdom Viridiplantae; phylum Streptophyta; class Pinopsida; order Pinales; family Pinaceae; genus Pinus; species Pinus albicaulis. The sequence goes on along the minus strand of CM076573.1, from coordinate 817,251,553 downwards.
CTCACCAATCCCCTTGTCTTGCGATGTTGGAAAAGGGAAATATATGTTCCTTGATTTCGGATAGAAGTAGATCCACGATGCTTGGAATGGAGGTGGGACACCGAGGTACTCTAATAATAGCACATTGAGAAGAACATTGTCTCACTTACTTGTCTCTAAATTTGTGTGGAATGATAGCATCTTAAGCGCACATGGTACCTCCAAAGTCCAGCAAGGGCTAAAAGGAGAAGTTGATCAGCCCAGTAGCCCTAGGGTTGGGTTTGTAGATCTCCTGCAAAGATCTATGCTTAATGGTGATTGTCCCTTGGAGGAAGAGAGCTAAGCATCTTTGATCAGGATAGCAGAAGAAGGTAGATATTGAACCTCCAAAGTATCTATACGAATAGTGGTATCTCCCCCAAAGAGAGAAAATAGAAGCACTATGTGCTTCATCTGTTTTATACTTCTAAGAATGAAGTTTTATATCTTCGTAGCGGGATCGTAGGATTTATCACGCGATCTTCAGAGATAAAATGGGCTACAAGCTCACCTCATTTGGAATCTAAATCATGTTATGTGCTTCTAATACGTATGGTGAGCAGCTATTTTCAATTCATATCCTTTCAATTAAAAGTCAACCAAACTCCTTTATGCCAATTTCCATAAAACATACTTGCTTAGCTTATGCCATATACATCCTCTGCAATCATGTCACATACTGAATATGCTACTGGCATGTTTATTTGTGGACTTAAAACCCTAAACATTTTTGGATAGTTGTTCATTTACCATACCCATATTAACATTGTATTCTTTTGTTAATCTACTCCACGTAAGCCATTCTGTCACCACAAGTTGCAGTACTCTTTGAATTTTCTTGCCAATGGAATAACCTCCTCAATTTTCTTTCCGCCCCTTGCATTTTGCTTATTCATTGTACCATATTTTATAATGTTTTCCTACAATGGTTCTAACTGTAAATTTTTTTGTGGCTTGATTAGTACCAACAGTAGATTTTTCTGTGGTTGACATTCCTATCATTATTCTCATCGTTTTTTCTTGTTAAACTAATAATGTTGTTTCTTGGACCTATCTTTGAAAGAAGCTGTTTGTTTTCCTTTTTTACAATAATTTTCTTGACATTATTTTCATTCTGAATTTTCTTTGAAATAACTCACTCTTCACTTGGAAATCCTTATTCCTAATTGTTGCAAGAATAATAGTGCGTAAATTATAGCCATCAAAATTTGTGTTCTTTAGCCCTTAACCTTGTTTCCATTGGTCATGATTTGTAAAATATGGTCTTCCCAATTAATACCCAATCCACTCTAGTTTTCCTAGCTAACCTGATTTTTTTAAGATGTCATCGGTGAGCTACAAGGTCTGTGAACCTGGCTAATGGCATGTATCATATTTTATCTTTGGTTTGACATGACAATTTGCATTTTTTTTCAAAACTGCATCATACATTTCATCAAAGTAATATACATATTACATATATATCAAAAGTAACACATCCAGGTGCAAATATACATGTTTTTATTTTTTATTTTTTATTTTTTTTTATCTATTTATGGAAAATTTTTAAATGTTTCTTATGTTCTTTGGGTAGGAACATTTTCAAATACAAATTTTTACTTTCAAATTTATGTCAAACTTTATATAGGTTGGTAGCATAAGAGCTATTTTGAGACTATATATATATATATGTCTATATATATATATATATATATATATATATATATATATATATATATATATATATATATATATATATATATATATAGACAGACATAGATTTTCATTGCACTGAGAGTAGCGAGGTAGTATGAGGAAGTTGTGTAATGTCTACCTAATGCTGATGTGACATTGGGCATAAGTTGTATGACAACCTAATATGAACGTGATGTGGAGCATTCATGCATATAAATCAAATTATAAAAAAATAAAAATAAATCATTACTGTAAGAAAAGAATACCAAACATTATAGATCCATCCTCGCTTAGGATATTTTAAGCATAAAGATATTTGATTCTCAACATGTTTTCGATCTTCTAGGTACTTAATAGATCCAGAGTTAAGATCTAGGCTGGAAAATAAAATAGAACTGAATTCTTCAAAATGCATTGAAGAATCATGACTTGTTTAGTGCTTAAAAGAGGAATTAGTGTACAAGAGATTATCAAGTAATATATAAGAAGGTTGGGCCAACTAGAAACTTAAAATTATGTATAACCTAATGAAAAAAATACTTAATAAAGGGAAATGGGCCTCATTGCACCAGGATCTCAACATGCTATGGCCTCCCAATTCTCCTCTTAGTAATCAATGTCACATTTCACACCAGCCAACTATCTAGAACAATGTTGCTGTTGAACAATTCTGGATTGCATCAGATGAAGCTACATGAAGATGATATTCATCCCTTCTCTCAGAATTGGCTTCAAATATGTTGTTTGAAGTATGAATTTTTAGTTTCTTAGCCTCCTTGTCCTCCTTTTCTCAGAATTAAATTGAATGTTTCTAGTATCATTGCTAACTAAGTGGCTAGACCATTTTTAGTCTATGCTCTAGGCTATAAATTTTAATTAGGCTAGCGTAGTTAATTAATAACAAAATTTCAATCTTAAGAGAATCTACAGCTGTATGAAAAATACCAAATCTGGCTAATTGCGAGGGGATGCTTGAAGGGGAGCTTACCGACTAAATATTTCATGCATATGTACATATAAATATTTATAGACACAAGTATGAATCCATGTCAAGTAATTGAATTGATGCATCTCTCTCTCTCATATGTATATATATACTTGCGAGCCCAATTGTGTCATTCTATGCAGGCTGATGGCGCTCATCCTGCAGGGCCATATGAAATATAATATTAGCTATTATTAAACTGATTTGTAGTTGGTTGTAGCATGTATTTTGATGACAAAAATACTTTTCCCAGTGGTCTAAATGCTGGATATTTTCTTGGTTCACAACCAGTGCATGAACTAAAGCTATATACAACTTTCCCATAAAAGAAACTGCCAAATATTTATTCCTTGTAGCTGTTGTTTCACTGTTTTTTCCATAGGAAACTGCTAGCTTTCCTGATCACAATTTCTCCATAAATTTGTTGGTTTTGCTCATAGCTGTACATTGGTCTCTGTAAGTTTTAACTATTGTTTCTAGAATTAATTGAAGGTGTTACTGAACAAGCGATGAGCAACAATAACCTCTTTTAAGACAAGGCTAGTACTACTAATATTTCACATCGAGTTGTGCACTTTGACTTATATGTTTATGGTCTTCAATTTATTCACATGAATGGATTGTATATTTTGGGACAATGAGACATATGAAAAAGCACAAGCACCTTCTCATTGACTATCAGTGATGACTCAACTCTCCTTGTATTTGGTTGTGGCATTGTATGGTGATGTTCTTTGTGTTCTTGGAGTTGGATCAAATCTTCTTTCTATTTATCATGTCACACACTCCAATAAAAAGGTCCAAATTTTGGCTGAATATATGGGTTGTTAAAGACATATAGGACGTGGTAAAACTTATTTCTTCTTGATATTTTTGACGAAGTGAAATGTATGTACAAGTTTGAAAATTTTTCTTCGCCTTAAGCTTAGAATAAATTCACTACAATGGAGGCTAATTTTGATGATGCCAATAAACTATGGTACTTTCGTCTAGGTCACATCCATTATGAATCCTTGAGACATGAGTTATCTTAGCCTCACTAAGATTCTTCCACAGATTGAACCTCCTATTGGTGTTTTTGATGGATGTGTGATGGGTAGACATCACTGAGAGTCAAGCCCTTCCAAAGGACAACTCAAGGTGTGCTTCTAAGTCCTTGGGTTAGTTCACGATGATATTTATGTTCTCATTTTGTCTTAGGAAAGCCTAGTACTTCCTCTTTTTGTTGATTGTCCTTGATTTCAATGGGTCTACGCCATTAAATTGAAGGTTGATGTGTTTGGAAAATCGAACAATTCAAAACTCTTTTTGAAGCTCAACACAAAAAAACAATCAGGTACATTCGAATTAAAGGGGAAGGCAAGTATATTGAAATTTGGTAATTATTTCCATTGGTTTGACCGAGTCATGGAATTTCAATGGTCCCATTGACATGTTTTGTGGTCATCTGGTGGACACTAATATATTTATCTTTTACTCTTGAGAAAAATAGAGTGGCTAAGCATAAGAATAGGGCATCATGGAAATGGCCTACTATATGCTTCATTCTTAGAATATAACACTGTATTTTTTGGAGAGGCCATTTATATTTTACTCTTGAGAAAAATAGAGTGGTTAAGCATAAGAATAGGGCATCATGGAAATTACATGCTATATTCTTCATTCTTAGAATATAGAATTGTTTTTTAAGTTTAATGATATGCCTGAAAGTTGAGCACTGAGGATTATTTTTGGAGACAATTTGATAGATGGTGGAGGAATACTTTGGTGGAAGGATAGTTATTTTGGGCTGTGAGTAAACAACAAGAAAATCCCTCTAAAACAGAGCGAAAGTAATAAAAAACAACAAGACAACTTAGCTGGAAAGCATGTAGAGCTTCTCAACGATGGGGAATTTTATAAATATTGATGCAGGGATGGTTCAAGCTCTGGCTAACACCCCCAAGTAATTGACCTTGACCACCTTGAAGCTCCAAAGCTTGTAAATCTTGTGCTCAAAGCTGGAGGCTTTAACAAGGGCTTCTAGTTAGAATGATTTTGCTTTTCAGTGATTTTTTTTTGGATTCTAGAATTGCATATTGAGATGCAATTGAGATAGCAAAGAATGTTAAATTAACTCATCATATAAAACTGTGACACCTTAGAAAAATAATTAATGTAAAAATGTATATGGAAAATACTGTCATTTGGATTTTTTGTCAAATTAATGTGCTTTATACTAGAAATTTTACATTCATAATATCATATTACTTTATACAGTTACTATTGGAATGTCAAGAGGTTTCTCAAGGAATATCCAATTGACAATTTTTTGTTCATGTGACATCAAGCAGGGGAAAGGAGATGCCTTAATTCAGAGCTTTTGCATGCCTATTCCAGTCCGCTTGTGTCCTTACCTATTGTTGGGAGCAAGGTTGTTTATTTTCCACAGGGTCATAGTGAGGAAGTGAGGTGATTGCTCACTAATTTTTAATTTGAAATCTTCTTTTGGATACAAATGATTGAAAATAATGGATGCTTATCTTCTTTTCATCATAAAATGTGACCCCAATATTTTGAAATTTTAATGTTACGTAATGAAACTGATCATAATCAATGTGATTTTAGGTAGATGCTTCAACAAACAAGGTGATTGATGCTCATATATCCAATTATCTGAATCTTCCAACTTCACAATGTTACAATATATGTGGGTTCTCTGCATTTCATCCTTACTTTGGTTGTGAACACTTTTATTCATATCATTATATATAAAAGATTTAAAATTTATTAAATACCTTATTGAATGCCAGGCATATGTGGAAACATATGAAGTATATGCTCAAATGAAATTGCAACCTCTTAATGTTGAAAGACATTTTCAGTTTCATTATATGTGCTTTGTTTTAATTTCCAATTTTGGTGAGAAATGCTTTGGTACTAGTTCCATTTGTGCAAGGAACTAAAAATTGATGATACTGTGCAACAAGAGAAAAAATATTGTTATCTTAGTTTTGACCTTGGCACACCAAGCAAGCAACTGAATAATTACTTTTGTAAAATGTTTACTGTAAGTAAAACTAGCACCAATGACAGGTTTTATGTGCCACGTCGCGCTATGAAATTTTTGTTTTCCTCCACTTGTGCGGTTCTTATTTTCCCATAGCTATTGTTCTATTTGTGATTTAATAGATAAGTGCTTATAATTTTAGACCTGTTTGAAGAGAAGAATGCATTATTTAAAGGAGCAAAACATAATGGTATTTGTCATTCTTGTCTCTTATTAAGTTTTGTTTGTTTTGGGTGGGATTTCACTTAGAAACCACCTTCCTAGGAACTGACAACGAGGGATATTCATGATAATGAATGGAAATTTCAGCATATTTTTTGGGGTAAGTTATAACAATTATTTTAATGTAGTTTTGGAATAAAAGTGGATAGTGAATATGTAATTATGTGCAGTTTATTATGATACTCTTATATCATTCCAATGCATTTTGAAATGTATACAGGTAGTGCATATATCAAATTTGTTGCCACATTTGAGGTCATGCATGGAAGATCTATTTAAAAATCTTGTTAATGGTGTTAGTAGCTACTTGTACACTCTTAAAAGTATCTGATATAGGTAGTCCCTAGTTACTTTACCTTTGAATGTGGAGCCAACATGTTTAGTTTTTATTTGGATATAATTTGTTTTCTTTTTGGGAATTGCATTCCTTTTCCCCTAGAATAGTACGTTGACAATTGAATATTTTTATATTGAAGCTATATTCCCGATTAGTATCACAATTTACAAAGTCTTGTCTTATTATTTTTTAGTTGTTTGTTGTAATCTTGTGTCAACAATACTTTACTCCACCATTTGATTTCTATTGATAGGTTTGATTGTTGAAGTGTCATTGCTTCTTAAAGATAACTAGAGGAAATGATACAGCTACAAAAGTGGAGCATGAGATATTCTTAGTATAAATTTCTAGCTCTGATGTGTTTGATTATGTTGGATAGAATCAAAATTACAATGTACCATAAGCATAGGAATTCAAAATATTGGGATAGAAATGTGTGCTTTTATTTGCATTTATTACTTTAGTTGAAGATAACATTTCATCAACAAATGTTGTACATTGAGAACACAATAGGTGCAAAATTTATTCTATGGCGGCGTTCTATTTTCTTTGTTTATACAAGTATTTGGTTAGCTAGTGGCCACTATTTCCCAATTGAAGAAAACTTGTTCAAGTTTCAATGCTTTTATGTCGAAAACTGACATTAAAAATATTGCTTATGTTGAGGTATATATCGTATAAATCCTTTATAGTATACTTTAGTTTATATTCCAGTGTTCATTGAATTTCATGTCTTATACTCTGCATTGTATCCTTTTTTTTTTTTTTTTTTTGCAGTAAAGGAACTCAGTATTGATGGTAAGAAGCAGGAATTGAAGAAAGAGAACAATAACACTAGAATGACAAAATGAAAATTAAAGAGAGAGAGAAGAGAACTGGTCTAGTGGTACCTGTAGTGCAAATATCTTTCATAAGACACACACATAGAGACTGATGGTCAAGTCTTCAGAGTTGGTGAATTCACCTGCAATGCCTGGGCAACACAATGATAATGTTTTGAAGTGATGAAACAATATTTCATGTGTAAATTGTACTCCAACGAATATTAAGTTGGAAAATCATATAGTATAATTTATGTGGTTGGAATTATTTTTAGTTTTACTTGATATTAATTAGTATTATAATTAACATATAACTTTGAGTTTTCATATTAGATGAACATGTACATTGTATAATTTTTTTTTTTTTTTTTTGTAATTCAGTTGCAAAATCATACTAATTAATTTATGTTGATTAATAATAAACACATAAAATCAATCTAAATATGTATTTTATGTTTATTAATGATGGACACAAATAAAATGAATACATGACTAAATTAGTTGTTTATGACTATTGTTAATGAAAGTAAATGAAATGAATACAAAATACTAAAGTAGTCATTTATATAATGAATATGAAACTACCAAAAAAACATAAATGACTACATCAAATGATAAATTTGTGATTACAAATGACGACTAAATTTTGCATATATGCGACTATTAGTAGCTAATTTAAAGTATCTTATAACATGACTAAAATTTAGTCATATTTCTTTGGTCATTAATTGGTTTCAAACGATGACTAAATTTTCATATATACAACTATTAGTAGCTAATTTACAGTATCTTATAACATGACTAAAATTTAGTCATATATTTTTGGTCATTAATTGGTTTCAAATGATGATTAAAATTTGCATATATATGACTATTAGGAGCTAATTTACAGTAACTTATAACACGACCAACATTTTGGTCATATTTCTTTGGTCATTAATTGGTTTTCTCGGGTGATCATTTAGTTATATATTTATTCATTAATTGTAACAATTAATGACAAAATCAATGATTAAATCAATAACCAAATCAATGACCAAATCAATGAATAAATTAATAACCAAATTAATGACCAAATATACTACCAGACAACAAAATTGAGATAACCAATTAATGACTAAGACAAAAATGACTAAAATTTGGTCGCGTTATAAGATACTGTAAATTAGCTACTATTGGTCACCAACCAACAAACAGTCGTTTATATGCAAATTTTAGTCGTTTTTTTAGTAACTAATTAGCCATTTTGTACTAGTGGTTGGAAAAATGATTTTGCGATAGAGCGGTGTGATATGATGTGGCAGTCAAGGTGGGTCCATAGCTATCGTAGCCGTAGTATGACATCATGGATCATAATTCGAAATTAGCAATCGCAATCACAATTCGCAATCAACAATTGCAATCGCAATTCGCAATTTGCAATTGCAATCACAATTCATAACCGCAAATCACCATTTCAAATCACAATCACAAATTTTCATTGCAAATTTCCATCGCAATTTTCAATCGCAAATCGCAATGGAATTTGGATGCGGGAAGCATGGATTTTGGCAGAGTAATTTCGTGATTGCGCTATAGCGATAAGTCTATAGGGGAGCGGCTTTTGTTTTGTGTTGAAAAATTTGGATAAGTCTTTGAATGAATGAAACATATTTCTTCATGCTCCTGACATATAATGGAATTCAAAAATTAGGATAAAGCCATTCTTTATCACTTACCCCTTTATGATAGAATCAAAACTATAGTACCAAGCCTTATGAAAATTTATTTAATCAAATTTGAATGATGTGATTAATTTAATCTAAACATACTTAATTATCCTCTAATGCTGCATTTCGACTTGCAAGCATGTTTTTTGATTTTTCTTAAGGTTTTAACCTTTTTTTGGAAATAACTTACAGTATGGAATATTATTTACAATATGAAAGATTCAAGGTAAAATACTTAATAACCTTGAGATCCTACAAAGTATAGGACCCAAACAGTGGCTTCAGCCGGGGATGGCACCCTCCTTATGAGGTTCCAAGAACATCGTAGACTAGTAGCCTGATCCGTTGGGATGATCCCAAGCTTGCAACATGTTTCTGCCCTAAAATCTCATTGACTGAAAAATCTCAAACTAAAATCAAAACCTTTCTGTAAACTGAAAATATGAATGTTGAAAGGATGCTTACCTAGTAAGCTTACTTATATATATAGTCCTATTCTAACACTAAAGGTCTAACTTCAATCAATGTAAAATATCCAATATATCCAATCAAAAATCTGATCTAGTACTTGGGCCCCTTTACTTCCTTTTAAAAAACGTAGAGCCATAATTTCTAAAGACGCTATACATTGACCGTAAGTTTGATCTTCACAACAGTGAGCTATGAGATCATGAAAAACATGCCAAGTACTAGAAATTAATTGGGATTCTACAGTGAAAAAATCATCCATATAGAAAGAAATGGAATCATGAAATTTATGACCTATTTCTTGATGTTCAAAGTATTCTGCACATCCATGGTCATAATTGGTTATTTCACATATACTTTCTATATCCTCATACCTTTTCAGAAAGGAGTTATCAAATTCACTGCCAAAATAATCCTCGATTTCAACATCAAAATGCAGCACTATTGCTTCTTGTCCTGGAGGAAGGAGGTTTTCCAAGACATATGTACTAATTTTTAAGTGATCCAAGAGATTGTAATTCTGTTATGGATAGTCTTCCTGCCATGAAAATAAACCTTTAGATTTATCCTTACCTTCATGCCAGATTAACCCACTACTGTCTTGAGATAATTGTATATTTCCAGACAAGCCTTGTAATGATATTTCTGTTGAGCATGACAATAGAAATGCCTGCCTGATGAAAATTTCATCCTCTTGATCTTGAAGCTCACAATTAGCTGATGGAGACAAAATTTGATTGCACAAATCATCCAAAAAATCAGCTATCGAATCATGAAAAACTTGGAAAGACTACTGCAACCTATTATATGTTGGTTCTAATGAAACCTCATAAATATCTACAGGTTGCTCATTCTCTATTTCAGATCTTCTCTGAAAATTTTCCTCAAAAAACTGAAATGTTTCAAAAAATAAAGGTAAAGAATTTCCCTATTTCATTTCATCATGTACTTTAATGGAACTTGATAACTGCAATTATGAAACTAAGTAATTCTGATCAAGAGTTTCATTTTCCTCTTTGTTGTCAACATCAACACATAAAGACTGCTGATTTTTGATCTTGGAAAAGTTTTCTCTTATGAATTGGAATGAATTAAAATATAAGGGGAGAAATCCTTCATTTTCCTTAGAACTTTCTACATTTTTCTCATCACTATCATCACATATATACCTAGGCTGATTACTGCCTTTCTGTTGCTTACTGAACTTCCTCCTTATACAAACCAACTACTGATTGCTTTACACAATTAGCTTCAATTTGGGGGACATAATCATCTTCGTATTAATTAAACTTTGGCACATTATCAAAATAAGGAATGTCATCAAGCATACATATCTGATCATTAGATTTCTTCTCTACCAGCTGATCTGTAAATCTAATTTCTTTATTTTCCCTTAATGCATACCTAAGGAAATGATCAGATTTATGACAATTGGGATAGGAATGAAAAAGTTTCAAATCAACAACTTGATTTTCTTCGATCAATGAGACATGATCTTGAAAAACATATTCATTTCTCCTGATTATATTTTGCATCTTCTCTTCCAAAATGTCAAGCTTTACCTCTAATGATGTAGAGTGCTCTGCATCTATGTCCTCCCTTTTTTCTTCCTTCAACTTTGCCCTTCTGATCAATAGATTATCTTCTACATCTACTGCACTATTCTGCATCTGTTCTAGTGTTGTAAGGTTCCTTTAGCTCAGCTAAAACTCCATTTCTGGATCAAAAGCTTTTGGATAATGTAAGAGAGTTGAGCCAGAAAGAGGTCTTATATTAGCTGGCATTGAGTAATAGGATTGATTAAATCTGGCAGAAAATTGTTGTACTATCTCGCCTTGCTATCTTTTCAGCTGGTTACACTCTTCTAGAATCAGGAAAAGGTTCACTCTGATTACCCACATGTCAAGGAAAACTTTGGAAAACTGATGGAAATATGAGATTCTTGCATTAGGCAGGTTCTTGAAACAAATATTGACTTTGCCTTGCAAAGAAAGAGAAAAAATCCTAATACTAACATTCTCTTCATTAAATTCAAAATGGTTAAGAAAATTTTCAAAACCCTGAATGTGTTTCTCAGCAATGATGTTACCATATTCTCCATCAAATATGGGAATATATTTATAGTAATTTTCATGGAAATCATGGAGGATAGAAGGTAAGATGAGTGGTTTGTATCTATCTGGAACTTTACAAGGTATAGGAATATGTACAAAAGCTGCAAAATTAGTCTTGATCACTTGAGGCTCATTAAGCAAAGGATGATCATCATGAGAAGGTTCTTTATATAGATCAAGGGAGTAAGGAGAATTTACGTTTACAATCTTCAAAGGAGAGTAATTAAATACTGGTCTAGGATCTTTTCTAAAATACAATATACATTGAAAAACCTTCTTGATGACAAAGAACATGATGTCTTCGATGAAAACCCAAAATAAATACCTGATCTTCCCATGTTGTCCTTTCATGTTTCTGTTGGTAAGGTTTATTCTCTAGTGGAGTCTTGGATTTGATTTTGAAATCGATTTGGAGTCGCTAGGTGGATGATTTTAGCCTTTGTGTGTCTGATCACTATCCACCATCATTGATCAGATCTGATTCTTGTATAATCTTTCCCGAGGAAGATGTTATTCCCTAGTATGGTTGCCACTATGTTATCACTCCGTAATTTATCAAGGCTAAGGGAAGAGACCCAGAGGTAACATCAAAACCACTTTGGAAGTTGGCATCTAGCCCTGCCAGCTTCAGAGAGGGATCTCTCTGTAAAATTTAGCTTTGTTTTCTTGGAAATTTTAGGTTAGTTATGACTATACTTGTTTGTTTGGTTTTTTTATTGTTTTGGTTGGAACAACAAGGGAAGGCCATTGGGAAATGGAGTCAAAGAGGCTTGGGGTGATCAATTTGCAGAAGTATCAAGCTTAAGTGAAACGGGGCAAGCTAGGTTGCATTGAATGAATTCTTTTAGATTTTTAAATGAGTTATGGAAGTGGAAGAAATATGGAATTCATTATATATTGAAAATAAATTAAGTATTCTTCAATCTGACTTCAGTGGAAAATATTTAAATTGTAAGAGCAACTAGAATAGGTGTTTTAAATAACATGTCCTATTCATCACACTTTCTGTTTTAAAATTAAGAATTTCTGATAAACAAAGAAAAGGGAAAAACAATGGAAAAAACAGAAATAGTAGAAACACTTCACCAGTGATTACACCACATGAATCCTTAAACAACTGGCCTTGTATTACTTGCAAATGGTCACTCGAACTTAGTGAACAAATTTACAATGAATGGTAGTCTTCCTCATTACAAATACCACCCACTATTACTTCAAATGATGAAGTATTTATACTAATTCTAAACTAAAATGATTTACAGAATCATTGTCTCAATTGACAGTGTATTATTAGCGTTATATCAAACAATTAAATCAAACTGTTACAAAATAATAGGTAAGGTGTATAATGATTTGGAATGCTGGTGCTGTTTTGGAGGAATCAGTTGTAGAATAGGCCTATTCCTCGGCTGTGCTAGTTGATCTGCTGGTTGATGTGCTAACTACCTTTGAATTACTATTTCAATCCTGTAGCTGGCAGAGTTTATATAGAAAAAAACATGTTTCTCCATTGTAAATGGCACGGGTTCATTGAATTAACAGTCACCCGATGGTAATTGAACGCTTAACAAATAAACCAGGAAATGATTTAATTGGTAAAATATAGGTAATGTGGAGCGGTGGTAATGGTGGAGGATAATGGGTAGGGACGTAGTATTAAAAATGAGGGGAAAGTGGTTTTCTGGGGGTTATTAGGCGATATGTGGTTTGGGCCAGAGGGGGTGTGAAATATGCAGGGGAGGCCACGTAGTAGTGGTTCCAGTGGTAAAACATCTTATTTCGAACCCCCCCCCCCCCCCTCGACGGTAAAGCTAGGATGGAGAAGGGAGGCCAAAGGGTAACAAGGGTTGTTGATCAAGGAGCGGGGAGATTACGAGGCAGATAGTTGCAGGTTAATGAAATCGCAAGACAGAGCAGGGATCATGGATGTTGGAAAAATTATTTTGTGATAGCATGATGTGATATGACGTGGCAGTCAAGGTGGGTCCATAGAATTCGCAGCAGTGGTATCGCATAGGGGATATCGCATCGGGGATCACAATTCACAATCGAAAATCATAATCTTAATTCGCAATCGGCAATTGCAATCGCAATTCGCAATTCACAATTGCAATTCGAAATCGCAATTCCAATCACAATTCACAATTGCAAATCGCCATCGCAAATTACCATCGAAATTCACAATCTCAAATCATAATCACAATTGGATGCGGGCAACATGGATGTTGGAAAAGTAATTTCGCGATTTCATGATAGAGATAAGTCTGTTGGGGAGTGGCTTTTGTTTGGGTTGAAAACTTTGGATAAGTCTTTGAATGAATCAAACACATTTCTTCATGATCTTGACATATAATGGACTTCGATACTTAGGATTAAGCCATTCTTTATCACTTACCCCTTTATGATAGAATCAAAAATATAGTACCAAGCCTTATTAAAATTTATTTAATCACATTTAAATTTAGATAAATGTATTTTTGATTAATCACATCATTAGGATTTGGTCGATATTATAACTTATTAACTAACTAGTCAGATAACAACTAGTTTCTCATGGCTATTTTGTAACGACTAGTTTTAACAACTATTACCGGGCAATGACGCATCCTTACTATTTATTCAAAGAGATCAGTTTCTTTCTTCACCTTTTCCTGAGGATGAACCACATTACTTGGTTCGAAACGTCGACCAAATCCTAATGATGTGATTAATCCGAAAGACATTTATCTACATTATGGATCACAAAAGTCTTAGATCTAACACATTTAAATGATGTGATTAATTTAATCTAAACATACTTAATTATCCTCTAATGCTGCATTTCAACTTGAAAGCATATTTTTTGATTTTTATTAAGTTTTTAACACTTTTTTGAAATAATTTACAATATGAAATGTTATTTACAATATGAAATATCTAAGATGAAATATTCAATCACCTTGAGATCCTATAAAGTATAGGACCCTAACAGTTATGTTTTTGTTTATCCTATGTAATCCCAAATTCATGCTTGGAATGGCACAAGGGTGATTGGCTGGATGAAAGGATTGGGTCAACAAAAATCTATGGTCAAGTGTAACGTAGAATTCCATGACTTGATTGGCACTATGCATATGTTAATATGTATTATTATTTATGAGATAAATGAGTACATGTTTTTGTTTAATGTGTTGATTTTGTGACTAGTCTGTCATGGCTTCATTTATGGTTAAGTCTATGTTACATGCACAATGTATTTCTTGTCATATGAAGTGATCTCATTATTAATCTGTTTCATGGCTTGACATGCTCTTGGATAATTTATATGACTACATGAGATAATCTATGTTTTATTGTAGCCAATATGAGATGGAATCAAACCTTCTTAATGAATATTTGATGAAAATAATGTAAACAATGAACAAAATTTGCATTCATGACCTACATGTAACATAGTCACAAAGTGTTTGTATAAATGAATAATATGTGTTGGAAAGCATGAGCCACAACAAAGCCTGATAACAAGCCATGAAGACTTACACCTATTGTTGACAGGGTTAGGAAAAATATGGGCAGTTGGCTTGATTACTAGTGTTACAAGTCCTTTTTTTGCATCTAAACAAATTCCTAAACCCAAATCTATCATCATCCATTTACACTTTGCAATCACCCTCTACAAAGACAAAATCATCCAATTTCCAGAATATACAATAATCTTGGATTACATTGGATAAAAACCCTAATTTTGTGGACCATTGCACTTACCTTTAAGGTATAATACACTGACGCAAGTTTAACACATGGAAGCTGCATTGGCTAACACAAGTTGCTTTCCCAAAAAGTGTGATGAACACCTAGAAATGAGGAAAAAAAATGAATTTCAAAGTTTCTCTCTCTAGAAGCTTCAGGGATGGTTTTAACTATTTAATATTAGATAAGATATTAATATCTTACTATTTAGGTCTTATCTCTTATCCCCTAGAACTTACCTCCCTCTAATGTGGATCTAATCCTTAGAATATAAATTCCAAACCCACCTCATTTACCATATAAATCCACTGCCTCCCATAGAGTGTAGATTGGACTTTTGAGACTATGAACTGTGACCTTATGCTGCTCATTTATGAGTAGAGGTCCATAATATATCCATGTTATTGAAGGCTTACTATTGTTGCAAAGTGTTAGTGTCATTATTGGTATACTTCCACCAGGGATCAAAACACATTTGCATGTGCATCTTAGGTGTCCCATACTGAATAAATTTTTTATAATTCTGTTAGGTCATGACATAAAATTTCTCCTCTGGTGGTTGTCATTGTCAAATAAAATTTTTCTCCCTCCAAGATTCATATTGCTGACTCATTCCCATGTCCCTTGAGCATAAAAAACCTATGAAAATGCTTTGATTTACTTGAAAAATATTTTAAGTCAAAATCTCATTCAAAATTAGGTCAAAAAAGCAGTTTCATTAGGTCATTAGGTCATTAGGGTTTCGCATTTATCAAGGTATTTCCTTTATTCAGATGAGGTCATCACACATATATGAGAGGGATTGATTATGATCATCATGATGGTTTCATTTTACTTCAAAGGATTGCATTTTCAGTTTGACGACTTTTTATCAAAATGTCATTTTGATAAAAAAGTCACTTATCTAATTTATTTTATTTTTTCAAATGTAATTTTATGCTACTATATGTAATAATTAAATCCCAAATCTTTCAAAGTGAAAATTTCAAGCCTCAATGAGCAAAAGAAAGGCCAGCTCCAGATTGATCCAACCTACAATGTAAAAAAGTGTCAAAGAGTATCAGTGATAAAGGAAGAAGACTTCAAAACATTAGAAAGTGGGTTTTTAAAGGAAAATCAAAATTCCACATGCCCATAAAGCCTATTTAACATTTCAAAAGAGTCATTGTTTCCTTTCAAAACATTAGAAGCATTCAACAAAGAAGAATTTGTGAGTTTTTTGAGCGAAATTGTGCTAAGTTTCTCGGCGCTGCGCATTCTGCACTTGGTGCAGTGCGCTTGTACCTTGGTGCTGCGCGTTTGCACTGGCATTGTGCACCTGTATCTTAGCACTGACCCTTGCCTGAAATTTCCTGCTCAATTTTTGAAGGTGTTGTGCGTTTGTAAAAGCGTTTCGCGCTCATAAGTGGCACTGCACGCCTAGCCAGGGAAAGTTGTTGAGTGATCTAGCAACCCAAATGAGTTCAAAACTTCTCCAAACTTTGCCAAAGTCCTCCAAACAACCCTCAAAGTAGTAAGTACATATTTTAACCATTATTTAAATCTATTTGGTCATTCTTAAATGAATTGAAGTGGATCCCTAAGTAAAATCCTAATTACAATTTTGTGATCACTTGTTTTATCCTCCTAAAAGAAATATCAGTCATAAACAGAGTAATTTCATTGACTTAGGGTTTTTTATTTATTTAGTTTTCCCCTTCACTCATTCCCTACATCCATTCCCTTTCAATCATTCCCTTCAATCACATTCATTCCCTTCACCTTTCAAGCTAGTAATCTCATCCCCTTCACCTCATTTAATTTCACTTACACCCTAGGGTTTCATAAGTCAGAATTTAGAGATGTCAGAAGAAGAAGATAGTGGCATTGTTGGTGAGGCACAAATGCCAAGGAAAAATGACCACAAGGGAGGGAAAATAAAAATATTTGAGCCCATCACCACAAGAGAACTTATGACCTCTCCTCTCACTATTTCTTGCTTTAAGCATGTGGTCTGTTTTGACTTTTGTGAGAGAGTGCAACAAGTCCAAAATCACCCGGAGTTAACAAGATTATTCATCATCAATCTACATGAAAAATAGGTCAATCTTGCTGGGGTTACTTTTGAGATGTCCTCCAATTCTATTGCAGCTGCTACAGGGATACCTAGTGTGGGAGAGAGGTGGTTTAAACAAGCAAACCTGGATATGAGTTATTTTGAACCATACCTCAAACCTAGGTATAAATATCACAACAAGTCCATTTTCCCTTTTTCTCATCTCCTTGACCGGTATGTGCCCATGATGAGGATAATAATAAAATACTTCACTTGTGAGGGAAGGTTTTCCTGCCTCTACTCATACCATATCCATCTCCTCATGCATTTCACTAGATTTAGAATGCTGCATTTGCCTTATTATCTTTTCCATAGCATTGAAAAGATGGATTACATTGTGCAAAAGAGGGATTACAATCAGCAAATGCAGAGCCTATTTCATCATTCACTCATCAAGATGGTGGTCATGCATCAGCTTCAACGGAAAAACATTCCATGGGATGCATTCATTGAAAATGAGGTTTTCACTACACCACCTAGCCATCATGAGCAGGATATTCCTTCATCATCTCATCCTCCCATATCCCCTTATCCATCAAATCCTGCTGCTCCTACATAACCATCCACATCATGTTGATCCTTCTACATCACCTTTCTACAAATCTTCACAATCACATCTTGATACCAAAGCATCAAGTAGTGAAAGGGACATTAGAGCAGCTGGCACTAAATTGACTAATATTGAGCCATTTTCCTTGACATATCAGAGAGGACACAGGCATGTGTTTGCTTCACATGGTGTGAAAGGGGCCATGCCTTCTTCATCAACAAAACAGGTTGGTAAGTGAAAGGAAAAGGTTACAGATCATATCGTTGTTGAGGAGGAGGACAAACATGAAACTGAGCAGGAGTTTCAGTTGATTGACCTTGATGATGAGGATGAGGTTAGAATAACCAATGAATTGATTAGAGGAAAGGATTCCCATATTAGTGAGCTTCAATCTAATCTTGGTAGAGCAAGGAATGTGATTGAATTTCTTGAGCTAGAGAATCAGCAGCTAAAGACAAAACATATCATCAGTGAGGTCAGGGCAATCAGAGCTCAGAGAGAGGCATGAAAGGCCAAGGCTTTGTTGGATGAGACCTTGTTCAGATTTGATGACAGTGATGATGAGGAATATCAAATTCCTAGACAGAGACTGAGGACCATTGGACTGAAGAGGGCTTTAGCCCAGGAAAGGCAGAAAGAGGAAAAATTGGCAGAGAAAATTACTCCAAGTGAGTTTCTTGCCATAGAGATTGATGGAGACAGAGAGTATTGGCTTGAGAGAGCCAATTTGTATCTGGAGGGCCTACTAGAAAAGGCAAATAAAGACACTAATATTCAGAGGAATATGGTAAAACACTATGCCATGAGAAACAAGATTGCAAGGGCCAATCTCAAATGTGCCCATGCATTCGGGCTTTAACCGAGTCAAAGGAGAAGGAGAAGTTGAATATTCTTGCTGAGGTGTCTCACCATGCCTATAACCTCTAAATCAGCAAGAAAATTCTCAATTTTGGCACATATGGCACTTTTGTGCAAATTTTGATTTTTTGGGACAGTTTAGCATGCAGAAAAATTGCTAAACGTGCAGCGCCACTGGCGCTGTGCTCTTTTTTGGGCCATCCAATTGAAAAATTGTTAGCATCCTCATGTTACTAAATTTTCAGGAGATTTTGAGCAGAACTGGTCACTCAAAAAGGAATAAAACCACCAAAAAATCATGTTTCTGCCCTCTTTTTCACCTTGGTGCTATGCGTTTACCAGTCTTGGGAGAATAGGTTTTTTATAGGGAATATTGACACCATTTTGTAAAGTGAAAGAATATATGGAAACTAGACTCAGATACCTTTCCAATGAGCTATCATGGAGCAGATTTAGACAAGGGGAAGGCCTCCAAAAATGGCTTACAAAATAGGTAAAATTTTCTGTCATGGTGTTGT
This sequence comes from Pinus albicaulis, assembly GCA_034641835.2. Taxonomy (NCBI): domain Eukaryota; kingdom Viridiplantae; phylum Streptophyta; class Pinopsida; order Pinales; family Pinaceae; genus Pinus; species Pinus albicaulis. The sequence goes on along the minus strand of CM076573.1, from coordinate 817,232,406 downwards.
GCCTTTACTAGGAAATTTACAATTTACCAATTTCATCAAATTTTGAAGTTTAACCTCTATTTTACTTTTCAATTGGGTAAATGAGAAGTTACCATTGTAATTATCATGTTTTACCTTTTACCTAAGGTAGATACATTAGGTAAATCATTAGTTTGAAGTCAGATGTATCTGTTCTAAAAGATAGGAATGAGTCACTTTCCTCATCCTAAACTCTAGCATTCAGTTCATTTTTTGGTGTAACAACTCCCTCACCTCATGGATTCGACCCATGCGGATGAGAAGAAGTTGTTTTGAAGTCTATAAGGTGTACTTTTCTAGTCTTGGTAATGGTTGGCATCAGTTGAAGAGATTGTATTGCTCAAGTATCATTCTAGCTTTGGACTTTAATGGAAAATTGCAACTATTTTATTGGGATCCCTGTGGTATGAGTTTTAAACATTGTTTATTATCTGTCATTGATTTTTTAGAATGTTTTTTTAATTCATAGAACATTTCACATCTAAAATATACTTGATTTCAATTTTGAAAGACAGAATTCATATTTAGTATAAATGATCTGTTTTGGGAAATTAAGTATATTGTGTTCATTTTCTTCAGTTTGAGGAAAATACATTTCATATGCTTTCCTTAGATCCTCACTAGTCTATCCATCTCATCTAATACTCTTTGAATGTTTAAACCTTTTACCTACCTTTCCCCATCAAGTAGACTGCAATTTCATCCTCTTGGCCCTGATGTATCCCCTTGACCTAATCCCTATTCAGTGAACCCAACCCTAAAAATCAAAATAAAAAACCCTTGTATTCCTTAGCTAGCCTAAAATCCTTTTCATCCAGCTCTCTTGGCTATGATTCTATTGAGAGATCCCTCTATGACTTGGTAGGGCTAGATACCAAGTCCAAAGTTTGGTTTGAAGTTACCTTAGGATTGCCTTCTCAGCCTTAAGGATCAATCCGAGTGATAAAATTTTAGCAACTCCATTGGGGAGAAAAGAGTGAGATTAGATAAAATCCAGTAATAAGTTTTCATTGGAATTCTTAAACTTGTGGATGATAATTTTTAGAGTTTATTTAAAGTTTGAATTGAAAAAAATTGTAAAGTGCATATTAGTTTTTGAAATTGGACATACTGGCTTCCCGAAGATACACCAGATCCAATCCCAATATGAGTCCTCCCACTATTGTTAGTGAGCCTCAAAGCATTGGAAGAAAAGGTAAAGCTATTGTTGAGACATCTAGTTTAGTCGAAAATCAATCAGAAAGAAGTTCCATTCCCAGAGTCAATTCATTTCCCGAAGGGTTAGAAAATGTGCAAGATATTGAATTTGAAATAAATTTTGAGAATAGTTTATTCCCGAGTAAATATTTGAGTTGGATTGACAAGAGAGTTGTTTATTCTTCTATTTCCTTCCATAGTCCTATTGAAGATCAAATTTCACACTCTCAATTAGGGTTTCAATCAAGATCTCAATCAACAACACAACAATCTCTTAAAGGTTTACAGAACTACTTTTCACAAGTAAGTAATTAGCTGGCATGCAGACCTCAGATCTCAACTTCTTCTTCCATTAATTCATCTACTGTTACTCAGAATATCCCTCTTCCCCCTCCTTCTTCCTCATCCACTGTTCACACTACTCAGTCAGGGATAAGACTTCCTTTAATCACATCAGGAATCCAAATCCCTGTTATTCCTATTGTTCATCCTACACCTCCACCTCTAGTCATGGCTGCAAGATATGCTCCCCTTGTTCTCCCTCAAAATCTGGGTCATATGCTCACAAATTATCAAACCAAATCCTTTTTTTGATGATACTCAGCCTATAACAACCATAAAACATGTATATAAGATGAACGACTTTTTCGATCTACATGAAGTTGATATAGAGGATGTGAAGATGAGTATGTTTGCACAAAGCCTGGGAGGAGAAGTAAGAAAATGGTTCAGAGCTCTACCCCCAACTACTATTGACACCCTAGCAGTTTTTCATAATCACTTTGTAGAAATATGGGAACAAAAGAAGGATCCTCTTTAAATCCTGTCTGAATATGAGAACATGAAAAGGAATGATGGTGATTCTGTTCAAGATTATTGTGTGGGATTTAATGCAGTATAAAATGCTCTTCATGCACAAATGAAACCACCAGAGGGTATGGTTTTGTCTAAATTCCCGGATGGATTTGATGCTGATATGGCATATCAGTTGCATGAATGTAATCCTAAAACTTTAGCAGACATGCAAAAGAATGCTGTAAATGTGGAATCGAATTTGTTGGCCAAGAAAGCAAGGATGAGATCAGAAAAGAGAGTGACTATCAAAGAGGAGACATCTACTTCCGATGAAAAAATGGATTCATTACTCTGAACAATGGAGAAGATGGTTGATCAATTGTCTATTTTAGAGAGGCCTGAACCACATATTCAAAACCAAATTTCAGAGGATAGCAACAACAGTTGAGAATCAAGAAAAGAGAGAAGAAAACACCTGACCAAACAACACAACAACAACAAATAAGGACCCCATTGCAGCAGAATTATGTCCAAGGAGAGGGCAGAAGAAGATGAAGATCCGGTGATTGAAACTAATCATTTCTCTACAGTAGATGGGTTACCCATGTACTTGACTGAAGATGAGGAGTATACTGGAAATATGGATTCTCCAACAGATGAAGACTATATATTGTCAAATGATGATGTTTTGGAGACCGAATTAGATGATTACCAGTGTGGATATATGAATTCTTTGAGTGCATAACAGAAACAATATTCTCTAAGGAGCAGAGATGTACCCGTGTCAATCCTATTCAGAAAAGGAAAGAAGTCTAATCAAAGAATGATCTTTAGAAAAAGGGTAAAGAGCCTGCAGATCATAATCTTAGCAACATCAATCAAGCATCAACAAGCTCAGCTACTAAAGAGAAAGATACTTAGAAGAAATAAATTGTGACAAGGGATTTGAATCTTAGAAGAGATACTGTCGTCAAAGAGGTAGATAAAGTCACAACCTTTAATTTAGAAAATGAAATAGCTAAATTAAAAGTTTCCATTCCTTTGACAGAGTTAGTAAAGAATAATCATTACAAAGATCAGGTGTGTAAAATGTTGCCAGTTGACCCTTTGTCCGATATGGTTAATTTTGAAGATGACCATCCTAAGCTCATTTTTGGTCCAGCTATAGATGGTAAATTAGGAGAGAGTGAATTTCCTCCTTTTTATTTGAGCCTTAGACTGCATGCGTACATACTTCACAATACTATTCTTGATTCCGGTGCCTCTCACAATTTGATGCCTAAGGCTCTTATGGAAAATTTAGGCATGGATATCACCCGACCTTATCATGATTTGTAATCATTTTATTCTAGTAGAGTTCATTGCATTGGTCTCATTAAATATTTAGTGGTTTCCTTAGATCAGATTCCAGCTAAGAATATTTTGATGGATGTGGTGGTGGCTGATATACCACCTCGGTTTGGAATGATACTGTCTAGATCATGGGGAGTGAAACTCAAAGGTACTTTACAACTTTACTTCTCTTATGCTACTATTCCTGTTTTTGGGAAATTGAGGAAATTGTATCGGGAAAAGAAAATGAAGTATATGATAACTAGTAAGGAGAAGACTATCAATCATCTAATATAGGCCGTACATACATATTTTGAATCTTTTATTTTTTATAATGATGGTGATTTGAATGATGTAAATAATCAGTTAGTAATAGCAAAATATATTCCAGAAGTTTTAGAAAGTTTTAGAGAAGTTTTGGATAAAGAAAAAGAAGCAGTGACTTTAGAAGTGATGACTTATGAAATGGTGATTTCTTCTAAGCAGCCTCCTGAAGAACAAAAAATCAGTACATAATAGAAAAATGAGGTCATTGTCCCAAGTAAAACAGAACCAAAATTTGAGTTTCAACATCTAGAAGATGAAAAGGGTTTATGGAGCATGGATTTTGATGGTGCATTGGGTAAGGAAGGTGCAGGTATTGGTATTTGGATCCGAAGTCCAATTGGTAAGTTAGGTGGAACTCTAGCTAGTATTAGAGAATGCTTTTATAAATTGGCTTTTGATAGTTCTAATAACAAACCAGAGTATGAAGCCTTGATTACAGGTCTTAAAATTTTGAAGAAACTTGGTGCAAAATGAATTTCTATTTATGGTGATTCTGAGCTTTTCATAAAGCAGTTGAAAGGAGAGTATCAAGGAAAGCATCCACAGATGAGAGCTTATAGAAATGCAGTCTTGGATGTCCTAAAAATGTTTCCTGAGTATACATTAACAGTAGTACTGTTGGAACAGGGTCTCCTACAAGCTGCGAAACTGGTCCAATTTTGAATACTTTTGATTAGATTTAGTCTAGCACAGGGGTTTTGGGGTGGGTCAAAGCCCTGAAAGCATTGTAATGGGTAAAAGGGTAAACCAGGGGTCCGAAAACTATAGTTTTGCAGACCATAGGAAAGTCTAGGCTAGATTATTATAAATAGAGGAACATTTTGTATTGTAAGACAGAAAATGAATGGCTATTGATGCGAATTGTGGTTTAAGTTGTCTGTTTGGGTTTTTGGGGAAAGGATTCCTACTGGCTGTGTGCGTGGAGATCCAGAGTCTAGCTCTGTGTGGACCCTGCTGTTGTGTGCATAGGCTAGGAAGGAAATTGTAAGGAGGAATTGATGAATTGATGAATAAGAAAGGTTGATAGAGAACTGAATCTGTGAGTACTATTTGTGTGAATCATTGGTAATTACTGCATTGTGCACTTTCTGTATTTAAGTTGCGAAGAATATGTGTAACTATGTTTTTTGGATCTAGATCTGTCCTGTTCTGTTGATGCAATAATGTTCTACTGTCATAAAAGTATATAATTATAGATCTAGTACACGTGGATGCGAATATAGACCTACTTGGCCCTGCACAGAACAAGGTGATATGGGTATCATAGGGCCAAACAAAGCTCTACTTGCATTACCTATCCTTTCTTAGGGTGTGGAAACCAGGTTCCAGCACCCACCCATACTACTTTGGGTGAGACTTTGACCTGCGCAAGTAGGTCACTGCCAAAAGGGCCAGTAGTATAGGGGTTTGTTGGAAAACCTTGAACTCCAAACTTGGGTTAGGACCCCTCAAGCCAAAAAATGGTTCCATTGCCAGGAACCTGGAGCATTTTGAGAAAGGGATCGGGTACTGAAAAGTGAATACTGGAGATCTAACACAAAAGTGAATGAGCATTACTCTAGATAAAATTACAACACGAAGCGGTAAGCACTATCGAACCAACCAAGAAAAGGATCACTCTACCCATAGCCCGCTGAGAAGAGCAGCTACGCAAGGTTTTCCAGTGACCCCAATGTCAGACTCACGGGAGAACAAGCCCTCCACCGAAACCTCGCTAGAAGGAGACATGGAAGTACACTTGAAATTACCTACCTTTAAATGCACGGTCAATGAGGACATGGATAATTTTTGGTTCGTAGCTGACTTGGTATGGACTGCGCAGGGGGTGGCAAACGATACGCTGAAGAGGGTGCAGTTGTCCCTGGCTTTTTAGGATAGAGAACTAGACTAGTATATGAGATACATTGCCCAGAATGGGAGTGCATCTATTCAAGATATCAAAGATGCTTTGAAGAAAAAATTCCAGAAGCCAAAATATTACTCTTAGTTGGTAGAAGAAGTAAAATACTTCAAGCAAGGTGCATCTGGGTCAGTGTGGGAGGTCGATCAGTGATTAAAGAAAGCAATCAGGGAAGGAGGGTTCAAGTATGATGAAAGACAACACACGGAATGGTTCATCGCTATGTTGCTACCTCACTTGCATATACCGATGGGCCACTAGCCTTCGAGTCACAGGAAAAAGCCTTGGAAGCTTCCATGAAACTCGAAGCCGCACCCAAAGACAACATGTTGGGAGGAGTACAACAAATCCAAGAGTAGCTCAGAGCCATGCACATGGAGATTCAGAGTTTACGAACGGAACGGGGAAAAGGAGCTAGCCCAGACCTCTGGTGCATACGATGTCAAGTATCTGGCCATACAAAGGACCAGTGTCCTCTATTGATGGATTACATGTAGGCAGAAGGACCTAGTCCGCTACGACATGACTCCAGTGGATCTGCGCTATGGTGCGATGATTGCCAAGTAGTGGGACTACATGATATGGCCTAGTGCCCTCGGCTAAGGATGGGCGAACTGAAGCAACAATGGTGCAGGTTCTATCTGTCGGTAGGGCATGATGAGAAGAAATGTCACACATATGACTTGATTGTAGATAGAGGAAAATTATATAGGGTACAATCAGACCCTGCGTCGCCAAGATCCACTGCGAACTTTGGTGGCTCCCCAACAAGGGGCAGGGGAGGTTAAGGAGGAAGTGCAGGATGGGGCCGGGGGCAACTGATCTACTATAACTGCAGATAGGTAGGGAAATTTGCAAGGGACTACCCAAATCCCACTAGGAAACCCTGCAAATATTTCCGACAGCTGGACCATGAGATTGAGGACTTCCCGGTCTTGATAGCAAAAATGCAGGAAAAATAGCCCACCCCTACGCAAAATATGCAAAGAGTTAAAACTGAGCTAAGGAATATAGAATCGAGTGTGAAATTCATGACACATAGCGGGATGGTCACCCAAGGAGCCAAGGAAGCGCTTGCCAGGGATCATATGACCTCTCAGGAAGGATTGAACCTCAGAGGGCAAGAAACACTAGCAGCTCCTGCGCAACTACCGACGCACCTCAAGATAGAGGAAGGGGTTGAGCCCTTTCTGAAGGAATGTCTGAAGCTGCTACGTAACCCACAGGCTGTAGAAAACCTTCAAGTATTACTACATAGTTGCACAGCCCATCCCGATACAATTCCTGGGACCAAGGATGTACACAAACTATACAGCTATAAAAAACACACTGGAAGAGAATTGCATTTGAATGCACAGATTGGTGACTATGATATGGATCAAGTTATCTTAGATCTCAGATCAGATAAAAAAGTATTACCAAAGCAGGCATGGCAATGAATGGGAGAGCCTAAATTGGAATGGTCCACCATCCAGCTGCGAATGGAAAATCAACAAAAAATCATTCCTCTAAGTAGGCTGCCAAGAGTCATGGTCGATATCACAGGGGTAAAAGTTCTAGCTGACTTTGAAGTAATAGAAATTGTGGAAGATGCAGATCCCTACCCTGCACTCCTAGGACTGGATTGGGCTATAGACATGGGGGGTTTCATCAATCTCAAAAAGCGTAGCATTGTGTTTGAAAATAACGGTACACGCGTAATAGTACCTCTCGATCCTGTAGAAGGTGCACGGTACACCGAGCCAGCACATGACGAGGAGGAAATAGATCACTTTACAAACTGAATAAGCTAAGAAAATGACAGTGAATGTTTTTGTGACTCTGATGAGGAACTAGAAAATTGGCAAGGTCGGTTGCACGAGGTTTCGATGCTACAATGTCTTCGAGTCACCAGGAACTTCCGCCGCATCTCTACCAAGGTAAGATGCTTGACCTTCCTTGATGACGTAGGTACTATTAAGGAGTTTGTTGAGGCTAAATTTCCAAAGGAACGCAGGATAGAGGCACTTTCGCTAGCCCTGCGTGGGTTGCCTGCGCATGGGTGGGATACGCAGGGACCGGTATACCGCACTTGGGAGGAGTGCTGGGATAAGATGATACTGCGACTTGGAGCCCCAGCTAGAAGACGGGTTCCACATAGATGTTTACTAGCCTGGGAAGCACAAGGGTGTGACTAGACCTTGATCGAACAAGCTCACCTAGTTACCCATGACCTAGGCTTGCGTTCGACTGCGTGGTATTTAGATACGAAGCTGCACCAGCTTATGGGCAAGTGGGAGCATTTGGGGGCTAAGTCTCTGCAAATATTTTCGGGGACAGATGGCACAAGGATTCTTGACGCAGCCCTGTCACATAAAGACACCTTGACCAAGGGAAAAGCATGCTTGTCAAGAAGTATGGTGGCCAAGTTGCTGGAATGGTACCTGAATCGTGTTACGAAACACCTGGCGTCAGCTTTAATTCGGGGTACACGAACAACACGCAGGTGTCATCCAAAGTCTGCAGATCAGTGGGAGAGCCCTCAGGTACGAATAACGACTGTCAGACCACCCGACTTTGGTAGGAAGGGAACCTTACAGTTACACAAAATGGGCGGCTGGCCATCAATGCAGCAATTTACAATAAGTTTTCTCCGGACGATCGATGGTAAGTTCCAAGTAAGGGTTACTCTGCCATTAGATAGCTCCAAATAGTATGTAGTCAATAGGATAACTTCACAATGGGCTACATATTTTCTCTACACCCTGCCTCTGTTATCCTCTTGCTGGATTATTGGGATTGTTGACGTTTTCTGGGAAGCCTCTCCTTTTGTTGCTATGGCGGTCCCTAACCCACTGAATGCTTCGGCTACTATCTGTTCATCACCTGCAGACATCATGTTGAGAGGGTATGGGGATGCCGAGATTGATCAAATGATTGGTCGCTAGCCCCCTACAGGGGGAATTGACTGTGAACCCCGTGCGGAGAGGCACCACAGTTGCGCGACGGACCTTTGCAACCCGGGAACGATCGTAAGACCCAGCCAAATGGCCTCGGATGAGAACACAGAGGAGGGTATGCCATTTCCATGGTTCACCACCAAGACTGTCGCAGCCAAGTCACGGCTAGTCCTGCGCAAGGAAGGAACGATGAGATATCGGGATATGTTGTGACTTCTCCGCAGTCCCAAATTACTGACTAGCGAAAGCCATATTTGTTCACTCCCTTGCACTGTCCTAGTTAATGACCATGCCCCAACAGCTATAGACCTACAAATAAATTTTGTGCAGCTATCCCAAGAGGCGTTACAAGGATTATACACCGTTGTGTTACAAGAGATCTGTCATCGTGACCAGACTGCATGGCAGCAGCGTGAAATACCCCCGGAAGTTTAGGCACAACGGATTGCATTGGTCACAGAAACAACAAATATTATTCAGGAGTAGCTTACTCAGGGCACGCAGTTGGTTGAGATGGCTGCGCAGCTCTGGACAACGGTCCGGTGCCATCCCATGCTTCAGCATATCCAGGAAGACTTACGGTAGGTGGAAGTTGCTTTCGATCAGGTCGAAGCTCCCTTGCCCTCCAACGTCTCTGCGCAGTGTCTAGCCTTCATGGACACAATTGCGAATCTCCACCGCACCAAGCATGTCGTCAGGAAACAGTTGAAACCATGGGGCGATACTACCCTCCAGATCTCCCAGGATGCTCATACCGCCATCGCACGCCTCCACCGGATGTTAGAACAGGTTACCATGGCTCTTGACGACCCTTCCTCCCTGACACTTGTCAACATCGCACAACGAGATGCTGCCCAAAGTCAGGAAGTTCTCCCTCCGCTCGTCCATGCTATTGATACCTTGTGTGCACAGATCGAGGCCGAACCACTGCAGTGACTCGGGATGAGTCACAAGATTGTGTTGGGGGGCTGTTGGAATAGGGTCTCCTACGAGCTATGAAACTGGTTCAATTTTGAATACTTTTGATTAGATTTAGTCTTGCGCAAGGGTTTTGGGGTGTATCAAAGCCCCGAAAGCATTGTAATGGGTAAAAGGGTAAACCAGGGGTCCGAAAACCATGGTTTTGCGGACCATAGGAAAGTCTAGGCTAGATTATTATAAATAGAGGAAAATTTTGTATTGTAAGACAAAAAATGAAGGGCTACTGATGCGAATTGTGGTTTAATTTTCCTGTTTGGGTTTTTGGGGAAAGAACTCTTGCTGGTTGTGTGCGCGGAGATCCAAAGTCTAGCTGTGTGCGGACCTTGCTATTGTGTGCGTAGGCTGGGAAGGGAATTGTAAGGAGGAATTGATGAATTGATGAATAAGAAAGGTTGATAGAGAACTGAATCTGTGAGTACTCTTTGTGTGAATCATTGGTAATTACTGCATGGTGTAATTTCTATATTTAAGCTGTGAATAATCTGTGTAAGTATGTTTTCTGGATCTAGATCTGTCCTGTTCTGTTTATGCAATACTGTTCTACTATCATAAAAGTATATAATTATAGATCTAGCGCACGTGGATGCGAATAGATACCTACTTGGCCCTGCGTAGAATAAGGTGATCTAGGTATCACAGGGCGAAACACAGCTATGCTTGCATTACCTATCCTTTCTCAGGGTGCGGAAACCTGGTTCCAACACCCACCCATACTACTTCGGGTGAGACTTTGACCTGCGCAAGTAGGTCACTACCGAAAGGGCCAATAGTATAGGGGTTTTTTGGCAAACCTTGAACTCTGAACTTGGGTCAAGACCCCTTGAGCCAACAAGTACCAAGAGCTCAGAACATTATTGCAGATTCTCTTGCTACAATAACAAGTAATCTTAAAATTCCAATGAACTCCAGTAATAAATTTGAAATTGATATCAAACATAGACCTACTGTTCTAGATAATTTAAGGTAATGGAAAGTTTTTTGGGATGAAAAAGAAATAAATAAATTTTTGAAGAATGAAGGAAAATGCAAAGATGCTTTTATTGATGATGTTTGTGATGTTGATGATCAAGAGATAGAAGCCCGTTAGATGAATATTTTGTAGCTGAAAGATAATGTTATTCCTAGAGGTCTAATACCTTTAGAAGATTTGTTCGATTAGGATGATGTGGCTAAGAGACCAACATTGACTCCTACAGAAAAGGGTGTGTAAGATGTGAACATCGGAATAGAAGACAAGCCCAATATGGTTAAGTTGTCTAAGACATTGTCTCTCGAGGCGAAAGATAAGTACATTGTATTGTTGTCTGAATTTTTTGATATTTTTGCATCGGATTATGTAGATTTGAAGGTTTATGATAAGAATATTATTCAGCACACAATTCCCATCAAACTGGATCAGAAACCCTTCTGGTAGAAGTTGAGAAGGATAAACCAAATATTGTTGCCATCCATCGAGAAAGAGGTGAACCGATTATACAAATCAGGTATTATTGTACCAATTAGGTTTTCTAATTGGATTTCAAATTTGGTGCTAGTAAGGAAAAAGAGCAGAGAGATATGGTTATGCATAGATTTTCAGAATTTGAATAAAGTATCTTTAAAGGATAATTACCCCCTTCCTAAGATGGATCATGTTCTGCAAAAGGTAGTTGGAGCATCACATATGTCACTACATGATGGTTATTCAGGTTATAATCAGATTTTGGTACGTGAAGAAGAGCAAGGTAAGGCTGCTTTCACAACAACATAGGGAACTTCTCAGTATGTTAAAATTCCATTCGGACTCAAGAATGCAGGGGCTACTTTTCAACGGGCGATGGATATGGCCTTTGCTAATGAGAAGGATGTTTTCTTAGTAGTGTATCTTGATGATTTCATAGTGTTTTCTGGTTCTGATGATCAACATTTGTATCATTTGAGAATTGTTTTTCAGAAATGAAGGTAGTTCGGGATTTCTTTAAATCCTAAGAAGAGTCCTTTTTCCTTGGAGAAAGACAAACTGCTTGGTCATATAATTTCCAAATATGGCATTCGCATTAATCCTTCCAGAGTAGAAGCCATTCAAAAGATAGACTTTCCGCGAAACAAAAAAGAGATACAAGCTTTCAATGGTAAGATGAACTTCTTACACAGATTTGTCCCAATTTAGCTGAGCATTTGAGAGAAATGACTAATATGTTGAAGAAGGATAGCAGTGTAAAATGGACCACTGATGCTATGAAGTCATTAAACTTGGTAAAGCTTGCTTTAAGCACAACCCCTATTTTGGTTAGTCCATATTATACTAGTGATTTCATAATATTTTCATTTGCATCCGAGCATGCTTTGGCTGCAGTTTTGATGCAAAAGAGAGATCAGGTTGAACAACCTATTGCTTTCTTCAGTCGAGCCATTCAAGATGATGCTCTTTGCTATAACATTATTGAGAAACAAGCTTTAGCCCTAATCAAATCTTTGAAAGATTTCCGGATCTATATTATACATTCACACACTGTTGCCTATGTTCCAAATGCAGCGGTAAAATAGATTCTCACACAAATTGATCCTAAAGGTCGGAGAGGTAGGTGGATAGCATCTATGCTAGAGTATGATCTTGAGATAAGGCCTACCAAACTGATCAAGGGACAGGGGTTAGCCAAGCTTATGGCTGAATCCAACTTGCATGCTCTAGGCATAAACCTTATTACAACAATGTCAGATGATGAAGATGGCGCTCTAATATAGGTATATGAAATGTTTCTTACTTCACCATGGTATTCTGATATAGTATATGTTCTTCAACACTTAAGTCTGGAGTGTCAAAAAGTTAGGGTAGGTCTTTGAAATTGAAATATGCTAAATACTGCATTCTAGGAAGTGCCCTTTATTGGAATGATCTAGGATGCGTCCTTTTGAATTGTCTGGTTGAAGATGAAGCTAAACAGGTAATGGATGAATTTCATAGGGGAGATTGTGGAGGCCATTTGTTTTGGAAAACAAAATCTAACAAAGTGTTGAGAGAAGGCTATTATTGGCCAAATTTATTTTCTGATTTATACAAAACAATCACAAACTGTCATGAATGTCAGGTTTTCCAGGGAAAAAGGAAACTCCTTCCTCTTCTGCTAAAACCTATTGTAGTAAATGCTCCTTTTCAACATTGGGGACTTGATTTTATTGGGGAAATTCATCCCACATAATCAACACAGCACAGATGGATTCTAACAGCCACCGACTACTTCACCAGGTGGATCGAGGCTATTGTTACAAGGCAAGCTACAGACACGGTAATCATTCAATTTTTAGAATCCAATATTTTGTCTCGTTTTAGTTGTCCTCAGAAGATTATTATAGATAATGCTGCAACATTTAATTCAAAGGATATGGTTGAGTTTTTTCACAAGTATAATATCATATTGGGTCATTCCATTGCATATTATCCACAAGCCAATGGACTAGCTGAGTCCTCTAATAAATATTTAGTGAATATCATCAAGAAAATGTTAAAGGAGAACAAGAAAAATTGGCATAGGAAGCTTACCAATTCTTTATGGGCAGACTGAGTGAGCACAAAGAAGTCAATAGGTATGTCACCTTTTGAACTGGTTTATGGTACAAATACAGTGTTTCCTACATCACTTGCAGTCCCAGTTATGAGATTATTGCAGGAAGAAGATAGTGAAGAAGATGATATGCAACGTCAAATCAATCAAATGATTCACCTTCAGCAAACAAGAGAAGAGGTTTCTCAGACTACTTCTAAGCTTCAGGAGAGAATTAAGAAGATTTATGATCGAAAAACCAAAGAAGATAAATTTTAGCTGGAGGATGTAGTGCTGAGATGGGATGCAAGAAATGAAGATAAATGTAAGCACGAAAAATTTGAAAATATTTGGAAGGGACCCTACAATATCTTGGCTTATCGATGAAAGAATGCCTATTTTCTACAGGAGATGAATGGAGATGAATGTTGAGGAGGACCAGTCAACGGTAGGCTCCTGAAACATTATTATTTCTGATGCAGTTTCTGAAAGAATGTTTCACTTTCATTGTACATAAAAATTTATATTTTCTGCAAAGTTCGGGGGAGAAGATCATTTGGGCTTGGGGCTTGAAGTGAAGGCTATAAAGCTTGTTGATTTTATGTTGTTTTAAGAGTTTTTGAGTTAGTTTTGAGTTAGTGTCAGAGTTAGTTATTGAGCCATTTTCCAGTCTCTTTACATGGTTTTTGAGTCAGTTTAAGTAATCTGCAGTATTTTGGATTGTTTGGCCGTATTTACCAAATGGTTAGGCACTTGGTCTACTATTGTTCTTGACACCTCCAAGGATCTACCATCCCCAATAAGGCCAATGTTAGTGTTAGTATTGGTATACTTCCACCAGGGATCAAAACACATATGCATGTGCATCTTAGGTGTCCCATACTGAATAAGTGTTTTATCAATCCGTTAGGTCATGGCATAAATTTTCTCCTCTGGTGGTTTTCATTGTCAAATAAAAATTTTCTCCCTCCAAAATTCATATTGCTGACTCATTCCCATGTCCCTTGAGCATAAAAAAACCTACGAAAATGCACTGATTTACTGAAAAATCTTTTAATTCAAAATCTCATTCAAAATTAGGTCAAAAAAGCAGTTTCATTAGGTCATTAGGGTTTTTCATTTATCAAGGTATTTCCTTTATTCCGATGAGGTTAGCACACATATATGAGAGGGATTTATTATGATCATCATGATGGTTTCATTTTACTTCAAAGGATTGTATTTTTAGTTTCAGGACTTTTTATCAAAATGTTATTTTGATAAAAAAGTCACTTATGTAATTTATTTTATTTTTTCAAATGTATTTTATGCTACTATATGTAATAATTAAATCCCAAAGCTATCAAAGTGAAAATATCAAGCCTCAATCAGAAAAATAAAATCCAGCTCTAGATTGATCCAACCTATTATGCAAAAAAGTGTCAAAGAGTATCAGTGATAAAGGAAGAAGACTTCAAAACATTAGAAAGTGGGTTTTTTCAAGCTAAATCAAAATTACACATGCCTATAAAGCTTGTTTAACATTTCAAAAGAGTCATTGTTGACTTTAGAAACATCAAAAGCATTCAACACAAAATAATTTGTGAGTTTTTTGAGCGAAATTGTGCCAAGCTTCTCGGCGCTGCGCGTTCTGCACTTGGTGCTGCGCGTTTGCATTGGCGCTGCACGTTCTGCACTTTGCACTGCGCGTATGCACTGGCACTGCGTTCTTGTACCTTGGTGTTGTGCCCTTGCCCGAAATTTCCAATGAAATTTTTGAAGGCACTGCGCGCCTGTAAACTGGTGATGTGCGTTTGTAAAAGTGTTGCGCGCTCACTAGTGGCACTGCACACCTAGCCATTAAAGGTTGCTGAGTGATCTAGCAACCAAAATGAGATCAAAAATTCTCCAAACTTCTCCAAAGTCCTCCAAATAGCCCTCAAATAAGTAATTACATATTTTAACCTTGATTTCATTCTATTTTGTTTTTCTTAAATGAATTGAAGTGGATCCCTAAGTAAAACCCTAATTACATTTTTGTGATCACTTGTTTTATCCTCCTAAAAGAAATATCAGTCGTAAACAGAGTAATTTCATTGACTTAGGGTTTTTTATTTATTTAGTTTGCCCCTTCAATCATTCCCTACATCCATTCCCTTTCACTCATTCCCTTCACTCACACTCATTCCCTTCACCTTTCAAGCTATTCATCTCATCCCCTTCCCCTCATTTCATTTCACTTACACCCTAGGGTTTCATAAGTTAGAATTTAGAGATGTCAGAAGAAGAAGATAGTGGAATTGTTGGCAAGGTACAAATGCCAAGGAGAAATGAACACAAGGGAGGGAAAATAAATAGATTTTAACCCATCACCACAAGAGAACTTATGGCCTCTCCTCTCACTATTTCTTGCTTTAATCATGTGGGTTGTTTTGAATTTTGTGAGAGAGTGTAGCAAGTCTAAAATCACCCGGAGTTAACAAGATTATTCATCATCAATCTACATGACAAACAGGTCAATCTTGTTGGGGTTACTTTTGAGATGTCCACCAATGCCATTTCAGCTCCTACAGGGATACCTAGTGTGGGAGAGAGGTGGTTTAAATAAGAAAACCCGGATATGAGTTATTTTGAACCATACCTCAAACCTAGTATAAAGATCACAACAAGTCCATTTTCCCTTTTCTCATCTCCTTGACCAGTATGTGCCCATGATGAGGATAATAATGAAATACTTCACTTTTGAGGGAAGGTTTTTTCGCCTCTACTCATACCATATCTGTCTCCTCATGCATTTCACTAGAGTTAGAATGTTGCATTTGCCTTATTATATTTTCTGTAGCATTGACAAGATGGATTAAATTTTGCAAAAGAGGGATTAAAATCAGCAAATGCAGATCCTATTTCATTATTCACTCATCAAGATGGTGGTCATGCATCAACTTCAACAAAAAAACATTCCATGGGATGCATTCATTGAAAATGAGGTTTTCACTACACCATCTAGCCATCATGAGTAGATATTCCTTCATCATCTCATCCTCCCATATCCCCTTCTCCATCACATCTTGCTGCTCATACATCACCGTCCACTCACATCCATTCACCTCATGTTGATCCTTCTGCATCACCTTTCTACAGCCCTTCACCATCACATCATGATACCAGAGCATCAAGCAATGAAAGGGACATTGGAGCAGCTAGCACTAAATTGACTAATATTGAGCCATTTTCCTTGACATATCAGAGAGGCCACATGCATGTGTTTGCTTCACATGATGTGAAAGGGTCCATGCCTTCTTCATCAGCAAAACATGTTGATAAGGGCAAGGAAAAGGTTACAGAGCATATTGTTGTTGAGGAGGAGGACAAACATGAAACTGAGCAGGAGTTTCAGTTGATTGACCTTGATGATGAGGATGAGGTTAGAATCACCAATGCATTGATAAAAGGAAATGATGCCAAGATTAGTGAGTTTCAAGCTAATCTTTCTAGAGAAATGAATGTGATTGAATTTCTTGATCTAGAGAATCAGCAACTAAAGACAAAACAAACCATCAGTGAGCTCAGGGCAATCAGAGCTCAGAGAGAGGCAGGAAAGGCCAAGGATTTGATGGATGAGACTTTGGGAATATTTGATAATAGTGATTATGAGGAAGATCAAATTCCTAGACAAAGACTGAGGACCAATGGAGTGAAGAGGGCTTTGGCTCGGGAAAGGAAGAAAGAGGCAGAATTGGCAGAGAAGCTTACTCCAAGTGAGCTGCTTGCCATAGAGATTGATGGAGACAAAGAGTATTAGCTTGAGAGAGCCAATTTGCATCTGGAGGGCCTACTAGAAAAGGAAAAGAAAGACAATTGTATAAAGAGGAATATGGAAAAACACTATGCCATGAGAAACAAGATTGCAAAGGCCAAGCTCAAACGTGCCCATGCAAAGATTTGGGCTTTGACCGAGTCAAAGGAGAAGGAGAAGTTGAATATTCTTGCTGAGGTGTCTCACCATGCCTCTAACCTCTAAATCAGTAATAAATTCACAATTTTGGCACATGTGGCACTTTTGTGCAAATTTTGATTTTTTGGGACAGTTTAGCATGCAAAAAACTTGCTAAACGCGCATCGCCACTGGCGCTGCGCTCTTTTTTAGGCCATCCAAATGAAAAATGGTCAGCATCCTCATGTTCCTAATGACAATTACATCACCCTAATAAATTTTTAGGATATTTGGAGTAGAACTGGTCACTCAAAAAGGCAGAAAACCACCAAAAAATCATGTTTCTGCCCTCTTTTTCACCTTGGCGCTGCGCGTTTACCAGTCTTGGGAGAAAGGGTTTTTCATAGGAAAAATGGACACCATTTTGTAAAATGAAAGCATATTTGGAATTTATACTCAGATACATTTCCAATGAGCTATCATGGAGCGGATTTGGACAAGGGGAAGGCCTCCAAAAGTGGCTTAAAAAAAAGGTCAAATTTTCTGTGCGTTTACCAGGAAATTTACAGTTTTACCAGTTTCATCAAATTTTGAAGTTTCACCTCTGTTTTACTTTTCACTTGGGTAAATGACAAGTTACCATTGTAATTATCATGTTTTACCTTTTACCTAAGGTAGATACATTACGTAAATCATTATTTGAAGTCAAATGTATCTGTTCTAAAAGATAGGAATGAGTCACTTTCCTCATCCTAAACTCTAGCATTCAGTTTAGTTTTTGGTGTAACAACTCCCTCACCTCATAAATTTGACCCTGAGGATGAGAGGAAGTGTTTTTTAAGTCTATAAGGTATAGTTTTTCAGTCTTGGTAATGGTTGGCATAATTTGAAGAGATTGTGTTTCTTAAGTATCATTCTGGCTTTGGACATTAATTGAAAATTACAAATTTTTTCTTGGGATCCCTGTGGTATGAGTTTTAAACATTGTTTCTTCTCTGTGATTGATTTTTTAGAATGTAATGTTAATTCATAGAACATTTCACATCTAAAATGTAATTGATTTCAAGTTTCAAAGACATAATTCATATTTAGTTATGCTCATTTTTGGGAAATTAAGTATAATGTGTTCATTTTCTTCAGTTTAAGGAAAATATATTTCATATGCTTTCCTTAGCTCCTCACTAGTCTATCCATATAATTTAATACTCTTTGAATGTTTAAACCTTTTACCTACCTTGCCCCATCAAGTAGACTACAATTTCATCTTCTTGGCCCCAATCTATCCCCTTGACCTAATCCCTGTTTAGTGAACCCAACCCTAAAAATCAAAATCAAAACCCCTTGTATTCCTTAGCTAGCCTAAAATCCTTTTCATCCATCCCTCTTAGCTATGATTCTATTGAGATATCCCTCTTTGAATTGATAGGGCTAGATACCAAGTCCAAATTTTGGTTTGAAGTTACCTTAGGATTGCCATCTAAGCCTTAAGGATCAATCCGAGTGATAAAACAAAGGAAGGCCAAGATAACTAGGAGATATTCACAAGGTCAAGGCTTTCAAGGGTTGTAATTTTTTTTGGTCATTATTAACACAAAAATTCGTTGTTTCTCCTATACTTATGTGACCTTATTTATGCATATGTAGAAAATGAATCCTTGAATTCTTGTTTAGAGTTGTTTATATATGTTATTTGTATATTTTGGTTCTATTGCTTGTTTTGGATGATTTGCAGGTTCCACTTATAGAAATTGGAGTTAGAGCTGGAGCTAACAAGTAGGAGAAGGAGGAAGATTTCATTGGATTCCAAGTAGGTTTTCTTCCCATATCTCAAACATCTCTAAGGAAAACATTGTTGAAATGGAACCCCAAAGTGGGGCTTCTAATTTAATTTTCCATTAATTAAATTGGAAGAGAAATTGTAATTTCATCTCTTGGAAACTTGTATTAGTTAACCAAGTCAGAATGAATGATTTAGCTTAGGAAATTCGAGTTGAGGGTCTGAGAGTAGGCATGTAGAGTTCTCCCATGTTTTAAAGGGGTCTAGTTACAATTATTTGTGAGTTGTAATTAGTTAACTCAAGAAATTGAGTTAAAATAAGTTTAACTAGTTCTAACTGAGTGATGAGCTAGTGAGAGGTCAAGTGAATTAAATCTGATTTAATTCACACGTAGTGATCAATCAATTAAATGATAATTCACTATAAATAACTGTTGCATGTCAGTTCTAAGGAAAGCCCAGTTGAAACTGAGGTTAAAGGGATGATAACTATCAGTTGTATAATTAGAAACTTGTACAGGTTAGTTATAGAGTCAGTTGGATGCCAAGGAAGCATTGCGCAATAAATTAGAAGTATTTTCCCATTTAATATGGATTAAATTCCTCAAGGAATGTGTGAGCAAGGAAGGCTGAGCAGAGGTAGATAATTGGCTAAGTATTTGTCCAATTTTACCTAGATAAGTGTGAGACAGTTGATAGAGTGCATGAGTTTCTCTTGAGAAAGAAATCATTGTATTTTTGCATGATCCTTGATTTTATACAATATACAGATAGTGGGGTTTTAGGCAGTGTGATTTCCCCAGATACATCTTGCCTTGTGCAATTGATTGTCTCTTTCTCTTACTTGTTATGTGATTGTGCGATCGTGTTTTATTTCTGCAAATAGTAGAAGTATTAAATATCTTATTTTAGTAAATAATAAGATCAGATTGAATACTATTGTTAGATTTTATACATGGTATTAGAGCATCAGGAATCAAAATAGAAGAGAAAAAAATGTTTTGTCTTAAACAGGTTCAAATTTGTAGATTTATTCTTTAGGACCAATAGTAGATCAAGATGTCTTTCAATGGTTTGAGACTCGAATATGCTCTTGAGGGAAATTAAAATTAAATAGCATGGAAGGATAGGATGGAGTCAGTGCTTGAGGAAAATAGACTGAAGGCTTTCATTGATATTGATGTCCAAAAACCCACAAAAATAGATGCTCAACTTCTTGATGCATGGAAGAAGAATGTAGCAAAGGAAAGAAGGATCTTGTTAGAAGGAGTTCGAGATAATATTGTACCAAGTCTCCATGGGAAGGAAAATACATATGTAATGTGTAAGGCCATGATAGATCCATATCAGAATAACAACAACCATAGGAAGCTAGCGCTGAAATACAGCCTCATGAAGATCAAAATGGAGAAGGGTGATGCGATCCAAAATTACTTGAAGAATTTCACTCAATGTCAAGATGAGCTTGGAAGTGTTGGGATCACTGTTTCCTCAGATGATTTGATGAGCCTAGCTCTTCTAGGCCTTCCCAAGAGCTGGAATAGTGTAATGATCCTTTTTTCAGGAAATTCAACAAGGTGCTCAACAAAAACGCTTTATAAGTAAAACTGTGCAAAAATAATGCAGATCAGGACTTGGTTCCTCTTATTTATGCTATATGAGACTTATATATGGAGTTTTATAAAAAAAAAATCAGTTTAGACTCATTAAACAGATCTCCCAAAAACTTGACTAGCTAAAAAGCACCCAAAGAGGAAGGCTGCAACAAATTGCAAGCACTGCTTCAGGAATTGCGCATTTTTAGCGGATATTTAGAGGAGATCAGAAAGGAGACTTATATTTCATTCATACAGCAAGAAATCAGCATTATGATAAAGCCCTTTCATTATACAGTAGAGTGCACAAGTCAATACAGTAATAAATCTTCAGAAAAGAGAGCAGGAACACAACTATATTTGCAGAAATGCTTCAACAACGTTATTTTCTAGGAGCTTCAGTAGATGGAAGTTACAATTCAAATATAGGATATATCTATGGATGAAACATCAGATCTATATCATATTTGGAAACTATATAGTTTTCTCTTCAAGATCCACTTGGAATTTTGACAAAAGCATGCATGAATAAGAGTAGATCTGAGAAACAAGATGCAAATATGGAAACTACTGCAGTAAATTTCTGAATATAACATTTCATTACAATGGATCAGATCTGAACAGAACATAGATCAGCAAGCTAATCCATGGATCACCAAGTGGAAGGCAAAGCCCAACACAAGATATCTCTGATCTAAACTATGAGCAAGACACCATGTAAACCCTCATACAGAAATAACGCAGTTCACTCAATGGGACATCGCTGTAGCTCAAATGACACAGAAAACTAATGTAAAATTGCAAATCTGAAGTACAAGAAGCATAGACACTCTTTCAGGAGGTTAAAGAACACCTTCCATGAGAAGAGGCTCCCAAAAACACACTAGATCTCTACAGATCTAGACACCCACTTGCTACAGCTCACAAGACAGCTCAGCCCTCAAGATGTGCAGCGATGTAATGTAAGATGGAGCTTGGCCTCAATCTTGAAAATAGTTCAATTCAAAAAAATTTCCTCCTTGAATCCTCAAAGGAAGAGGTGAAATACCTACATACGAATTCCAGATACAATCCTCCACTAGACAATAGAGAATGGTATTTGTCTAAGCAGACAAATACTCAGAAATATGAACAATCAACAACCTTCTCTTGCTACCCTCCTTTTCCTTTTATAAGATAAGAAAGCCTTTGCAAACCCTAAACCATCTTGATGAGTTACCCCTTTTCACATGAGAGGCTTCCTTCTAGAACTTCGCTGTCCCTTTTGGAGATGCAATGAATCTAGACAACGCTGTTGAATTGGTCAAGGGGGACCCAGTCTTCAGCTCAAACCTCTTTCACAACTGCAAGTGATTATTTACATGGCCCTTATTTGTCTTTGTTCACATGGGCATTGATTTATTCAACTTTTTTAGGAGTTTTACATGTCCTCCGTTATTCATATTCATGGGACAGAAATTAAAACAAAAAGTGAATATTCCTCTTAGCAAGGGCTAAGTAGGAATATTACAGTCCTCCCCTCCAAAATGTTGCTTGTCCTCAAGAAACTGATAGCGCAAGAGCTATAGTTCTTCTCCTCCTTCATGGTTGGCATCATCAAGGATCAAATCTTCATCATAACGCAAGTGATTAGCAAGCCAAAGCATCATGAATTTCTCCTCCAAGGCCAACACAATGTGTGCATAGTCCATCCCTCTAGGAGTGAAAAACTCAACAGAAATAAACATGGGGGAAACAATGCTACTCCAAAAACATGTACCATGAAGTGTAGGCTGGAGTTCTAGACCATGTGGTACATATACACTACTCAACCTTATAAACAAACTGAAAGTTGAGCATATGGAGGTGGATCTTGACCCCACATAAGGTACTAGCGCAGAGTATCTCCTTCCTGCAATGGATCTATGTTTGGTAAGTGGTTCCCCCACCAATTAATTGTTGTACATGTTATCTCATCATAGCTGAAAATGAGAGATATGTTTGGTGCCTTTGGAAAGCACCCATCATGAAAAATGATCTCCCTTTGCACCTCAAGGGAGTGGCCATATTCAAAAAATTTATTGGCCTTACCAATGCCATGAGATCTACATGCAATATTACTCCCTTTAGGAGCCAAAACTTACATACATATGGCAAGAGAATCATAAAAATAAACATGCTCTATGAGATCAGATTTCTTACCATTCAAGTATCCCACACACTTGGAGTTGGGCATGGGCATTCCTTCTCTTTCAAGGGGGAGGAGAGATGACTGAAATGATTCTTGTGTAGAATCCTTGGGCTGCCCCCACTCCTCCTAATTCTTGCACTCTTGGAGGTGTTGATGTAGCTCCTCCCAATCATGGTGCTGATGTAGTTCCTCCTTCATGCCCTCCCAATCAAAACTTCTCATGATTAGAGTGTAGGTCTTTGCTGATTGCATATAGCTAGAGAGGAACTCTTTATGTGCCCTTTATAGTATCTCTTGCTTAAGCTTGGAGGCTTGAGACAAGAATACTTTACCAAGATGATAGATGACCCCTTGATGGACCAAATAGCCTTCCCCTTGCTTCATGCCATCTAATATCATCCCGTTGTGTAGATATTTGGAGTACTCCACAAGGAGTTGAGATCTCCAATATGGATCCACACAGCTCAACAATGACAACGTTGCTGATACATCGATGGTGGTGCTTACCTTGTTACTGATTTCTTCTTTGACATTACACATGCCAAAATGGTTTGTGGGAGGGTTGATCCTCCCCTTTCCTTCCTCCCACGACACTGTAGCTTTCTCTCCAATCATTTCTTGATCTATTTTTGGAGCAGCACTTTGTGAGGCTTTCCCCAGAAGATCAGAGTCTAATGACATTCCATGTGGCTTTTCATGAGGTAAGAATGTCTTTTGCAGCCTCCTCATAAACATGAGAGAAGGAACTGTGAGGTCCTTTCTCCCACTGCGCAAATCCATCTCTGTTGTTGGAGTGGAAACATCAGGTGAAGGATAAGTGTGCATGCCTTGAATGATTTGTGGTTTCCCACTCTTCAAGTCCACCCACTCCATCTGCAAGGCCTTCCAATCAGTGGTGACCTTCCCCAAGGTAATCAACCACTGGACACCGAAGATGATACTGGTGTCTGGTATGTCAACTACAGAGAAGTGATCCACCAAGGTGTAGGACCCCATAGTGACAGAAAGTGATGGAACATATTGCATGCATTGTATAGTTCTATCTCCTGGGACCAGAACATAGAACCCATCAAGAGTATCAGTGGGGATCCCTCTCCTCTGCACAAGGTGAGCATCAATAAAGTTGAGGGTTGCCCCACTGTCAATAAAAATAGATACTCTCTAGTTCATGACTGAACCTTGTACTCTTAGGGTCAAATATTTGGGCACTCCTCTCAAGGAAGCAAGAGTCCCACTTGTTGAAGCAAAGGCTCCCTCTCCACCTCTGGATGGTGATTGATATTCCTCCTCATCATCACTAGCACTGTGACCCCTCCTAGGTCCATCATTCCCATCTTCCTCCTCAAAATCTGAGAAGACTTTGATATAGTGTGCCCTTCCAGCAACACACCTATGTCCCAGTACCCATGGCTCTTGACAAGTAAAACACAATATATTTTTCCTCAAATCCCTTAGGAGATCAAGGTTAAGAGGTTTCTTCAGTGAACTCTCTTTGGGTGGAGCAACTTTCCCTTCTTTCCCCTTAAAAGAGTGAGGGGATTTGCCTTGGAAAGTTGCCTTTGCTTTTGGCAAGGCATCTTGGAGATCTCTAGCTCTCTCAATGGCATCATGTAAAGTGATGGACTTGGTAGACTTAACCAACCCATGCAAAGGTTCCTCCAGGCCATCAATGAACATGTAGACTCTCCTTGCTACAGATAGATCAGGAACCATTACTGAAAATCTCAGGAATTCAGAGATATAGGCCTCTGCATATCCTGTCTGCTTTAGCTTTTCCAGGCTTATAAAAGGTGCCTAAGGATATTTTCGATCAAATCTCTCCACTAGTCTTCTAGTGAAATCAGCATATGTAGACACATTATTGTGTCCTAATTTAGATAGTCCATGGAACCACCAGTTGTGGGCTTCACCCTCAAAGTGCAGCGCAACAATCTTGATGGCTTCTACTTTGGGGACTTTATTCAACTGGAAATAGATGTCCAACTTTTCCACCCATGCTTTGGAAGAACAAGAGGATGATCCATCGAACTTGGGAAAAAAGAACCTGCCCATAGTGTGGTGTCTCCCATGAAAAAAACCTTCATCTCTGTACTGCTGCCATGGTCTTCTCCAGTCCTTGAGATGGAAAAAGTCTTGGAAGCTCAAGTTATCCTTGAACCTCTAAATTTGTGAGTCATATTATACAAAGTAACCTTCCAGGGAGGTTGTCTCTTGTGGTCCTTCATTCTCTACAACCAAGAAAGTGGGCATAGTAGAGCATTCTGACGCCTGTGGAGCTTGTGGCAGGCTCACAGGTTGACCAATCCCATAATGAGACATGTCAGAACTTTCTCCTTGATAGAATATCCCAAGGGATTCTCTCATTCTATCCACCCTCATCTCTTTTATCTCCTTGGAAAGATCTTTCATAGTCTCCAAGAGAGTTTTTTAAAATTCCTTTTCTTCCTTATCCTTGTCCTTCACAGATTCAAGGGCTTTCCCTTTGTCTTGACCCTTGTCAGGGTCATCAGTGGTGTAGTCATACTTTTTATGACTTCTACTTTGGTACCTCCTCTTCCTCTCAGTGAGAGGATCCTCTTCTTTGAAATTCAGCATGGCTGGTGCTCCAAGGCAAGCACAGGTTGTGCCAAGAGTGGAGCTCTGATACCACTGTAATGATCCTTTTTCAAGAAATTCAACAAAGTGCTCAACAAAAATGCTATATAAGTAAAACTGTGCAAAATAATGCATATCAGGACTTGGTTCCTCTTATTTATCCTGTATGAGACTTATATATGGAATTTTGTAAAAAAAAATCAGTTTAGACTCATTAAACAGATTTCCCAAAAAATTGACTAGCTAAAAAGCACCCAAAGAGGAAGGTTGCAACAAATTGCAAGCACTGCTTCAGGAATTGCACAGTTTTAGCAGATATTTAGAGGATATCAGCAAGGAGACTTATATTTCAGTCATACAATAGCAAATCGGCATTATGATAAAGCCCTTTCATTATACAGTCGAGTGCATGAGTCAATATAGTAATAAATCTTCAGAAAAGAGAGTAGGAACACAAGTATATTTGCATAAATGCTTCAACAACGTTATTTTTTAGGAGCTTCAGTAGCTGGAAGTTACAACACAGATCTAGGATAGATCTATGGATGAAACATTAGATCTATATCAGATTTGGAAACTATATATTTTTCTCTTCAAGATCCACTTGAAATTTTGACAAAATCATGCATGAATAAGAGTAGATCTGAGAAACAAGATGCAGATATGGAAACTGCTGCGGTAAATTTCTGAATATAACATTTCATTACAATGGATCAGATCTGAACAAAACATAGATTAGCAAGCTAATCCATGGCTCACCAAGTGGAAGGCAAAGCCCAGCACAAGAGATCTCTGATCTAAACTATGAGCAAGAAACCATGTAAACCCTCATACAGAAATAACGCAGTTCACTCAATGGGACAACGTTTTAGCCCAAATGACACATACAAATACTGTAAAATTGCAAATATGAAGTACAAGAAGCAGAGGCACTCTTTCAGGAGGTTAAAGAACACCTTCCATGAGAAGAGGCTCCCAAAAACACAATAGATCTCTGCAGATCTAAACTCCCACTTGCTGCATCTCATAAGACAGCTCAGCCCTCAAGATGAGCATCACTGTAATGTAATATGGAGCTTGGCCTCAAGCCTAATAGTAGTTCAATTCAACAAACTTTCCTCCTTGAATCCCCAAAGGAAGAGGTGAAATCCCTGCATAAGAATTCCAGATACAATCCTCCAGTAAACAACAGAGAATGGTATTTGTCTAAGCAGACAAATACTCAAAAATATAATCAATCAACAACCTTCTCTTGCTGCCCTCCTTTTCCTTTTATAAGATAAAAAAGCCTTTGCAAACCCTAAACCATCTTGATGAGTTACCCTTTTTCACATGAGAGGTTTCCTTCTAGATATTCGCTGTCCCTTTTGGAGATGCAATGAATCTAGACAGCATGTTGAATTGGTCAAGGTGGACCCAGTCTTCAGCTCAAACCTCTTTCACACCTGCAAGTGATTATTTACATGGCCCTGATTTATCTTTGTTCACATGGGCATTTATTTATTCAACTTTTTTAGGAGTTTTACATGTCCTCCTTTATTCATTTATTCATGGGACAGAAATTAAAACAAAAACTGAATATTCCTCTTAGCAAGGGCTAAGTAGGAATATTACACATAGCTACTAGGACTCTATTAAAGGGAAGGAGAAGCTTTCGGATTGGGAGCGACTATGATCCTATCTGGCACAAGAAGAAATTCGGTGGAGCACCAGAGATGGATCCTCATCAAAGATTGATGATGAGGAGAATTATGCCTTTGCTGGAAAGGTGAAGAAAGGAAAAGGGAAGGTGTCCCATTCCAAATATGAGTTCAAAAAGGCAGATAAGAAGCGAGAATTTTCAAAGGTGAAATGTTTCAACTGCCATGAGAATGGACACCATGCCACAAATTTTCAACAAAAGAAGAACAAGAAGAAGGCCTTAGGAGGAGTAGCTGGTGAAGCATTTTCTTCATAGTTCGAGTTGGACTTCATCCTCATCGCATGCATGGTGTCATCAGTGATGGGATATGTGTGGTACTTGGATAGTGGAGCTTCATTCCACATGACCGACAACAAATAATTCTTCAGTAGCTTGGAGGAGAAGGATCTCTAGATGCACATCGAGATGGATGATGACGGGAGCTATAGCGCTACTGGTATTGGTATAGTTACCTTTCAGAGTGAGTTAGGTAAACACCTCATACTAAAATATGTCATGCATGTACCTAGTTTAAAGAAGAATTTGGTTTCTTTTGCTATGTTGGAAAATTGTGGAGATTATGTGTTTTTTAGTGAAGGAAAGGTGCTCCTTCATCCCAAAGCCATGAGATAGGTGAAAAATATTGGAGTTCAAGTGAAGAAACTCTACAAAATTGAAGTATATGAGTGCACAACATTGAACAGTAAATCAGAGAAGGTGAAGAGCCGAGACATTGGTGAGTTATGGCACAGGAGGTTGGGCCATCTACACCACAACGCTTTGAGGATCATGTAATAGATTTCTACTGGAATTCGAAAGGGTGCACTTAAGCAGAGAGACACATGCAAAGGGTGCACATTGGGGAAGTATACCAAAGCCACCTTTCATGATAAGGAATGCCGAGTAGTGACAATCCTTGAGAGAGTTCACTCAGACATGTGTGGACCTTTATCAACAAATTCCACAACAAAGCACATGTATTATTTGATTTTTTTTTATGATGTTTCAAGAAAGTGTTGTATTTTATTCATGTAGAAGAAATATTAGACATTCTCCAAGTTTTGTGAGTTCAAGGTAGTTGTTGAGAAATATACAAGGAAGAAGGTGAAGGTTCCGAGGAGAAAAAATGGTGGAGAATACATCTCTAACGAATTCAAGAAATTTTGTGCCTCAGAAGGAATTCAAAGAGAATTTATTGCACCTCATAACCCACAACAGAACAGGGTTTCAAAAAGGAGGAACATAACTATTGTAGGAGTATCACGAGATATTTTGCATGATCAGGGCCTACCATTGCATCTGTGGGTGGAAGCATGCAATAAAAAAATATTTGCGTAGAACAAAAGTCCTAATCGGATACTTGGGATGAGTACACCAGAGGAGGATTTTTCAGGTAAGAGACCAGATGTGTCATATTTTAAAATTTTTGGTTTATCTATTTATTTCCATGTGACTAAATATGTTTGGAAAAGATAGAGCCAACAACAGAGTTGGGGATATTTGTGGGGTACACTGTTACACTTCATAACTATCGGGTGTACTTTCCAACACACAGGATGAAAATCGTCATAGGAGATGTAAAATTTTATGAAGAAAAAACCATGCAATTTTCCCTTGAGAGGGAGCTTGAGTTCCATGTAGTTGAGGAGCTCTTGGCTCCAAAGGATGAACCTCAGGATGTGGATCAACTACAAGTAGATGAACAGAGAGTGGTAGAAACTAGTCATGCAGAGCCATCCACCAGAGATGGAAGGAAGCACACTATAGAGGCTAACAGATTATTTTTGGATGCGAGAGATAATGTGGGAGCACCCACATCACAACGCAGGAAGATAAGGTCCCCAAGGCGATACATTGGATACATGGTTCTTATGAGCAGAGGTATTGAGATAGAACCATCCTCTTTTGAATAAGTAGTGAAACATCCAGTGTGGTTTGATGCCATGGTTGAGGAGTATGACTCCATCATCAGAAACAGTGCATGGGAAGCTATCCCAAGACTAGTGGGGAAGTCAGTTGTAGGATCCAAGTGGGTCTACAAGGTGAAGCATGCAGTAGATGGGAGTGTGGAGAAACAAAAGGTTATATTTGTGGCCAGAGGGTTCTCTCAGGTGGAGGGGATTGACTATGATGAGAATTTTGCACCAGTCGCAAGACACTCATCTATTTGATCCATAATTGCACTCTCAATACATATGGGATGGAAGATACATTAGATGGTTGTAAAGATAACCTTTATCAAAGGAGTTATTGAGGAAGAAGTGTAAATTGAGAAACATAAAGGTTTTGAGACCTTAGACAGGGAGTCGCATGTGTGTAGACTCAAGAGAGCATTGTATGGGCTGAAGAAAGCACCTCATGCTTGTTACACTAGGATTTATAACTATTTCACTGGGTTGGGCTTCACCAAGAGTGAAGCAGATGCAAACCTATATCATATTATGGTTGATGGTAAGCTTTTGATTATTGTAATTTATGTCGATGATTCGATATTGAGAGGTGATGAGCAGCTCATAAAGTCTTGCAAATATGATCTTGCAAGAGAATTTGAGATGAAGGACATGGGGCTCTTGCACTATTTCATTGGATTGGAAATATGGCAAAGATATGGGGAGCTATTTGTATCTTAGGGAAAGTATGCCAAGGAAATTCTGAGGAAGTTACACATGGAGGGAAAAAAACCCATGGAGACTCCTCTTACAAGAAACTGTAGGACAGAGGATGCTATTTCAGGCAAAGTAGTGGATGCTACTATTTATAGGCAGTTGGTGGGTTCACTCATGTATTTGGTGAACACACAACCTTAAATATGCTATAGAGTTAACTAGATGAGCCAAGCTATGATTAAGCTAACCAAGCTCTTTTGGAAGGCACAAAAGCATGTGTTGAGATATATTAGAGGCACTAAAGAGTATTGATTATGGTACAAACAAAAAAAGGGAGTGAAGCTTCAAGGCTTCACTGATGCAAATTGGTTAGGGAGTCAATTCGACATGAAGACCACATCAAGAGGCATCTTTAGCATAGGATCATCAGTAGTTTCTTGGTACAACCGGAAAAAAAGATCGATTGCACTCAGTTCAGTAGAGGTAGGGTACATGGCAACAAGTCAGGCAGCATGCGAGGCCATCTAGATGAGGAATATATTTGTTGGTTTGTTTGGTCAACATATGGATTCAAAATTGATACATTGTGATAACCAAAGTTGCACCAAACTCTCGGTTAATCCAGTATTCTATGACAGGTCCAAGCATATTGATATTCGGTATCACCATTTCAGAGATTGTGTTCAGAGGCAGATTATGTCATTAGATTAATTTCCCATGGAGGAGTAGGATGTAGAAATATTGAGGAAGGTGCTGGCAAGAAGCAAATTCAAATTCCACAGAGACAGGATCGAGGTAGTAGATAATCCCTTTCTTTTTGAGAGGGAGTTTTGAAATGGCACCCCAAAGTGGGGCTTCTAATTTAATTTTCCTTAATTAATTTGGAAGATAAATTATAATTTCATCTCATGACAACTTGTATTAGTTAACTAAGTCAAAATGACTGACCTAGCTTTGAAAATTTGAGTTGAGGATCAGAGAGTAGGCATGTAGAGTTATCCCTTGATTTAAGGGGGTCCAGTTACAATTATTTGTGAGTTGTAATTATTTAACTCAAGAAATTGAGTTAAAATCAGTTCAACTAGTTCTAACTGAGTGATGAGAAAGTGAGAGGTCAAGTGAATTAAATATGATTTAATTCACAGGTAGTGATCAATCAATTAACTGATAATTCTCTATAAATAATTGTTACATGTCAGTTCTAAGGAAGGCCTAGTTGAGACCAAGGTTAAAGGGATGATAACTAGTAATTGTATAATTAGAAAATTGTACATGTCAATTATAGAGTTAGTTGGAGTCCAAGAAAGCATTGCGCAATAAATTAGAAGGATTTACCTATTTAATAGGGATTTAATTCCTTAAGGAATATGTGGGAAAGGCAGGCTAATCAGAGGCAGAAAATTGGCAAAGTATTTGTATAATTTTTCCTAGACCAGTGTGAGATGGTTGGCTGAGTCCAGGAGTTTCTCTTGAGAGAGAAAGCATTGTATTGTTTCATGATCCTTGACTTTGTACAATATAAATATAGTGAGGTTTTAGGCAGTGTGCTTTCCCAAGATACATCTTGTGTTGTGCGATTGATTCTATTGATCTTACTTGTTATGTGATTGTGCGATCGTGTTTAGTTTCCGAAAATTGTAGAAGGATTCAAGATCTTGTTTTAGTACATTATAAGATCAGATTGAATCCCGTTGTTATATTTTCTACAAGAATTGCAATTTTATCTTGGTTGTTTCTAGACTAAGCCACTAGGTATAGGGATATAACTTCTATCCAAAAAAGGAATTTATCCACAAAAAAACTGGCCCTAAATTTATGGAACAAGGTCTGTGGCTGCACTGTCAAAATGAGAAAATATTGGCCACAATATTTTGCATTGGTATTTACCACTCGCTAGGATGGTAATTAAGTAGGTATAGGCTGAGGTTGATTAGAAGGTAGTTGAAGCACTTGTGGATAGGTTAATTGTGGTACTGGAAATTTCCATCAAACTTAAAATTTTTAAGGTGGTTGGAACTACTGAAAAATAGTTTATTATTGCAATGGTTGTTGGAAATATGGTTGATAAGGTTGTTGGTAAGGTTATTGATCAGTATATTATGGATTATGTGGAATTTTTTTTATATAAGCTTGTCCTCTATAACCTTGTTGATAAGGTTGGTTTGGAGGTTACATAGGAGGCTAAGCCTGTGATGACATAGGATACATATATGTATTCTGTATATGATTTTGATAATAAATAAATTGTGAACTTTGATCTGGAGACATACCCCTGGGTCAAGGATGCCAAGGTTTTCTTGGAGGTGCAACGTAGTGAAGTGACTTTGTTGTTTCACCTTATCTTCTATGGGTTGCCTTCAATTCTGCTATTGCTGGGAAATTATTTGTTGAAATTTAAAGGATGTTTCTTTCCACATTTAGGGAAAAATATTGATAATACTTCCTTTTGTTCCTCTTGCCTCTTTCTAGTTCTCAATATATTGATTTGAAAGCCACGAGTATATAGATGGTTTATTTTAAAATTTTCTAATAATTTTCCAAGATTTTCTATGGTGACTCCCCCTAAAGCCAACTTGGTCACCTTTGAGAGTGCATGCTTTTCAATCACCTAATTTAGCTCTTCCTCTTGAATATATCCTACATAATCCAGTAATTTGATCATAAGGCAAACGAGAAATATCTGCTTCCCCCATAAGATTCAAGACATCTGTATATTTGTCTTGTATTACTTTTAAGAAGATTGTTAGGGTAAATTAAAGACTTATATCACTTTGTTTAGATTTTTGTAAATTATATGTAAATATCTCTAAGTAATATTCCAGAATTCCATCTTCTTGTTGAGTCATTCTAAAAATATCTTCTTTGCAGTTCTCAGATCGACACCAAGGTTGGTACTTTCAAGAATGTTTTTCTCATATCATCCAAATATTTTGTTATCACCAAACTGAGACTAATTGGGATGCTTAACAATCAATTTAGTGTAATTATTTCAAACCACTTAGGGTTGGAAGTTAGCCCTCCCAACCAGAGAGGGCTCTCTCAAGAAAAGATATGATATTCGATAAGTAAACTTAAAAAGAATATGGCTAACTCTTAGATGTATTTTGGATTATTTTTAGCAGGTGAAAGATGTATGATGGCTACCATTTGGAATGGATTTATTATGAAACTAAATTGCACAAAAACATCAATCATGGAAGTCGAGGCATATGAGTTCTTATAAAACAATTCTGACAACAAATTAGATACATAAAGGAAGTTGGAGCATAATTATCTATGAATTCCAAGTGATTATGTAAGAGAAATATGAGATAACATTAAAAAGATAAAGGACACAAATAAATAATAACTAACAAATAATCTCAGGTCTGAACAAAAGTTTTCTGCAACTATATATTAACTGAGTAGAGAAACGATTACAATAACCGCATTGGTCATAACATCCATAAAACCTTCTATAACTCTAAAAATCATCTATTTATAGAGTGAGGAATCATAAAAATGGTTTTCCACCTTGCTAGCTTCAAATTCGTACCTGAGAGACCTATTTCAAATAGGATTACATCACTTGGAGACTTCCTAGGGATATTTTCTGTTTGGCAAAGTTTGAATACAAAAAGGACTCTTCTTTCTTAAATAGTTCAACAAATCCCTTTAATAAACCTTATCAAATGAAACCAACTAATTTTATGAGTGTGCTGGACTTCTGATGTGTTATTATGCCATGTGGATGCCGAGCTAGACCTCTTCCAGGTCAAATTTTACAATTTTTACACAAATCTAGTTAGTGAAAATTCTGAAAAATAGGGCTCAAAGATGAGCACATAATTTCCAATCCCTGATGGCTTTGAAAAAAATGAGAGAGGTTTTTGTAGAAGGGATTTTTATGAAGAAAAAATATCCTTCAAATTTCTAAAATGATATTTCATTTGGACATAAATTGAAGTTGAAGTTGATTGCTAAAACAATCATGTACAAGAAAATTTGTAGTGTAGTTTTTGTAGCGTTTTCATTTCACCACCTTCTGCACCTTTTCTGACTTTGCTTCCTATTGGAGGGTCTTCATTAGGTAAAATAGGGTAAAAAAAGTCTTCATCCACCCCTGAAATGATATTTTTTGGAATTTTTACCTCAAAACATTCTACAACGAGTTCGTAGCGAAAACTCGACTTGAAGACTGGTGCTCGCTACAAACTTGCCTAAATTTTCCATATTTTGCAATTTTCACTCTTGACATCCAAAAAAACATGTTCACAGATCTATAACTGATTTGATAGAGTATCCTAAGACAAAATTTTCCAAAAAATATGTCTTTCCATCTTTCAAGGGGCAGCAGGGTCATCCACTACAACCATCTTCAAACCCTTTTTTCTTCAATTCCTCTTGCACCATCATCATTGAACCAAAATGACATGCTGAGGTGTCAACAAACATGATCAGGTGGTGTCATATTCCAAATTTGAAGATGAGATTTGTATTGGTGAGGTGGAAAAAATGGTGTGTTGGCAGCCATGTCATCCTTTTGCTAACTGATATTCGTCAACAGGTGTCCCAATGACACTCCTCAGCTCTTTTGATGACTCATTTTCTCTTTGAAATACATTAAATGCTTCAAAAATACCAAAACTTCAGCTCGCTATAAAAACATAGTTTTTAGGTAAGTTTGTAGCGAATTCTAATTGTTTTACATTGAATTCGCTACAAACTTGTGTAGGAGTGACAAATTTACATGAAATGACCAATTTCACTTATGCACGAGAGATTTTGTGGATTTTTATATGACATTGACACCTATCACCTTAATGATGACCTTTAAGACCCCCACATATGTACATTTTTTGAAAATTAATGAACTCATGACCTTATTTCACCCGAACGACCTAACCTAACTTACCTAAGACAAACCTAGACAAACCTAGTTGTTATCAAGGATAACATATTATATGGTTGATTCTCCTAATCCAATAAATAATTTTAATGCAGATCCCTTTAAAGTAGTAGGTAATAAACAATTTTTTTTAAGAATTATTTGTCTATCCATATGTATGACATAAAATATCAAATTCAAACAAGAAAGCATCAGGGTCTTCGGTAGGTATGCAATAGAAGATTGGTTCCCAAGACTATAAGTGCATGTAAAATAGGAAAACGAAAAGTATTTTCATCCTCTTGGTATTCTCCTTCTTCAACTCTATCTCTTCTTCCTCCTATATTTGATTCCCTATCTTCATTTCTTGTCTTAAATTTTCTTTTCCTTTCTACTTCAATTATTTCCCATTCTTCTCTTCTGATTTATGCTTCAAGTACTTCTTGTTCATGTCCATGTCTTTATTTTTCTTCTCTTTTCCCGCATTCTCATTCTTTATTTTCATATTCCATTTTTCCTTCAAAAAATTTGGCAACTCTTTATCATAATCATTGTTACCTTCTATTAGTTCACTAGTCAATTCAAGTTGTTTTTCTTTTGATAGTATCGATTCATCAAAGACTAGTTGGGAGATTGGTTCTCTAAATTTTTCTTCTTTAAGTACTCGTTGAGGGATTACTTTTGTTGTTTTTTACCAGAGGGGTTCCCTATTGTATTGGTTTTTTGATAATTTTGATGAGCCAATAAAACTTGTCTTTCCACAAGTGTTAACCTTTTTCCTTTAGATTATTTTTCCTCAATTTGCTCAATGATGATTCTTTCAACAATTGGTGTGATTTTCTCTTGTAATTATTTTTCCGTTTTGGATTTTCTTGATATCACTAAGGGTTTACTAGTAAAGGGAGGTTTCTTTACAAATATATATTTTTTGTCTCTAGATCTAATATGAGAATGCATAAATAAAAATTATGATAACTAATTCTAATTTAGGCAGAAAAATATAAACATGACTTGGTCTTGCAATAAATTCACTAGAAGTTTCTTACATCTCATATTACTACCTCCAATCCAAATATTAAATGTTTATATTATGAAAAATAAAATGCAAATCTTTAAGAAAACTCTAAGTTGTGCTTAACTCAAAATGTGCTTCCATGGAAACAACACAAAAATTGTTAGGCTAATTTAAGTACTTATTTTAGGACATAATGTTTGTATCAATCTAGGTGTTCATAACCTTAGAAGTGAAATAAAATATGGGAAGAGATAGGATATATTGGTTGTCATGTTCTAGGATTAAATACTAAAGTTATCTAAAATTCAAAATCTAGGATTTCAACAAAAGTTAAAGCTAAGCTAAGAAAGCATGAAACAATACATTAAACTAAACACTTTGCTTAGAAAATAAAGCATACACACTTGAGATATGAACACTCAGGATTGGGAAAGAACTAATTCCCCTCACACAAGTTATAGTCTTTGTTATGAAACCATCTCCAAAAATAGAAGAAAAGAGAGATCAACGCCTTAGAAATAAGCCACTTTCAGGGGGAAACCTTCTTTACATGACATAAATGAACAATTCTTGGATGATACAAATGAAAAAACCTCCTTCAATATATAGGAGTCCATGGGGTCACAATATAATCCTAGATGACCTAACAATAAAAATGTAAGGGCACAATGATAACAATATTGGGGTTACAGGGGTACAACAACAATAATAAGGGAGTTGAACTAACAACAATAAGGGACTACACTAGTAATATAGGAACCTAACATGCCCCTCTCCTTCAAAAAAGTGTTGTCCTCAATGCTTGAGTAGCTATGGATGCTTCTATATAATTCTCATCCTCCCATGTAGAATATTCAGTGGGTAAGTTCTTCCACTTGATGAGATACTCTGAAATTGATCGATTTCGTAGTTGTCGTTCTTATTTCCGTGACTGCTTCAGGTTCCAATATGATTTTTCCTTCCTCATAAAGTTATAGCAATACTGTTTGAACTAGAATTTTGTCAACTATAACCTTCTTTAAGCATGAAACATGGAAAACTGGATGCACTCGCGAAGAAGCATGAAGCTCCAATTTGTATGCCATAGTACCAATATTTTGCGACACTTTGTAAGGAACATAGTAATTTGGCGATAATTTATTATCCTTATTAGCTTGCTTGAGGGACATTTATTTGTATGTTTGTAGCCGTAAAAATACTCAGTCTCCTACATCGAAAATTCTCTCGTTGCGATGCTGATCTACCTCTTGTTTCATTCGATTTTGTGCCAAATTTAGGTTATCCTTTAAGATTTGGAGAACTTCTTGTTGATGCTTGATGTGATCTTCCACTGCTTTAACCTTAGAATTTTCTCTTAAATATGATGTGATGGATGGTGAATGATATCTAGAAAGTGCCATAAATGGGGTCATTTTTGCTGTAGTATGAAAGGAAGTGTTATACCACCATTCAACGAGAGGAAACCACTTGACCCATTGTGTTTATTTATCAGATACAAAACAACGAAGATATCCTTCCAAACATTTATTCACTATCTCAGTTTGATCATCAGATTGAGGATGATAAGATGAGATATGAGCTAGTTTAGTACCCAAACAAGAAAATAATTCCATCCAAAAATTTCCAGTAAAAATGGGATCTCTGTTGCTTACAATAATCTTTGGGTTTCCATGTAGCTTTTGAATTGTTTCCATAAATGTAGTAGCAAATGTACTTTCTTTAAATGGATGAGATAATTCACAAAAGTGTGCATACTTGGTAAGTCTATCAACTACCACCATGATGACACTCTTTCCTTTGGACTTAGGTAAACCTATGATAAATTCCATTGAAATATCCTCCTAACGTTGAATTGGAATGGATAAAGGCTGTAGAATACCTGGGGTATTAATTGTCTCAACTTTATTTTTCTGGAAAACCAAACATTCTGCCACAAACTTTTGAATATTAGATTTAAGGCCATCCCAAAAAAATTATTTCTTCACCATGTGGTAAGTTTTTAAAAATTCTGAGTGTTCTCCTAAAGTAGAAGTGTGCAATTCCAAAAGAATATTTTGTTTTAGTTGGGAATTCTTATCTTTGTACCATAAGGAATCATTTTTCCAACTAAATGTATGAGATGTACTAGGATCTTGCTGCAACTTTTGAATGAGTGTCCTCACTTCTTCGTCCTTCTTCCATTCATTCCTTGATTCAGTTATCTAATCTGGTTGGATAATAGAAATGTCACAAAGCAATGCTTCCACCTCTTCGTCCTTTCTTGAGAGTGCATCTGCAACAACATTTAACTTCCATTTTTTGTAGATGATTTCAAAGTCATAACCCAACATCTTTGTGACCCATTTTTTCTACTCTTTTGAAGATAGTCTTTGTTCCAAAAAGTGTTTAAGACTATCAGGATCAATTTTTACCTTGAAGTGTCTTCCCATCAGGTAAGGTCACCATTTCTTTAGTGCATTTAGTATTTCCAACATTTCCTTCTCATAAATAGCTTTCTGTAAATAGTTTCCTTTTATTGGACGACTTTCGAAAGCAATGGTTCTTCCTTCTTGCATTAAAACATCACCAATTCCATTTCCTGAGGCATCACATTCCACAATAAAGGTTTTTTATGAAGTCTGGCGTAACTAAGACCGGTGCTAGGCACATTGCCTTTTTAAGATGTTCAAAGGCCTTAGTTGCTTCAGGATTCCATGAAAATGGATCTTTTTTCAATAATGTTGTTAGAGGTGCTGATGTTATCCTATAATTCTTAACAAACTTGCGATAATACCTTGTTAACCCAAGAAATCCTCA
Source organism: Pinus albicaulis (assembly GCA_034641835.2). NCBI lineage: Eukaryota > Viridiplantae > Streptophyta > Pinopsida > Pinales > Pinaceae > Pinus > Pinus albicaulis. Next base: position 817,194,381 of record CM076573.1, on the reverse strand, counting down.
CAAATAATTTATGGTTGTGGGGACTTTCCATTCCTTAATGGATTTAATTTTGTTAGGGTCTACCTTAAAACCCTCATGAGATACAATATGACCTATATATTCCACCTCTTGTACTCCAAAGAAACATTTGGATGTTATTTGCATATAATTGTTCCTCCTCCAATAGTTTGAGCATCTTGTCAACATGTTGAACATGATCCTTCCAAGATCTTTTGTAGTTTAGTATATCATCAAAAAATACTAGCAAAAATTTTCTAGGGAAGGGTTTGAAAATGGAATTTATCAACCCTTGAAATGTAGAAGCTACATTAGTAAGGCCAAAAGGCATGACCAAAAATTCATAATGATCCTCATGAGTTTGAAATGTTGTTTTCGGAATATCTTTAGTCTTCATTCTAATTTGATGATATCCTGAACGAATATCCAACTTGGTAAAATAAATTGCTCCATGCAATTCATCCAATAATTCATCAATCACAGGAATGAGAAATTTATCTTTAATAGTGAGCTTATTGAACTCCCTATAGTTTGGATGCATGCACCATGATATATCCTTCTTGTGAACCAATACTACTAGACCAGAGAAAGAACTTTGAATAGGTTGAATTATATCAGCCTCTAACATTTCTGCAATCATACGTTCAATTTCGCTCTTTTGGACATAAGGATATCTGTAAAGCCTGATGTTTGGAGGAAAACTTCCTAGAATCAAATGAATAGCATGATCATGATCACGAATAGGTGTGAGTCCTTTTGGAGTTTCAAACACCTTGTAATGATTGTCCAATACTTTTTGGAGATGTGGAGAAACAAATGATTTTGATGTTGGAACTTCTAGTGAGCATAATTGTGCAATTACGCCTCGTTGTTATTTCTTCAGAAGTTTTTTCATGACATTAGAGCTTATCATATTTCCTGGATTCCCTGCAATACCCCATAATTCAACTTCCTTTCCTTTCGAAAAAAAATTCAAGGAAAGTTCTTGAAAATTAAAAGCTACCGTCCCCAAATATTGTAACCATTGTACTCCTAGCACAACATCAGTACCTCCCATTGGAATGGAAAGCACTAGACTATTCAATACATATTCCCCCATGGTTAGCTTGATATTACGGCATTTTCCAGAGCAATTTATAGTTCCTCTATTTGCAACCATCACTTGACATTATGGTGCTGGGTATAGGAAACAATTCAATTCCTTGGCTACCTTACAATGAATAAAATTATGGGTACTACCCAAATCAATCAACACTATTACCTCCCCGGATGCGGGTGTTATATAATCTCGATGGGCTACACGGGGCGGCCATGTGGCTCACCACACGACGCGCCCATGTGCCATGGCCTGGGGATACCCGAAGCCTTAATTTCTCGCGTGGGCTGGGCTTTAAAGTCCCATGTGCCACCCTTCCCTTGATGTACTCAACGTCATGTTTATTTACTCCTTCCTGCGCTATGAGGTTCACCATTCCCGCTCCTCCCTCGGCTCTTCAGTTTTCTCTGCTTGCCTTCCTTGTGCTTATGTGGCTTCGATCCCCCTCGGCTCTGGCTAGTAGCCTCTGGGCTCCGTCTTCTGTCTCGACTCTACAACAATAATGCGCCTTACCCAGGATCGCTAAGATGCCACGGCGCCATCGGCAGCATTGTAGGCGAGTGGGGGGAAGGGGCTTCCCTGCGCGACCCCCTCTGCCACATGCTCTCCACACAGACTTGAATCTTCCTGTCGACTGGGATATGGCAGACTTGTCGTCCTCCATCCTTGCTCTGGCCTCGCCTTCCGCTGTGTTTTTTGACCCTTTGGCTCCTCCTGCGCAACTCTCTGATTCTTATGCTTTGCCCTCCTCCTCCCGTTGCAAGAAGAGGGCTGTAAATCCACCATTGCTGCTGAGCCCGCCTTCCTCCCCCGCAAACTTAAATCCCTCCCTGTGTGGCTTGCTTCCAGCTCTAATTCAGATGACAGTGATTTTGAACCAACTACGGAGAAGCGACTCCTGGAGTTGAGCCATTTGGGCACCCCCTCGAAGAAATATGACCACAATGTGTTGGCCTCTCTCGACAATCTGGCCTTCTTGTAGGATATCACCTCTGCGGAATCATCGGAAGAGAGCCTCGGTCTTCCTTCTTCTCCACATGAACCGCTTGAGGACGCGAACCAAGGCCTGGAAACTCTGGATTATGGATATATCTACTGCATTCTCGAAGAATCGCCTCCCCCCAGTGACTCGCATGAAGGTTCTCCATAGAGTTCACTCTTCGAATTTCTCCGTTTACTGGTTTATCTGCTATCTTTGTTTAACTCTTTTTATCTATTTTTGTACTACTACTAAGGCTGGTTTCCCGCTATGGGCATCATATTATGGTTGGATTTTCAAGGTTGATTTCCCCTCTAGGGGAAGTATAGTTTTGGATAGTAGCGTTTTTCCTATTCCCTCCGTCATGGATTCATCCATTTCTGAGGATGAGAATTGTAACTCTGGTTTGAATTCTTAATAAATATAGTTTTACTTAGAAAAAAAAAATCAACACTATTACCTTTTTATTATTGATATGTCCTTCTCTCTTAAGAGTTTGAGGAGTGGTAATTCCTTCCAATGCATTACACGATATATTCAGACTCATTTCTTCTTCTTCTAGGGTTGGTTCCTGGTGTATATCCTCTTCTTTTGAAGTTTCTTGTTCATTTTCTTCCTCCTCTTCACAATCTATGTAATATAATTTCTTCTCAACACACTTATGACCTTTAGTGTATTTTCTATCACAACTTTAGCAAAGCCCTTTTGCTCTTTTTTCTTCTAATTGTTGTGGTGTCAAACTTGTAGGTTGTGGAACTCTAGGAGAAGCAAAACTTCCATCTTTATAGATGTGAGTGGTAGGCTTCCTTGTCACCATAATTTTACATTCAATTTTTCTTTCCAACCTGAATTCCTTCTCCAATGAATCAGGTTCCCAAATGCAAACCTCATGTTGGATGTTATCCTTTAAAGTCCCTATGAAGAAATAAATCATGTGTTCATTTGGAATATCATTTACCCTTATATTCAATTTTTGGAAGTCCTCAATGTGCTCCACCACTGAACCCTTTTGTTTGATATTTATCAATTGGCTAAAGAAGGTGTTGCTCTTTGTATCCTCATAATGTGCTATCATTTCCTCCGTAAAAATTGACCAAGTAACAATTTTTTTACGGAAGAAATGCTATCGATACCATACAAATTTATTTTGTTCTAAATATAAAGTTTCAATGCATAACTTTTGTGTTTTTTTCACATTATTGAGATCAAAACATTGCTCCATCTGTAGTATCCATGTTATGGGATCCTTTCCATCAAAATTCCTCATATCGATCTTTGGAATATGGTGGGTCTTCCATCCAACATTAGAGTTTATGAATTCACAATTAACATTTATTTTGTTCTCATCATGAGTTTCCTCTACTATTTTTTCGCCATTAGGAATCATTTCTTGTATCAACTTTGTCAAGCCTTCCATGTTTGCTTTTATATCATTCTTCATGCCTTCCATATTTTCTTCCATGTCTTCCATGCCATTCTTCAAAGAATCAATCTTAGCTTCCAAGCCTTTCTTCAAACCCTCCATATTAGCTTCCATGCCTTTCTTCAAACCATCCATATTTGCTTCCATGCATTTCTTCAAAAATTCCATTTAATTTTTGTTTGCTCTTTGCGAGAGCGAAATTTGGTGCACTTGCTCTTGTAATTTTGATATATCATGTTGCACTTCTTCATCTTCATGAGTCATAGTAGAGTATTATGAGGGCTTAATGGATGTTGAATTATTTTTAGGGGGAATTTTAGAACCCAGTACTGATATCTATTCTTCAATATGCCCTTGGAATCTCTTCAAACTGATTTTTCAAACAAGACTTATGCAATTTGAAAACAATACATACCTTTTTCTTTCTTTTGAGGAGCTCAATATTGAAGCTGAATTATCTCTGTGATTTCAAATTTTCAATATCTGAAATTTGGTTCTGCAGTAGCCCTCTGAATCTTCTTTTGAATGCCATAGGTATGGCTTGATTTGGATGCTTCATGAAAAAGTTATGTCCAATCTCCCACAATGACCTAATTATGGACTAGTTTAGTAGAGCGAACTTGTACGGAATGCCACGTGTCACTGTTTCCTCCTTCAACTCTGAAATTGATAGAAAGGAAGCTATAGTCTATGTGATTTCAACCAATTTTTATATAATTCCAATCTAATGCTCAGAGAGAGAGTTATGACAATTTTCCCAGGGTCACCTCGTTTAGATGAAATTTGGGAGCCTGCAAAAACCTTAACTTCCACAAAAAATATCTCCGAAAATATTGTGAACCAAGATCTTAAATATTTACACGACGTTCCTCAGGATTTTGTCTTTTCGTGATTAAAATTTCAGCTTTTGAACCTTCATAGAAAAAAAGTTATAGCGAAAATTCCACGATGACCTGTTTGGAGTAGCGAAACCCTAGAATCCAAAGCTCTGATACCAAAAATTATGAAACCAGCTCCAAAAATAGAAGAAAAGAGAGATCAACGCCTTATAAATAAGAAAATTTGAGGGGGAACCTCATTTACATTACATAAATGAACAATTCTTGGATGATACAAATGAAAAAACCTCCTTCTATATATAGAGTCCATGGGGTCACAATATAATCCTAGCCGACCTAACAATAATAATGTAAGGGCACAATAATAACAATATTGGGGTTACAGGGGTACAAAAATAACAATAAGGGGGATAAAATAACAACAATAAGGGACTACATTAGTAATATAGGGAACTAACAATCTTCTACACAATCATGTTCAATAATTTGCAAGTTCTCACACTCAAATGCTTGTAAACGAAAATAAATGGAAATAATTGGAAATTTTTTTTAAGAGGCTTGGTTTATTGGATTGGTAATGCACTAGGGCCTTTCCTATTGAGAAGAGTAGTTGTACACTTCGGTAGTATTTTATCCAATATAGTAAAATTTAACCTAACACCACTTCAAAAGGAAAGAATGCACTATGGCCTTCTCCACATATGAGAGAGAAAGTGGTTTGACACCCAAGTAGTCATTACTCAATGTCTTAGTTGGTGTATGCCCAAGTCACTAATTTATTCTAAGAAAGCAATAAATGAATAATGAATATTGGAAAGCAAGGAACTGTGGTGCCTATTGATGCAATAATAAGTGAAAATTTGTGAAAGAGTTAGGGCCTCCTCCTCTAAGAAAGTAAGTGGATGGAACTCCTCGTTCTTTACTCAACTTGTCAACTAGTTTGTCCTAGTAGGAAAACACTACCCTATGATAATTATAACTTATGAATAATACTTTAAACACTGAAATATTAACATAAATGTATGATAAAATATGGACAACAATATGTAGTAAAATATGGTTGTAAGCTGACATGTAAACTACAAGCACATTAGCATAAAATGACCAGTGTGCACAAGATAATTGAAAATACTAAAAGCTAAAAGTTAAAAGGTATGAACATAAAAGAAACACTTATGGACAAGATATATCAACTGTACAATTGAAACAACAAATAAAATAGAGTGTACAAGCTTCAGTTGTGGGGGCCCTCCATGCCTTAGAAAGCACACCAAGTGACTACCAATGGTTACAAATCAAAATAACTACATATATTATGTAAAATAAACTTTGAAGCAACCTTAAAAGCTGAAGTACAAGATTACACACTATTTCTTCAATTTCTTCAAAATACAAACTTAGCATGCACTATCTACTTTATTTTAGAGGCAAAAATAAAAGTAAAAACCCAAAAAATCATCCTTGCTAATTATTTTGGGTTATCTCGGGACTATAGATAAGTCAAATTGATCTTGTTCAAGGCTCATATTGTGGATAGGATCAACAAAAATAAAATCTAAGAGAAAACATGAAAATTGCTTGACAATTTTGCTATTAGACTATGCATGTTGGCTACGCATTGATTAGGCATATCAGGGTCAATTATGGCCGAGTGGATAGGTGTTCTTCCATCTTGGGACGCTGGGCGAAAAAATCCATGTCTTTGATTTTGCGAAGGAGACATGCATGTATGAGAACAAATGATTAATTACAATAGTTGTTACAATGTTTTACAATGTAATTATTTCACAATTTTATAAAAATTAAAAATAACAAATAAATACCTTAGGGAAAACATTTATTTGGAAAAATATGACAAAATGATATCAAAAGGAACTTGAAATGGATTTCCTAAGGCCAAATGGAGTCATAAACCATAAAAAAATTACGTCATAATAGAGGACACAAACATATCTGTTTTGACAACCTGGTAAAATCAACAATATAGAAGTAGTGAGGGGCATGCCAAATATATCAAAACCAAATGATTCCATATGTAACCCATGTCAATTTGGGAAGCAAATAAGGGTCCACTTAAAGACAAAATAATATTCATTATATAGACCACTAGAGTTAGTTCATACTAATGTATGTGACCCTACAAGAACCTAAATATTAAGTGGAGAAAGATACTTTATAAAATTCATTGATGATTATAATAAGGAAATATGGATCATGTTTCTTAAATAAAAGTCAAAAGCCTTACAAAAGTTCAAGATATTCAAAGCTCAAGTTTAAAATTAAATGTATCTAAAGATCAAGTGCTTGATATCAGGTAGAGGAGGAGAGTTTACCTTAGATGATTTAGATGATTTTTCTAAAGAGCATGGAATTAGAAGATAATAATCAATAGCCATAACCCCTCAACGTAATAGAGTGGTTGAAAGAAAGAATATATTACATATGATTCCCTATGAGTTGTGGAGAGGAAGACCAACTTTAGTCAAGTATCTAAGAGTCTTTGGAAGCAAGTGCTATATCAAGAGGAATGAAGATAATTTAGAAAAGTTTAACTCTAGAGCCTGTTAGCACTGATATTTTCATCCCACCCATCCCGCATTATTTTATTCTACTTTCACCTCATCTCCATCATTTTCATTGACCTCTTTTCGTTTCTTAACCATTTTTCTCAAGGGTGCCCAAGCCATCATTGTTTAGAAGCACCAAACCCTAATTTCCTGTCCCAGTAAGCTAGGGTTTTCTATGGAAATGAGAAATTTGAGTAGATGAGCCATACGGTAGGCCATATCAGTAAGTATGAGGTCATTTCATCTCATAAACATCATGTCTCCATAATTTTTTGAGAATTCATTCCAAGAGTCAAGTCATTTGCCACTCACAGGGTTGGTTTTTCTTCAAACTGTGTTTCTGACAAAAAAAAGATGAATTTGACAAAAGTGAGAGAGGTTTTTATCCCTCATTGGTCAAGAAAGAAAAAAATCCTTCATATTTTACACAGGTGTCATGGTTTTAGAGAAATTTAAAAAAACACAGGTGCCACGGGAGAGTTGCTGCACTTCTAGAGTAACCTTGGGAAAATAAAGTTTTAGCATGGCTAGAGTGTCGAAATAACTTGCCTGATGAGTCAAATGATAACTAGACAGATAAATATTTCCAATGAGCTATCATGAGCTCAATTTGGAGTTGAGGAAGGCCTCCAAAAAATGTTTTCAACATAACTCTGCATTTATGCACCTTCATTCAGCACTTTTTGACCAGTCTTGGGAAAATCAATTTTTGAAAAGGAAAACCAAATCCAAACATAAAAAAGGGTATATTTGGAAAGTAGACAGGATAATATTTCCAATGAGCTATCCTGGGCCCAATTTGGACACCGGGAAAGCCTCCAAATGTGGTCTGTAAAAAGGTGTTGCAGGGACGCGGCGTGTTTGGAGAGGTCGCTGCACGTTTGGAAAGGACGTTGCGCGTTCAAGAGGACACTACGCATTTTCTCAGCAAGGCAGAATAAAAACTTCACAGCCTCAAACTTCATCAGCAAGTTCCATATCTTGGTATAGATTTTACACAAGGCTCTCTTGGTCAGTGAGTGAACCCTAATACACCTCCTCTGATATATTTTTTGTTTTATAAGGAATTAGAAGTGTTTTCTAAAAATAAGCCCTAGATCTCATTTTATAACTGAAATTCCATTCTCATTTTCATGGATATTTCCCATATCCATATTCCCTAAAGCACATACCATTCCTAATACCACTAAATCCTAGGGTTTACACAAACCTAGGTTCCCATTGCCATTCTCATTCCCTCCATTTCACAAAGCATTTCCTTTCACTTTACATTCCTCTATCTCATTCCATTCACCCTAGGGTTTCACATTTCAAATTAGATATGGTGGAAGAAGAGAAAATTACACCACTCCCTCATCAAAATGATAGTCATCCATCAGCTTGAGTAAAAGAAAATTCCATGGGATTCTTTCATATCAAATGAGATTTTTACTACCCCACCTAGTCAGCATGACTTGAACACCCCTTCATCATCTCATCCTCCCACATCAATTCCTCCATCTCAGCCCATTCTTCACACAACATTACCAAGTCACCTTTAGTCACCTCATTCACGTCATATTGATCCTTCTTCTTCACCCTTCTATAACCCTACATCATCATCACAACATGATTCAGAGTCATCAGTCAGTGAGGAAGATATTGAGGCAGCATGGGATAGTTTGGTTGAGGTTGATCATTTTCCCAAAACTTACCAGAGAGGCTATAGGCATGCGTTTGCTTCAATTGGAGTGAAAGTGGCTATACATTATTCATCAACATAGAAGGTAGACAAAGGTAAGGAAAGGGTAATGGAGCCAAACATTGACGATGAGGAGGGAAAACATGGGACAGATCATGAATTTCAGTTGATTGACCTAGGTGAGGAAGATGAGGAAAAAATCACCAATGTAGTTCTTAAATGCAAAGAAGTATGGCTTCAGAGGGTCAACAAACACTTGGAGAAGATCTTGGCCAAAGCTCAAAAGGACAATGACATTGAGAGGAAAATGACAAAGCACTATGCCATGAGGAACAAAATTGAAAGGGCCAAGCTCAAATGAGCCCATGAAAAAATTCAAACTTTGACCAAGAAAAAGAAGAAAGAGAAGTTAGACATACTTTCTGAGGTGTCATTCCATGCCTAAAGCACTCAATGGGCAAGTAACCTCATAATTTTGGCACATTTTTGCACTTATGTTCATTTTAGTAATTTTTTGCAATTTTCAACACAGAAATTTTGCCAAAGGCACAATGACCTGGACGCTGCGCTATTTTTTGGGGCCTCCAAATGAAAAATGGCCACCACAATCATGTTCATAATGATGAGGAAATCAACCCTAGCAAGTTTCAAAATATTTGGAGGAGAAATGGTTCCTCAAACATGCAAAAAACCACCTAAAAATCATGTTTCTGCCTCCTTATTGACCTGGTCGCTGCACGTTTACCAGTCCTAGGAGATTAGCAATTTTACAGGGAAAATCAAAACCATTTTGAAAAATGAATATAGATCTAAAAATGAGACGTAGAGAGATTTTAAATGAGCTATCATGGAGCTAATTTGGACATTGGGGAGGCACTCAGAACCAGCTTGCAAAACATGTTATTTTTCCTGCTTAGATGTTGTGCGTTTGCCAGAAAATTGCAAATTTTTACAATCTTCAAAAAATATTCTCCAATTTGATTTTTCACTTTGGGAAATGTAATTTTACTGATGTAAATGTTCAATATGAATGTAAAAGTCATGTTTTTACATTTACCTAAGGTAGATACATTAGGTAAATGGCCTCAATGACATGTAATGAATCAATTTGCTCAAATTTGGAATGAGTCCCTTTGACCACCCTATTTGTTGGGAAATCAGCTCTAAAAATAGAAGAAAAGAGATATCAACACCTTAGAAATAAGCCACTTCGAGGGGGAAACCTCCAATACATTACATGAATGAAAAATTATTGGATAATACAAATTAAAAAACCTCCTTTCTATATATAGGAGTCCATGGGGCCACAATGTAATCCTAGTGGGGCCACAATGTAATCCTAGCCGACCTAACAATAATAATTTAAGGGCACAATAATAACAATATGGGGGTTACAGGGGTACAATAATAGCAATAAGGGGGTTACACTAACAACAATAAGGGACTATACTAGTAATATAGGGACCTAACATGCCCCTCTCCTTCAAAAAGTGTTGTCCTCAATGCTTGAGTAGCTCTAGGTTCTTCTGTATAAAATTCTCATCCTCCCATGTAGAATCTTCAGTGGGTAAGTTCTTCCACTTGATGAGATACTCTGAAATTGATCGATTCCGTAGCTGTCGAGTTCTTGTTTCCATGACCACTTCAGGTTCCAATATGGATTTTCCTTCCTCATCAAGTTCTGGCAATATTGTTTGAACTGGAAGATTTTCACCTATAACCTTGTTTAAGCATGAAACATGGAAAACTGGATGTACTCGCGAAGAAGCAGGAAGCTCCAATTTGTATGCCATAGTACCAATCTTTTGCAACACTTTGTAAGGACCATAGTACTTTGGCGATAATTTATTATCCTTCTTAGCTTGCTTGAGGGACATTTGTTTATATGGTTGTAGCCGTAAAAATACCCAATCTCCTACATCAAAACTTCTCTCGCTGCGATGTTGATCTGCCTGTTGTTTCATTCGATTTGTGCCAAATTCAGGTTATCCTTTAAGAGTTGGAGAACTTCTTGCTGATGCTCGATGTGATCTTCCACTGCTTGAACCTTCGAATTTTCCCTTAAAGATGATGTGATGGATGGTGGATGATATCCATAAAGTGCCATAAATGGGGTCATTTTTGCTGCAGTATGGAAGGAAGTGTTATACCACCATTCGGTGAGAGGTAACCACTTGACCCATTGTGTTTGTTTATCAAATACAAAACAACGAAGATATCCTTCCAAACATTTATTTACTATTTCAGTTTGACCATCAGATTGAGGATGATAAGATGGGCTATGAGCTAATTGAGTACCCAAACAAGAAAATAACTCCGTCCAAAAATTTACAGTAAAAATGGGATCTCTGTCGCTCACAATAACCCTTGGGTTCCCATGTAGCTTTTGAATTGTGTCCATAAATGTAGTAGCAACTGTACTTGCTTTAAATGGATGAGATAATGCACAAAAGTGTGCATACTTGGTAAGTCTATCAACTACCACCATGATGAAATTCTTTCCTTCGGACTTAGGTAAACCTGTGATAAAATCCATTGAAATATCCTCCCAAAGTTGACTTGGAATGGATAAAGGTTGTAGAAGTCCCGGGGTCTTAATTGTTTCCACTTTATTCTGTTGGCAAACCAAACATTTAGCCACAAAATTTTGAATATCAGATTTAAGGCCATCCCAAAAAAAATCTTTCTTCACCCTGTGGTAAGTTTTTAAAAATCCTGAGTGTCCTCCTAAAGGAGAAGTGTGCAATTCCAGAAGAATATTTTGTTTCAGTTGGGAATTCTTACAAAGATATAAGCGATGTTTGTACCATAAGGAATCATTTTTCCAACTAAATGTATCAGATGTACTAGGATCTTGCTGCAACTTTTGAATGAGTGTCCATACATCTTTGTCCTTCTTCCATTCATCTCTTGCCTCGGTTATCCAATCTGGTTGGATAATAGAAATGGCACAAAGCAATGCTTCCACCTCTTCATTCTTTCTTGAGAGTGCATCTGCAACAACATTAAGCTTTCCATTTTTGTAGATTATTTCAAAGTCATAACCCAACATCTTTGTGACCCATTTTTGCTGCTCTTCTGAAGATAGTCTTTGTTCCAAAAAGTGTTTAAGACTATCAAGATCAGTTTTTACCTTGAAGTGTCTTCCCATTAGGTAAGTTCGCCATTTCTTTAGTGCATGCAGTATTGCTAACATTTCCTTCTCATAAATAGGTTTTTGTAAATACTTTCCTTTGATTGGACGACTTTCAAAAGGAATGGGTCTTCCTTCCTGCATTAAAACTGCACCAATTCCATTTCCTGAGGCATCACATTCCACAATAAAGGTTTTTCTGAAGTCTGGTGTAGCTAAGACCGGTGCTGGGCACATTGCCTCTTTAAGACGTTCAAAGGCCTTAGTTGCTTCAGGAGTCCATGAAAATGCATCTTTCTTCAATAATGTTGTTAGAGGTGCTGCTATTCTCCCATAATTCTTAACAAACTTGTGATAATACCCTGTTAACCCGAGAAATCCTCGCAACTGCTTTATGGTTGTAGGGACTTTCCATTCCTTAATGGCTTTAATTTTGTTAGGGTCTACCTTAACACCCTCGTGAGATACAATATGACCCAGATATTCCACCTCTTGTACTCCAAAGAAACATTTGGATGTTTTTCATATAATTGTTTCTCCTGCAATAGTTTGAGCACCCTGTCAACATGTTGAACATGATCCTTCCAAGAACTGTTGTAGATTAGTATATCATCAAAAAATACTAGCACAAATTTTCTAAGGAAGGGTTTGAAAATGGAATTCATCAACCCTTGAAATGTAGAAGGTGCATTGGTAAGGCCAAATGGCATGACCAAAAATTCATAATGACCCTCATGAGTTCGAAATGCTGTTTTTGGAATATCTTCAGTCTTCATTCTAATTTGATGATATCCTGAACGAAGATCCAACTTGGTAACATAAATTGCTCCATGTAATTCATCCAATAATTCATCAATCACAGGAATGGGAAATTTATCTTTAATGGTGAGCTTATTGAGCTCCCTATAATCTGGACATATTCGCCATGATCCATCCTTCTTGTGTACCAATACTACAGGAGCAGAGAAAGAACTTTGACTAGGTTGAATTATACCCGCCTCTAACATTTCTGCAATCATACGTTCAATTTCACTCTTTTGGACGTAAGGATATCTATAAGGCCTGATGTTTGGAGGAACACCTCCTAGAATCAAATGAATAGCATGATCATGATCACGAATAGGTGGGAGTCCTTTGGGAGTTTCAAACACCTTGGAATGATTGTCCAAGACTTGTTGGAGATCTGCAAAAATAGATGATTTTGATGTCGGAACTTCTAGTGAGAATAATTGTGCAATTACACCTCGTTGTTGTTTCTTTAGAAGCTTTGTCATGACATTAGAGCTTATTATCCTTCCCGGCTTCCCTTCAATACCTCGCAATTCGACTTCTTTTCCTTCTGAAAAAAATTTCAAGAAAAGTTCTTGAAAATTAAAAGCTACCGTCCCCAAAGATTGTAACCATTGTACTCCTAGTAGAACATCAGCACCTCCCATAGGAATGGAAAGCATTGGACTATTCAATACATATTCCCCCATGGTTAGCTTGATATTATGGCATTTTCCAGAGCAATTTATAGTTCCTCCATTTGCAACCATCACTTGACATTCTCGTGTTGGGTATAGGAAACAATTCAATTCCTTGGCTACCTTACAATGAATAAAATTATGGGTACTACCTGAATCAATCAACACTATTACCTTTTTCTTCTTGATATGTCCTTCTATCTTGAGAGTTTGAGGAGTGGTAATTCCTGCCAATGCATTACATGATATGGTTAGACTCATTTCTTCCTCTTCTTGGGTTGGTTCCTGGTGTATATCCTCTTCTTGTTCATTTTCTTCTTCCTCTTCACAATCTATGTAAAATAATTTCTTCTCAGCACACTTATGACCTTTAGTGTATTTGCTATCACAACTATAGCAAAGCCCTTTTTCTCTTTTTTTCTTCCAATTGTTGTGGTGTCAACCTTGTAGGTTGTGGAAATCTAGGTGTAGCAACACTTCCTTCTTTATAGAAGTGAGTGGTAGGCTTCCTTGTCGCCATACTTTTACATTCAATTTTTCTTGCCAACTTGAATGCCTTCTCCAATGAATCAGGTTCCAAAACATGAACTTCATGTTGGATGTTATCCTTTAAAGTAACTATGAAGAGATCAATCCTGTGTTCCTCTGGAATATCAGTTACCCTTATATTCAATTTTTGGAAGTCCTCAATGTGCTCCCCCACTAAACCCTTTTGTTTGAGATTTATCAATTGGCTAAAGAAGGTGTTGCTCTTTGTATCCTCATAGTGTGCTATCATTTCCTCCGTAAAAATTGACCAAGTGACAATTTTTTTACGGGAGCAAAGCCATCGATACCATACAAATGTATTTTGTTCTAAATGTAAAGTTGCAATGTGTACCTTTTGTGTGTTTTGCACATTATTGAGATCAAAATTTTGCTCCATCTATAGTATCCATGTTACGGGATCCTTGCCATCAAACTTCCTCATATCCATATTTGGAATATGGTGGTTCTTTAATCCAAAATTAGAGTTTATGAAATCACGATTAACATTTATTTTGTTCTCATCATGATTTTCATCTACTATATTTTCGCCATTAGGAATCATTTCTTGTATCAACTTTGACAAACCTTCCTTCAAACCTTCCATGCCTTCCTTCAAACCTTCCATTTTTTCTTCCATTCCATCCATTTGATCTTCCATACCATTCTTCAAACCATCCATTGTAGCTTCCATGCCTTTCTTCAAACCATCCATATTAGCTTCCATGCTTTTCTTCAAAACATCCATTTCTTTTTTTGTTGCTCTTTGCGAAAGCGAATTTTGGTGCACTTGCTCTTGTAATTTTGATAGCTCATGTTGCAATTCTTCATCTTCATGAGTCATAGTGGAGTACTCTAAGGGCTTAATGGGTGTTGAATTCTTTTTAGGAGGCATTTTAGAACCCAATACTAATATCTATGTTCAATAGGCCTTTGGAATCACTTAAAACTGATTTTTCAAACAAGACTTATGCAATTTGAAAAAAAATACACACCTTTTTCTTGATTTTGAGGAGCTTGATATTGAAACTGAATTATCTCTGTGATTTCGGATCTTCAATATCTAAAATTCGGCCCTGGCGTATCCCCCTGAATCTTCTTTCAATTTCCACAGTTCTGACTTGATTTGGAGCAGTGAAACCCTAGAATCCAAAGCTCTGATACCAAATGTTGGGAAACCAGCTCCAAAAATAGAAGAAAAGAGATATCAACACCTTATAAATAACCGACTTTGAGGGGGCAACCTCCAATACATTACATGAATGAAAAATTCTTGGATGATACAAATTAAAAAAACCTCCTTTCTATATACAAGAGTCCATGGGGCCACAATGTAATCCTAGCCGACCTAACAATAATAATTTAAGGGCACAATAATAACAATATGGGGGTTACAGGGGTACAATAATAACAATTAGGGGGTTACAATAACAACAATAAGGGACTTTAATATTAATATAGGGACCTAACACTATTCTCTAGTTGTCAATGCAGTATTTCTTGGAATAGATCCTCCTCTCATGGATTTGACCCGGTGAAGCTAGGATTAGTTGGTTTGAGGTCTATATGATGTATTTTCTTAGTAATTATGAAGGGTTGGACTCAGTTTGGATGTTTGGATTTTGAAGAGACACACTTTGTATCAGTTTCTGAGCAGGAATATTAATCAAATTTTTAGCTATTTTTATGGGATTCCTGTGGTATGGTGTTTAGTTCAGTTTCTCCTTTTTTTAATGTATTTTTAAGTTTATTAATAATTTCATAACTTCTAAGTGAATGTATGCAAGTTAGATAAGTAGAATCCATTCTCATATTCTTTTTTTTGGGTAGACATTCACAGTCTGTATTTTTTTCAGTTTAGAAAGAACAAATTATTTCACCATGCTCTTTCTAGGTCCTCACCTGTGTTGATCATCCCACCCATTGAAAGCCTAAAGTGCTAAATCACTATGCCTACCTTACCCCATAGAACACCTTGCAAATTTTGACCTAATTTCCCTTACTCTAACTGTTTTCTCCTTATGATCCAACACAACCCTATACAATCAAAATCAAAACCCTGAGCTACTATACCTAGTCTAATATCTTCTATCCTCAGTCATATTGGCTATGATCTATACATAGAGACACCTCTCCTTGCCTAGTATGGCTAGCTACTTGGCTAAGCGTGGTTTGTGGTTAACTCAGAATTTCCTTCTTTAGTCTGAGGTTCAATCCGAGTGATAACATTTTGGCGACCATACTGGGGAAGGAAAAGATCATATCTTCCTTGGCAAAGAATGAAAACCTTTATATCTGATTGTTGATGGTGGACATAAATCAAATGAATATGAAGGCTAAACTCTTCACCTGGCGACTCCATTGATAGAAAGATCCATAAAATCAACACTTCATGGTGATTCCACTGCATGAAGATCAGTATCTTAAAAGAATTTTCAATATGGAAACTGTTGCAAGAAGGTATGCTCCCATGAGCTGGGATCACATTCCAGGTTTCCAAATAAAATGCCTAGGGTATATTGGCAAAGGAATTTGCCTATGTTTAAATATGATGATAGGAATGATGCTTCTTTACATCTGGTTACATTTCACATGCATACACGCAAGTTGAAGGTTGAATTTCCTGAAGATTGTCTTTTAAAGATGTCCATGGCTTCTCTTGAAGGAAAAGCATGATCTTGGTATGAAGGTTTGCGGCCTACCAGTATTTTTGATCTTAGAGTTTTCCACTCAATATTTTATGAAGAATACAAGGATTCCTACCATTATTTTTCTTTGGTTAATAATTTTTGTGATCAATTTGAGGTTTTCATTCAAAACCTAAAGGATTATTATGATGATAATGAGTTCACAGATGAAGAGATATTGGAGCATTTGCATGACAATCATTTTCATCACCAAAAAGAGAAAGTGTTTTCTCTCATGGAATAAAAATATGATGTATATTGTCTTTATGTTCATAAAGTCTTCCCACAGGAGACAATTCTTGCAACAGTACAACAATTTGATCAACCAAAGGTTAAAGAAGATATTCAACATCCTTGTGAATCTTTAGGAGAGAAAGAAGACAATTACTGTGTTATCAAAATAAAACAAAGAGTAATTTATCCTTTGTCTGAAGATGAGATAGATCAGCTCCTGAACAGTCATATTACATCCCAAGCTAAAGCAGGTTTGCAGTGTTCACATAGTCAAGAAAATGTTGGTAAAAATCTTTCATTTTTGAAAATGAAAATCTAAGTTTAAATTAGGACAATCCTGAAACTATATTTATAGATCATCATGAAGAACGAAAATCTCCTTTTTCAATGTTCATATTTAATGAAGTTTCTCCTGAACATGATTTTCCTAAGTACAATAAATATGAAGATAATTTCGATGAGGATTTTGATGGAATTATACAATATATTTTTGGGAGTAAACCAATGTATGATGATGATTCCCTGTAAGGAGATCAGCTAGAAGATACTGTTGTCTTTCATGAAGATGATAGGGTTGTCATGTTTGTTAATTTTGAAGAATATTTTTGGTTTAACGATGACTTAAATTATGAATTTAATGAATATGAGACTGAGAGAGACAATATGCTAGAGATTGAGTCATAATTTCTCAAGCTTGAGGAATTTACAGCGAATACTCAAATATTAGAAGGTTATACTTCCCCATGCCTTCCTATCGATCAACAACCAAGTGTTATTTCAGATCGGAATGAAGGGGGTACTTCTATTTTTGTTGTTGGATCTCAAGACAAGGTAATGCTTCAGGATTTTCAAGATCCCTTCGATAGTATTTTTCAATCATTGGAGAAGATGAATGTTGTTTGTTTGTTAGCATAAGCCTTGGTTTCAGTTTCTATCATGAGTTGCCTACATGTACATAATTTTTCCCGCTCGAGGAAATTGAGAGCATAACTTCAGTAAGTAGCCATCTCCTCTATTGGTTACATTGGAAGGATCATTTCACCTAATCAGCAATTGTGCAGCAGATTAGAGTAGGTTGGTATCATTTCAGTTTGATTTTATTTTATTTTCAGCAAGTGTTGATAGAATTCATTAAGGTTTGAAGCCTGAGGTGAAGGCCCTAAGGCTTTGATGATATGTTAGTGTAGATTGAAGTTTGCAGTATGCTTTTAGTTTCAGTTTTAGTTCCAGTTTACAGATTGGACTCCATGCCCAATGGATAAGGCATTGATCTACAAATTCAGAGATCTGTGGTTCTAGACACCTCCTTCGGAGCTATCTTCCCCAACTGGAGCTGATGTTAGCACTGATATTCTCATCCCACCCATCTCGCCTTACTTTACTCTACTTTCACCTCATCTCCGTTATTTTCATTGACCTCGCTTCGTTTCTTAACCATGTTTCCCAAGCGTGCCCAAGGCATCATTGTTCACAGGCACCAAACCCTAATTTCTTGTCCCACTAAGCTAGGGTTTGCCATGGAAATGATAAATTTGAACATATGAGCCATAAGGTACGTCATATCAGTAAGTATGAGGTCATTTCATCTCATAAACATCATCTCTCCATCATTTTGTGAGAAGTCATTCCAAGAGTCAAGTGATTTTCCACTCATAGGGTCAGTTTTTCTTCAAAATGTGTTTATGACAAAACAAAGATTAATTTAACAAAAGTGAGATAAGTTTTTTTCCCTCATAGGTCAAGAAAGAAAAACCTCCTTCATATTTTACATAGGTGTCATGGTTTTAGAGAATTGTAAAAAAACACAGGTGCCACAGGAGAGTTGCTGCACTTCTAGAGTGACCTTGGAAAAATCATGTTTTCTCATAACTGGAGTGTCAAAATTACTTTCTTGATGAGTGAAATGATAACTAGGAAGAGAAATATTTCCAATGAGCTATCATGAGTTCAATTTGGAGTTGAGGAAGGCCTACAAAATTTTCTTTCAACATCACTCTGTATTTCTGCACCTTCATTCAACACTTTTTGACCAGTCTTTGAAAAATCATTTTTTAACAAGGAAAATAAACTCCAAATAGAAAAAAAGATATATTTAGAAATAGATAGGATAAAATTTCCAACGAGCTATCATGGGCCCAATTTAGACACTGGGAAGGCCTCCAAATGTGGTCTGCAAAAAGGTGTTGCAGGGATGTTGCACGTTTGGAGAGGTCACTGCGTGTTTGGGAAGGACGCTGCGCGTTTGCTCAGCAAGGCAAAAAAAGCACTTCACAGCCTCAAACTTCATCAGCAAGTTCTCGATCTTGGCATAGATTTTCTACAAGGCTCTCTTGGTCAGTGAGTGAACCATAAGACGCCTCCTCTGATATATTTTGTGTTTTATAAGGAATTAGAAGTGTTTTCTAAAAATAAGCCCTAGTTATCATTTTAAAAATAAAATTCCCTTCTCATTTTCTTGCATATTTCCCATACCCATGTTCCCTAAAGCACATACCATTCCTAATAGCACTAAATCCTAGGGTTTCCACAAACCTAGGTTCCCATTGCCATTCTCATTCCCTCCATTTCACAAAGCATTTACTTTCACTTTACATTCCCTCTATCTCATTCCATTGACCCTAGGGTTTCACATTTCAAATTCATTATGGCGGAAGAATAGAACATTCCACCACTCCCTCATCAAAATGATAGTCATGCATCAGCTTGAGAAAAAGACAATTCCATGGGATTCCTTCATATCAAATGAGATTTTTACTACCCCACCTAGTCAGCATGACCTGAACACCCCTTCATCATCTTATCCTCCCACATCAGTTCCTCCATTTCAACCCACTATTCACACATCATTACCAAGTCACCTTCAGTCAACTCATTCACCTCATATTGATCCTTCTTCTTCACCCTTATATAACCCTATATCATCATCACAAAATGATTTAGAGTCATTAATCAATGAGGAAGATATTGAGGCAACATGGGATAGTTTGGTTGAGGTTGAGCCTTTTCCCAAAATTTACCAGAGAGGCTATAGGCATGTGTTTACTTGAATTGGAGTGAAAGGGGCCATGTCTTCTTCATCAACACAACAAGTATAAAAAGGTAAGGAAAGGGTAATGGAGCCAAACATCGATGACGAGGAGGGCAAACATGGGACAAAGCATGAATTTCTGTTGATTGACCTAGGTGAGGAAGACGAGGACAAAATCACCAATGTAGTTATTAAAGGAAAATAAGTATGTCTTGAGAGGGTCAACCAACACTTGGAGTAGCTCTTGTCTAAATCTCAAAAGGAAAATGACATTCAGAGGAAAATGGAAAAACACTACGCCATGAGGAACAAAATTGCAAGGGCCAAGCTCAAACGAGCCCATGTAGAAATTCAAACTTTGACCAAGAAAAAGAAGAAAGAGAAGTTAGACATACTTTTTGAGGTGTCACTCCATGCCTCAACAATTCAACGAGCAAGTACCCTCATAATTTTGGCACATTTTTGCACTCTTGTTCATTTCAGTAATTTTTTGCAATTTTCAACACAGAAATTTTTCCAAAGGCGCAACGACCTGGATGATGCACTCTTTTTTGGAGCATCCAAATGAAAAATGACCACCACCATCATGTTCTTAATTATGATGACATCAACCCTAGAAATTTTTAGAATATTTGGAGGAGAACTGGTCCCTCAAACATGCAAAAAATCACCTAAAAATCATGTTTCTGCCTCCTTTTTGTCCTGGTCACTGCGCGTTTACCAATCCTGGGAGATTGGATTTTTGACAAGGAAAATCAAAACCATTTTGAAAAATAAATATATATCTAGAAACTAGACTCAAATAAATTTCCAATTAGCTATCATGGAGTTGATTTGGATACGAGGAAGGCACTCAAAACCATCTTTCAAAACATGCTAGTTTTCTTGCTTGAATGTAAAAGTCATGTTTTTACATTTACATAAGGTAGATACATTAGGTAAATGGCCTCAATGACATGTAATGAATCAGTTTGCTTAAATTTGGGATGAGTCACTTTGATCACCCTATTCTCTAGTTGTTAGTTCAATATTTCTTGGAACAACTCGTCCTCTCATGGATTCGACCCCTTGAAGCTAGGATGAGTTGGTTTGAGGTTTATACAATGTATTTTCTTAGTCATTAGGAAGGGTTGGACTTAGTTTGGATGTTTCGCTTTTGAAGAGACACACTTTGTATCAGTTTTTGAGCAGGAATATTAATCAAATTTGTAGCTATTTTTATGGGATCCCTGTGGTATGGTGTTTAGTTAAATTTCTCATTTTTTTTAATGTATTGTTAAGTTTATAAATCATTTCATAACTTCTAAGTGAATGTATGCAAGTTAGATAAGCATAATCCATTCTCATATGCTCTGTTTTGGGTAGACATTCACAGTCTGTAATTTTTCCAGTTTAGAAAGAACCCATGATTTCACCATGCTATTTCTAGCTCCTCACTTGTCTTGATCATCCCACCCATTGAAAGCCTAAAGTGATAAATCAGTATGCCTACCTTGCCCCATAGAACACCCTGCAAATTTTGACCTAATTTCCCTTGCCCTGATTGTTTTCTCCTTTTGATCCATCACAACCCTATATAATCAAAATCAAAACCTTGAGCTACTATACCTAGCCTAATATCTTATTTCCTCAGTCACCTTGGCTTTGATCTATATGGAGAGGTCCCTCTCCTTGCCTAGTAAGGCTAGCTACTTGGCTAAGCGTGGTTTGTGGTTACCTCAGAATTTCCTTCTTCAGCCCGATGTTCAATCCAAGTGATAAAATTTTGGCGACCATACTGGGGAAGCAAAAGATCATATCTTCCCTGGGAAAGAATGACAAAATTTAGATCTGATTGCTGATGGTGGACAACAATCAGATGCATATGAAGGCTGAACTCTTCACCTGATGACTCCATTGATTGAAAGATCCGGAAAATCAACACTTCATGGCGACTTCACTGCATGAATATTAGTAGCTTCAAATAATTTTCAAGATGGAAACTGTTGCAAGAAGGTATGCTCCCATGATTCGGGATCACATTCTAGGTTTCCCAAATAAAATCCTAAGGTAGATTGGCAAAGGAATTTGCCTATGTTTAAAGATGATGATAGGAATGATGCTGCTTTACATCTAGTTGAATTTCACATGCATACACACAAGTTGAAGGTTGAATTTCTTGAAGATTGTCTTTTAAATATGTTCATGGCTTCTCTAGAAGGAAAAGCATGATCTTGGTATGAAGGTTTTCCACCTACTAGTATTTGTTCTCTTAGAGTTTTCCATTCAATATCTTATGAATAATACAAGGAGTCCTACCCTTGTTTTTCTCTGGTTAATAATTTTTGTGATCAATTTGAGGTTCTCATTCAAAACCTAAAGGATTATTATGATGATAATGAGTTCACGGATGAAGAGTTCTTGGAGGCTTTGCATGACAATCATTTTCATCACTAAAAAGAGCAAGTGTTTTCTCTCATGGAAGAAAAACATGATGTATATTGTCTTGATGTTCATAAAGTCTTCCCACAGGAGACAAATCTTGTATCAGTACAACAAGTTGATCAGCCAAAGGTTAAAAAAAATATTCAGCATCCTTGTGAATCTTCAGGAGAGAAAGAAGACAATTACTGTGTTATCAAAATAAAACAAAGAGCAATTTATCCTCTGTCTGAAGATGATATAGATCAACTCCTGAACAATCATATTACAACCCAAGCTAAAGCAGGTTTGTAGTGTTCACATAGTCAATAAAATGTTGGTAAAACTTCTTCCATTTTTGAAAATGAAAATCTAAGTCTAAATCAGGACAATCCTAAAACTAGATTTATAGATCATCATGAAGAAAGACAATCTCCTTTTTCAATGTTCATATTTGGTGAAGTTTCTCCTGAACCAGAGTTTCCTAAGTATTATAAATATGAAGATAATTTCGATGAGGAGTTTGATGAAATTATAAAGGATATTGTTGTGAGTAAACCAATGTATGATGATGATTCCCTGCAAGGAGATCAGCTAGCAGATACTGTTGTCTTTCATGAAGATGATAAAGTTGTCATGTTTGTTAATGTTGAAGATTTTTTTCAGTTTAAGGATGACTTAGACTATGAATTTGATGACTATACGCCTGAGAGAGACAGTATGCCAGAGATTGAGTCAGAATTTCTCAAGCTTGAGGAATTTATAGCCAATACTGAAATAGAAGAAGGTTATACTTCCCCATGCCTTCCTATCGATCAACAACCAAGTGTTCTTTCAGATCAGAATGAAGGGAGTACTTGTATTTTTTCTTCTGGATCTCAAGTAAAGGTAATGCTTCAAGATTTTCAAGATCCCTTCGATAGTCTTTTGCAATCATTGGAGAATATTCATGTTGTTTTTCTTGTCAGCACAAGCCTTATTTTTAGTTTCTATCATGAGTTGCCTACATGTACATAATTCTACCTTCTCGAGGAAAGTGAGAGAAGAACTTCAGTAAGAAACCATCTCCTCGATTGGTTACATTGGAAGGATCATTTCACCTAATCAACAATTGTGCATAAGATTAGAGTAGGTTGGTATCATTTCAGTTTGATTTTATTTTATTTTCAGCAAGTGTTGATAGAATTCATCAAGGTTTGAGGCCTGAGGTGAAGGCCCTAAGGCTTTGATGATCTGTTTGAGTGGATTGAAGTTTGCAGTATGTTTTCAATTTCAGTTTTGGTTTCAGTTTACATATTGGTCTCCATGCCCAATGGATAAGGCACTGATATGCAAATTCAGAGATCTGTGGTTCTAGACACCTCCTTTGGAGCTATCTTCCCTATCTAGAGCCGATGTTAGCACTGGTATTTGCATCCCACTCATCCCGCCTTATTTTAATCTACTTTCACCTCATCTCCATCATTTTCATTGACCTTGCTTCGTTTCTTAACCATTTTTCCCAAGTGTGCCCAAGTCATCATTATTCACAATCACCAAACCCTAATTTCCTGTCCCACTAAGCTAGGGTTTGCTATGGAAACGAGACATTTGAGTAGATGAGCCATACTTTAGGTCATATTAGTAAGTATGAGGTCATTTCATCTCATAAACATCATGTCTCCATCATTTTTTGAGAAGTCATTCCAAGAGTCAAGTCATTTTCCACTCATAGGGTCGGTTTTTCTTCAAACTATGTTTCTGAAAAAACAAAGATGAATTTAACAAAAGTGAGAGAGGTTTTGTCCCTCATAAGTCAGTAAAGAAAAACCTCCTTCATATTTTACATAGGTGTCATGGTTTTACAGAAATTTCAAAAAACACAGGTGCCACAAGAGAGTTGCTGTACTTCTAGAGTAACCTTGGGAAAATCAAGTTTTCTCATAGATGGAGTGTCAAAATGACTTTCTTGATGAGTCAAATGATAACCAGACAGAGAAATATTTCCAATGAGATATCATGAGCTCAATTTTCAGTTGAGTAAGGTCTCCAAAAGTTTCTTTCAACATCACTCTGCATTTCTGCACCTTCATTCAACACTTTTTGACCAATCTTTGGAAACTATTTTTTGACAAGGAAAATCAACTCCAAACAGAAGAACAAAGGTATATTTGTAAAGTAGACATGATAAGATTTCCAACGGGCTATCCTGGGCCCAATTTGGACACCAGAAAGCCTCCAAATGTGGTTTGCAAAAAGGTGTTGCAGGGACGCTGCGTGTTTGGAGAGGTCACTGCGCGTTTGGAAAGGACGATGCACATTCAACAGCAAGGAAGAAAAAACACTTCACAGCCTCAAACTTCATCAACAAGTTCCAGATCTTGGCATAGATTTTCTACAAGGCTCTCTTGGTCAGTGAGTGAAACCTAAGACGCCTCCTCTGATATATTTTGTGTTTTATAAGGAATTATAAGTGTTTTCTAAAAATAAGCCCTAGTTCTCATTTTAAAACTAAAATTCCCTTCTCATTTTCATGCGTATTTGCCATACCCATATTCCCTAAAGCACATACCATTCCTAATACCACTAAATCATAAGGTTTAAACAAACCTAGGTTCCCATTTCCATTCTCATTCCCTCCATTTCACAAAGCATTTCCTTTCACTTTACATTCCCTCTATCTCATTCCATTCACCTTAGGGTTTCACATTTCAAATTCAATATGGAAGAAGAAGAGAACATTCCACCACTCCCTCATCAAAATGATAGTCATGCATCGATTTGAGAAAAAGACAATTCCATGGAATTTCGTCATATCAAATGAGATTTTTACTACCCCACCTAGTCAGCATGACTTGAACACCCCTTCATCAGCTCATCCTCCCACATCAATTCCTCCATCTCAGCCCATTATTCACACATCATTACCAAGTCACCTTCAGTCACCTCATTCACCTAATATTGATCCTTCTTCTTCACCCTTCTATTACCGTACATCATCATCACAACATGATTCAGAGTCATCAATCAACGAGGAAGATATTGAGGCAACATGGGATAGTTTGGTTGAGCTTGAGCCTTTTCCCAAAAATTACCAGAGAGGCTATAGGCATGTGTTTTCTTGAATTGGAGTGAAAGCGAACATGCCTTATTCATCAACACAATAGGTAGACAAAGGTAAGTAAAGGGTAATGGAGCCAAACATTGATGATGAGGAGGGAAAACATGAGACAAAGCATGAATTTTAGTTGATTGACCTAGGTGAGGAAGATGAGGACAAAATCACAAATGTAGTTCTTAAAGTCAAAGAAGTATGGCTTGAGAGGTTAACCAACACTTGTAGCAGATCTTGGCCAAATCTGAAAAGGACAATGACATTCAGAGGAAAATGGCAAAGCACTACGCGATGAGGAACAAAATTGCAAGGGCCAAGCTCAAATGAGCCCATCTAAAAATTCAAACTTTGACCAAGAAAAAGAAGAAAGAGAAGTTAGACATACTTGCTGAGGTGTCACTCCATGCCTCCAGTACTCAATGAGAAAGTACCCTCATAATTTTGGCACATTTTTGCAGTTATGTTCATTTCAGTAATTTTTTGCAATTTTCAACACATAAATTTTGCCAAAGGCACAACAACCTGGACACTGCACTCTTTTTTGGAGCCTCCAAATGAAAAATTTCCACCACCATCATGTTCATAATGATGGTTAAATCAACTTTAGCAGGTTTTATAATATTTTGAGGAGAACTGGTCCCTCAAACATGCAAAGAAACACCTAAAAATCATGTTTCTGCCTCCTTTTTGACCTGGTGTCTGCGCATTTACCAGTCCTGGGAGATTGGATTTTTTACAGGGAAAATAAATTTTTTTTTTAAAAATTAAGATATATCTAGAAAGTCGACTCATAGATATTTTGAATGAGCTATCATGGAGCTGATTTGGACACGGGGAAGGCACTCAAAACTAGCTTTCAAAACATGCTAGTTTTCCTGCTTGGACGCTGCGTGTTTGCCAAAAAATTGCAAATTTTTACAATATTCAACAAATCTTCTACAGTTTGAATTTTCACTTTGGGAAATGTAATTTTACTGATGTAAATTTTCAATATGAATGTAAAATTCATGTTTTTACATTTACCTAAGGTAGATACATTAGGTAAATGGCCTCAATGACATGTAATGAATCTGTTTGCTCAAATTTGGGATGAGTCACTTTGACCATCCTATTCTCTAGTTGTCAGTTCAGTATTTCTTGGAATAGCTCCTCCTCTCATGGATTCGAACCCCTGAAGCTAGGATGAGTTATTTTGAGGTCTATATGATGTATTTTCTCAGTCATTAGGAAGGATTGGACTCAGTTTGGATGCTTCGCTTTTGAAGAGACATACTTTGTATAAGTTTCCGAGCAGGAATATTAATCAAATTTGTAGCTATTTTTATGGGATCCCTGTGGTATGGTGTTTAGTTCAGTTTATCCTTTTCTTTAATGTATTTTTAAGTTTATTCATCATTTCATAACTTCTAAGTGAATGTATGCAAGTTAGATATGCATAATCCATTCTCATATGCTTTGTTTTGGGTAGACATTCACAGTTTGTAATTTTTTCAGTTTAGAAATAACCCATAATTTCACCATGCTCTTTCTATATCCTCACCTATATTGATCATCCCATCCGTTGAAATCCTAAAGTTCTAAATCACTATGCCTACCTTGCCCCATATAACACCCTGTAAATTTTGACCTAATTTCGCTTGCCCTGACTATTTTCTCCTTTTGATCCAGCACTACCCTATACAATCAAAATAAAAACCCTAAGCTACTATACCTAGCCTAATATATTCTTTCCTCAGTCATCCTGGCTATGATCTATATGGAGAGAGCCCTCTCCTAGCCTATTAGGGCTAGCTACTTGGCTAAGCGTGGTTTGTGGTTACCTCGGAATTGCCTTCTTATGCCTAAGGTTCAATCCTAGTGATAACAGAGCCGATGAAGGAATATTTCTTGGTTATAAATAAGAAAAGGTTACAAGTGATCTAACAAAAGACCAAGAAATATAGTGGAATGTATTGTTATAAGGGCATACAAAACATTTCCCCGAACAAAAAAGCCACAAAGCAATGAATAATTACAGAAGACAGCAAGCGCATATCTAGAAAAGGAAGAAAAAGAAGAGCAAGAAGAAGAAGATGGAGAGATGGAACCTCAAAAACACAAAAATCGATTAAAGTATGTGTGAAAAATTTCATTGTAAAAATAAATTACTTGGAAATATAAAATCAAGAGTTTAAATTATAAGGAAATTAATCAGCACCACCTGACATGAAAATTTGGCACCATTGTTAAAAATAGAACCTAAATGTTTTGATCAAACTAGTTAAGATAAGATTGGGCCAAGTCTATGAATCAATAATTAGATCATATAGAGAAAAATGACACATGGGAACTTGTGTCTCAACCAAAAGGAAAAAATGTAATTGACACCAAGTGGGTTTTTAGAAACAAGTTGAATGAAGATGGAGAAGTAGTGATGAATAAAGCCAAAATGGACTAAAAAGGGTGTGCATAGGTACATGGCATTGATTTTGAAGAAAATTTTCCTTTTGTATCTCTATTAGAAGCAACACTAATGTTCTTAGCATTTGCATGTTTCGTAAAATTCAAAGTATATTTAATGGATTTCAAGTCCACATTTTTTAATGGTGATTCAGAATAAGAGGTGTATAGTGAAAACCCAAGGGATTTTAGCTATCTAAATATGAAAATAAGGTATGTAAACTAAAGAAAGCATTATATGGATTAAAACAAAATCCAAGAGCTTAATATATAGCTACATTAATAAGGATTCAAAAGGGGCACAACAAACAATAATT
Source organism: Pinus albicaulis (assembly GCA_034641835.2). Taxonomy (NCBI): domain Eukaryota; kingdom Viridiplantae; phylum Streptophyta; class Pinopsida; order Pinales; family Pinaceae; genus Pinus; species Pinus albicaulis. Next base: position 817,166,476 of record CM076573.1, on the reverse strand, counting down.
TTTATATTAAAATTGATAATGAGAATTTATTGATAACTGTTGTGCATGTGGATGATATCATATTTGGAAGTGATGTGGATAAAATGGGACAAATTTTTTTACTATACATGGATAAGGAGTTTGAGATGTCCATGTTGGGATAATTTTCATTCGTCCTTGGATTGCAAGTTTCTCAATCAGATAAAGGTATTTTTATATCTCAAACCAAATACCTAAAGGAAATATTCAAGAAATTTGGCATGGAATATTGTGCACCTATTAACACACCAATGGTCACAGGGTGCAAGTTGAGAAAGGATGATGAATCCTCTAATGTAAATAAGACTGTTTATAGGTAAATGGTTGGAAGCCTCCTATACCTAATGGTCTTAAGACATGATATAATGAAAATATAGGATTGGCTGCTAGATTTCAGTTTGCCCCCAAGGAGAGGCATGTGAATGCAATGAAAAGAATATTTGGACAACTGAAGGGAACTATTGATTATGGACTATCATATACAATAAGCAAAGACTTCACTCTAACAACATACACAAATTCAAACTGCACAAACAATTTTGATGACAAGAAGAGCACAAGTGGGGCAGCCTTCTTTTTGGGTAACTACTTAGTGTCATGCTTCTTCTATCTCATCTATAACTGAAACCAAGTACATAACAAAAGTTACATGCTGCAGTCATGTCCTACGGATGAAACAAACTCTAAAAGATGTCAAGGTAGAATTGTTACACCATTTTTTGGTCATCTAACCTGTTACTATTAGATCGACCTAAGTACACCATGTAAGACCAATTTTACCCTAAGTAAAATTGCTTTCACTATGAAAAATAACTTAGTAAAACACCTTTATTAAGTTTTTAATGGTCTAAATAGGAAACGCCATGAGGAAATATTAAATAAATCCACGTTTTTTTTATTTTACTCAAGGAATAATTAGTTAAACAACAATTTAATTAATATTCCTAGTCATATTTAACCCAAAATAGGAAAATTAATTAGATAAATTATTATTTATCTTATTATTTTCTAGGAATAATTATTTAAACCTTATTTAAATAATATTCCTTGTTAAAATTGACTAAATCACTCATAAATAGTTAAATAAATCATTATTTAATTAATTATTATTCAATCACATCCTTAAAATGATAAATAAGTCATTTATTTATTTATTATTTACAAATAAAGGGATTTGACCCAAGTCAAATTCCTTTTCCCTCCAAAAAAATAATAAAATATTCCATAAAAGTTGGATCTTGATTTGGTTAATAATATTTTAATTATGCACCAATATCTAGACTAGCCCAATATTTTGTTATAAATAGAAGGGTTTTTCCATCCATTCATCACCTTTTGTTGCCTAATATCACTTTGGATCTATACTTTTGGTTTGACTTTGATCCACCATCAATGTCATATTTGTCAATCCTTTTGCTTGTGAGCTCCCTTTGAGTTCCTTTTTTTTTTTGGGTTTTCTACACCATCAACAGAGAGGAATTTTAGATCTGAAGTGTTGAGGACTTACAAGAACCCATCCCATTGAGGGGAACTGGTAACATCCTTCTATGTTTTCCTCCCAGGTGCCCTTAATATAAAATTCATTCAACATATTCTTGTCTTGTCTATTGGATGCATGGAGTTAATCTTGTTTTATTTACTGCTTAATGTCTTCTGATGCATAAATCTATATTTTTGTAGCATTTATCTTGATAAACTAAATTTAGATCTAAAGATATTGGTAGCCATCTTTTGCTGTTAGGGTTGTTTGTTATGTGCAGCTAAAGTGGTCTTTTTTCACACACTTGCAATTAAGATTCATACTAACAACTAGCGACTCCACACGGGCTTATGATTACGACCGCTGTCGTTTTTCTGATCCTTGCATATCCAATTTCTTCAAACCGTAGGATTTCTCTTCAGCCTCTTGTTTTTCTTTTCTTGATGTTGTTTTTAACCTATAAAACCCTAAAACAATAAAATTTTAACTTCTGTGTGTTTTCGGACTTATTGTGGAGGTGATAGACATCAACTACAACTGAGATGACACTTTTTACTGAAATATGCCGCTGAGAGTACCGAAAGTGCAGGTCACACTTTTTGGCCCTAAACCTGCGACCTGGAGCTTGAGGATGCACTTTTCAGCCCAAAAACTGCGACTTCTGTTGAAAACAGGTCAGAAACTACGATTTTTTTGTGGGAGTTTTTCTGAAAGTTTTTTGGGTTTGTCTGGGCCTCTATTCAGGGTTGTTTGACCTCTGTATACGCTCGTTTTGGACCTATAATTGTTCTGTTTTACTCAAATAAGTGGGAACCTAGCCCCCTAGGGCTTCAATACCCTCCACACTTTGTGGAAGAGTTTTAGCTGCTGCAGGTTGTCTGAAATTTTCAGAGTGTTCAGCCATTTTTCAGATTTGATACCTTACCTTCAGATCCACTTTATATTGGCTATTTATCCTTCCAAATCACCTCATTTATTTTTTTTTGGGTTTTCCTCTAGGGTTCACTCTGTTTCCCTCCAGGAGATAGCCTTTCGCCATCTCATTTACAACAATATTTCCTCTGATTTGTTGTTGTTTTCTGCACCTCTTTCTAGCAGATTCTGACCTATAGATCCCTATCCCTCTTGACCTTAGATCTATTGGCTATTTTGGTGTGTTTTGACTAGTTTTTTGCCCACCTACAGACTACTTGTTGAGAGGCCCACCTCCTTGGGTTGAGATTATTGCATTATTAGCTATTTATTTACTGTTATTTCAGTTTCATATACTGTTATCTGCAGGTTTATTTACAGTTACACATCACACTTTTTATTTTTATCTACAAATTTTTGGGTTTAAAAATTAAAATTTACACACTTTGCACATACACCCTAAGCGAAAAATGGCTTGGTTAACACTGCCAAGCAAATACTCTAAAATATTGAAATCAATTGATCCTGCACCTCTTCGCCCTTGCTTTGACATTGTAATCAATTGATCTTGCACCTCCTTGCCCTTGTTGGTCTCTTTTTCCCTTTTTTCCATGTTTGTGTCATCATCATTGCGCCACCAAGGCATTTATCCCGGAGACTTCTTGGCTTTCATCCTCAATTTCCAGTAGGAAGACTTACTCCTCCACGTAGGATTCGAGTTAGTCCTCCTCCGAGTCCGCACTTTGACTCTTCTTCTGGTCCATTGGGTTCTCCTTCTGGCCTCGGTTCTCTTCCTGTCAGCTTCAACATGTCTGGTTCATGACCTAATGCTGGTGGTAGCCCCAGCCCTAATGCTAGGAATACTACTAGTGGGACCGCAACAAGAACTATCCCGACTGCTCCCTTGCCCCCTTATATGGCAGGCCTTAGTCTTCACGATTTTGACCAGTTGATAAATGACCCTATACACCATGGCGTTAGTTGACCTGCTATGCCGACCAAGCTCCCTTCTGACATCCCCAAGTTTGAAGGCCTTGCTGGAGAAGATCCTACAAATCATGTTCGATCTTTCCACATGTGGTGTTCGTCTAACTCCATTACCGATGACTCTGTCTGTCTTCAATTGTTCCAACGTACGTTTACAGGCAAAGCTTCTAAGTGGTATGTTGATCAGGCCTGATCCTCTCGTACCACCTTTGCAACTCTTGCTCGGGATTTCTTGTCTTATTTCCAGCTTCCTCTTTTTTATGACACTGTTACCGAACTTTTGACTTCTTTCCGTCAATTGCCTACGACCCGCCTATCTAATCATGTCCGGGAATGGCGGAGAAGAAAGAGCCTATGTCGAGCCCCTACCTTTGAAGACCGTGTCTACATGGACTGGTTCCTTAGATCTCTCTTGCCCCCTATCGACAAAGATGTCACATTGCGTTTCCCTCAAACCGAAGAAGCCACTCTCCAAATTGCGTTAAATTATGACTTGATCTATGCTTAGTCGGGTTATGTTTATACCGTTCTACCTGATCTTCCTAGACCCAGTGGTTCCAATGCACTGAGGGCATCTCATGCCACCGAAGGTATTTTTGGAGCTCTCTCTCATCCATATGCTCAACCTCCCATGGGCTATGGTTTTCCTCAAGGGGGGGCCAGCACCTCCTGCACCTTTCCCCCTCCCGGTAGCATGTATCCAGGATATGCCATGCCTCCTCCTTTTTCCCAACCTCCTGTTTACCACACTGTTACCCAACCTCCTTATTATCCGTATCCATAGCCTGGTGTTGTAGCTCCTCCAACATTAGCAACTCCTTCTCCCTTACCTTCTCAACCCCTGCAACAGCAGCCACCGCCCCCTCAAGGGCAGGTGTATACACAACAGGGCGTGACTAATCCTCCTCCTTCCAAAAAGAAGAGGAATGGCACTCAAAATCAATCTTCTCCCGGTAATCCTGGACCTAATCCTCAAAATAATGCCCCTAACACTGCTAACCAGCAATAGGGCACTCAGCCCAAGCAGGAGAGGCCTGTTCGCATGAACAAGCCTTGTTCTTGTTGTGGTGTTTATGGTCATTACACGCATTATTGTCCTCTTTTACCACAGATGAAGCAGATGTAGGAGTCTCAAGCAACTTTGTGAGGAAAATAAGCCTCCCCTTCTGTCCCTCCCAGTGCTGTTCCTAGTTAGCCAGCTGTGCTTACTAATCCTTTCCCTCAACAAGTATTTGTGGCTACCCAACCACCTGAAGGTCAGGTGGCCACTCATCCTCTTCCATCTAGCACCTCCGATTACCAGATTCTCATGATGAACTTTGATCAACCTTTAACTATAGACATCAATCTTCAGACTCAGTCTCGTCAGTACAACAAGCCTCCCGCTACGTCTGTCCCCAAGTCGCCTCCTTCTGTTTCTACAGAGCCTCTTTCGACACCTAATGGTCCCTTACAGATCCCTCAGCCTAAGGCAGAGGTTCACACCAAGATCCCTAAGGGGCCACTACGCTGAAATGCTACTTCTAGAAAAGCTTCCCATTCGTATAGCATAGTAGATGATTTGGCGCAATCTCCTATTACCATTTCAATGCTGGAACTCCTCCAGTCATGCCCTTCACAACGAAAATCTATACTATTTTCCATGGGCACTGTAAATCCTTCTGAAAATCGATTGATTGTCTTTGATGTTGACCGGTCAAAGCATCCTCCTCTCCCTGCTTCCTTCACTTTCCAAATTCCAGTCAAGATCTAGAACGCCAATGTTTCCTGGTGCATCATTAATGAGGGGGCATCCACCTGTGTGATGTCCACTTCAGTTTGGAAACAACTCGGATCACCTGAGTTGGCTGCTTCCAGGATAACTCTCCGAGTGTGAGATGGCCACGCCTCCCAGCCCATTGGCTTATTCCACAATTGTCCTATTACTCTCGCGGGCAAGACTGTTTGAGTTGACGTAGAAGTCATAGATGCCCCCCTAGATTACAACATTCTTTTGGGTCGTAGCTACACCTATGCAATGTTTGTTGTCCCATCTGCGGTTCACCGCAAGATTTCCGTCCTTTATAATGGAAAGATAGTCACCATTGACTAGTTAACGTATTATGAACCGAAGTCTCAGACCTCCCCTAAGTCCATCATCTCTTCAGTGGCCAATAAGCAAACCGTCGATCCTTTGACCAGTGTCTCACCCAGAGTCTACAAATATTCCTCATTTCTTGGTACATTCCCTAGTCTTCCTCCTTCTATCTCTGATCCCAGCTCATAAAATTTTTGCATGATGCAATCATCTCGGGTTGCCCTCAAGTGGCTTGCCTCGGCTAGCTAGCAGCCTCCTCGCCCTCTGAAGTCTACTCCTAGCCCTTCGATTCAGCCGTCTGGACCTCCTCCTCCTGGCCCTTCAGCTGGTATCCATGAGCCTCTTTACCCTTTTGGAATGGTTCCTCCACGCCTTAACCATTTAGGAGTTGTCCCGCTTGGCCATTACCCCTTCAGTCAGATACCGTTCCTAGCTCCCCCCCAGGGGTGTACAAAGTACATGTCATGGCCACCCTCTCTCTTCCTAACCCGAACCTTGGGATTCCCATTTGGTACCTTGATCCTCCAGCCACTACCCCGCCTGGTCAACCCAAACCTTATATTTCTTTGACCCTGGTTCAACCGGTCCCCATGACTTCTCCCCCTGCAATAGTGCCTCAACCACCTTAATAGGAATCCTCTCCTGTTGCAACTGCTTCGGGCAAGAAGGGAAAAGCTCGCAAGAGGGCCTCAAAGGACAAGGCTGCCCCAACTGACCCTGCACCTCCTCCGCCCGCAAAGCCCTGTGCTTTGTGTGATGTCGTCAGTCGTGCCACCCATAACTATCCTGAACTACCCTGTATCAATCCCATGGTTAAAGTTGTGTTCCCTGAGTCTACGGTGCCTAAAGCCTCTGTTTCTTCCTCGATTACAGCCAAGAATCCTAAAAATATTCACACCAACCAACCCTGTGCTTTGTGTGATCTCCATGGCCATTATTCCCACCATTGTCCCTGCCTTACGCATTACCGTGCCTCTTTAGAGGTAGTTCGAGAGTACAAGATTGAACATAACCAATCCTCCTCTCCCGTACTTGTGCAGTATGCTGCAGGAAAGACTGAGGATTTAATCGCTTCCATTGACATTCCCCCTCCTGATGTCGAGATGATGGAGCCTGTGACCACCATCCTCCACCTATCATCATCCATGAGACCCTTGGTGGAAGCTCCCTCTAAATCTTCCCCTGATGTTTCGCTTGACCTCCCTTCAGCGATCACCCCGAGCTCAACATTGGTAGATCCCTTATCTGCTTGTTCTTCCATCATCCCCCCTGACGATGCGCATGTGAACCTTTCTTCTCATGATGATGAGTCAAGTATCTTTGTTGCGTCATGTGGCCTCCCTTCCTCCAGTCACTCTATCTTCTATTGTGATGATGACATCATGGAAGCCATGTCCACCCCTGACTTCATCTTTCTTGCCCACAAACAAGATGGCACCATCCATGCCTATGGTGACTTTCGCGGCCTAAGCACAAGTTACACCTCCGGTAGCTCCCACACTCCACCTCACCGTCAGCGTGTGAGTAGTAGACATCCTACCTGGATCACTACCTTCCGCGAAGTGCGTTCAATTTCTACTTTGCGCTCAGGTTGACAGCATTGTTCATCATCCTCCCATTTATTTTCTTGTGGCACCTTTTAGATGGACCTCCCATCCACACCTTATATTGGTTTTTCTAATGGTGCAAGTCGCTACTCCCGGAATCTAGCCTCGGTATGTTGGGCCATTTTTACCCCCTTGAATTCGCTCATTATCTCGAACAGTGTATGCATTGGTACTACTACCAATAATCAGGCTGAATATAATGCAGTGTGAGGTTTATTAGCCAATGCCCTTTCACATCACATCCTCCACCTTCATTTTCATTTAGATTCCCTGCTTCTTGTCATGAAATTGAATGGTGTCTATCGTGTGCACAATCCTATCCTTTTTAGAAGATATTTACGAGTGAAGCTTTTGATGTGTGAATTCGAAATCATTACATGCAGTCATGTACCTAGAGCAAAAAATCACTATGTAGATAGCATTGCAAACCATATTCTAGATTGGCATTTATCACACACATTTAACACAAGACAATAACATAAAACTATCAAAATGATGCATATCCATAATATGTGTTGTATAAAACGTTTTAGAGTCCATCAAATCTGATACATATGACATGTCCATAGCATGTTACAAAAACTCAAAATTGGGGGAACCACCTACCCCTAGACACTAACCACTATCTGGAGGATCCCAAGCCAATGGCTCTGCTCCCGCAGCTCGTAGATCACGCATCCCCTGTCTGGCCATCGCCATGTGCCGCATGACCCCTCGCCACTCCGAGGGTAGACCAATACATGGCTCTATGTACTAGTCCTCTAAGTCTTGCCAGCTGCGATCTAAAACACCGGTCATAATCCTCTCACATCTACGATGGATGTCCTCTAAGAGGGCTGTTGCATCCTCATTTTGCTACGCCCTCGATCCACTAGGTCCTGGAGCTCTTGATACTGCAGGTCGTCCCATATACCCGACTGGTTTTACTGGTGCTGTATCTGCATACCAAAAGTGAAAGAATCAGTACCATATACAATATTCTGAAACTTTACAATGCACCGAAATAGATTAGCAATTTTTCACTTACCATCGGGCCCCCATACTCGACCAGGAGGCAGTGGAAAATACAGGTCCCCAAAATAACTCATTCCACTATAGGGATAGTCATCTTTGTACAATGGAATCTGTTATCACTCAGGTTTTCCTTGAAGTTATGGAAGAGGAAAGTATACCCGAGGTAACCACAAACCAACCTTCAGATGCAGAATCTAGCCAATCTTTATCCAGAGAGGGCTCTCTCTTTATGATTTATCTTTGTTCTTAGAAGGTTTTAGGCTAGGTATAGATCCAAGAGTTTGATTTCGTTTGAATGGTGGAATCCACAAACTAAGGGCAAGGTTGAAAGTTTTCAGTCCATTAGGCTATGGAGTCAAAGGATGGCTTTACTGGATTTCTATTCTACACACAAGATGGCTTTACAGGGCAAGATAGCTAGACAGAGAACAATCCTTAAAATTTAAAGTGAATGGGATGATCTTGAAGGGATGAAAGGCAGCTAAGAATCTTTCACCATGTTCAAAAGAAAGAAATGAGATGACTACAAACAAAGAGCAATGAATAATTCTTTATTATAGTAAACAACAATGTTTAAATTAGCAAAGCAAGAGCATTTGAGAATTCATGCTTATAACCAATTTAGAGGAAAACATCAAGAACAATCACATCTGAAATCAGAGTACAATTAAGTAAATTCTGATTCAATCCTTTATGTAAATTATTCAGAAATGGACATAATGATATTATAAACTGATATAAAACTTAAGACAAAGGGTAGAAAGACTTATTGAATTGCAGTCCAACACATGAATCCTGCAACAAGTCCTGTGCTTCAAATTGTCATCCAGTAAGCCACAAATAAACTTCTCCAAAATGCTTTTATTCCGAAAATCTCAATGTTACAGCAAAGTAATAGAATCCACCCTCAATACTCTCTTTGAGGGTTTATTTATACAAGAAATAATTGAAAATATCTTACACTAACCTAGCCAATAATCTAGGGTGACTAAGAAGTAATTTACAAATAAACATGAGACAAATGGTCTCGTAGATAGAATAATAAGTAACTGTGGATGTGCTGTTTCCTTATTTTGCTGATGTTCTAGAGGTAAGTGCTGAAATAGAGCTCAGTGTTGTCCCTTGGAGTAATTTCTTTGCTTGTTTAATACTCTTTGTCTTTACGGATACTCTTTAACCTGTTCAACTGATACTCTTTCATCTGTGCTCATTTTTATCTTTCACATAATAGTAAAAAGATAAAATTCTCATGCTGAAGATAATTTTCATAGAATTTCCAATAGGTCATTCCACCATTGATCTTCTGGTATCATAGTCCTTTTAAGTTTTCTCAATGTCTCATCGGCCTCTGTGAGTTTGTAAAAAGTGGGCTCATTAGGAAACAAATACTTTATCTCATGTTCAAGATGAAATAAATTCTTCAACCTGTCATAGAGATTTCTCCCTGTTGGCAACGTTGTTTCTGGAAAACTACTAGAACAAGCAGTTGTATTTTGAGCATGGATATCTATTTTCTTAACATAGGTTTCCAGGTCCGTTATCTGGTCTTCTGAGAGCATAGGACTGGGTAACCCACTGTCCAAAAAAACTTGAAATTTTTCTCTAAAAGCATTAATATCAGCCAAAATATCTGAACACTTCCTTTCTAAATTCTGCATAAAATTTCTTTTGATGAAAACTCTTTTTATCATCAAAATAGTGCCGGTCCTGTCTTAATTCCTAGTACTGCAAGCTGTTGTTTTGTTCGGGTGTTCAAAAATTGAATGAGTTGATTGGCCTGCTCAGGTCTACCTCTTAGTTCATCTCTTGTTCTATTTATTTCTTCCTGAGCTATTTTAATCAGGTCATTTTGTTCAAAAATTGCTTGAATAGAGGGCCAAATACTTTTTATTAACTCAATTATATCACCCCAAAGAATTTCATTTATTTCCTTCAAAGGCTTTTCTAATGAAAGATCTTTTTCTAAAGCCTTAACTAATTTGTCCAATCTTTTAATTTCCCTGGTATTATCAGCAACTGTCTTCTTAGATGTATCATACTTCTGCTCCAAATTTGCTAATTGTAACTTTGTGGTTTGAAGTTCTGTGACCCTTAATTGTAAACTTTCCATTTATTTTATCAACTCATTAGAACTTAAACCAGAAGTGTTTACCTGCGCTGGCTCTGTTTGTTGCTTTGCTGTTGTAGTACCTGTGGTTGTAGTAGCTTCTGTGGTGGATGTCTGCTTGATAGCTTCCTTTTCCTGTAAAGCTTGTTCCAATTCCTTCTCTGTTTCACTTAGTTGCTCAGTTACCTTTAAGAGCAACTCCATTACCTCTTCTTGTGAATTCCCCTTCAAAACTTCTTGGGTCTGGGGGTGTCTTGAGGCTGGCAATTTCAGCTGCTTTCTCAGTGCAGCTATGTCATCATCTTTCTTATTTATTAGTGCCTCAATGCTTTTAATATCTTTGGGGTTGTGACCCAAGTTGATGATTATGTCTTCCAGAGACTTTATTCTGTTATCTTTGGCCTGAGAAGAGGCCTTTTCAATTTGCAATTGGGTGCTTGTGTTATTTAAAGAATCTTGCAGCGTTATGGCTGCCATGGCCTTATTAGTAAGAGTGGAATACACCATTTCCCCAGTTTGTTTATGCAGCTCTATCTGGTCCAAAGGATGAATGTCCTTTGTCGGGACCTCAAAATTTGTTCTAATGTAATCAGCTGCTGTCATGGGTTTTGGCACCTTTGACTTGAAGTGGCTCATTATCATTTTGCCCTGTGAAATGTCAAATGCTGACATTAACCTTTCCTGATTATGGGGAGCCATTTTCAGATATTGATCATACACTTTCATTCTTAGTGGATCATTTTTTGCCTTTATATTAATGAAGGTTCTTTTTATATCCCCTGTATCTGTTTTTGGTGGTCTGAAAGAGGATACCTCAGTACTCAATTGCTTTTGCAAAGCTTTTCCTTTCTGTCCTGTGTTTGTTTCACTAACTGTGCCAGTTAGTTGACTGTCTTCCCTTCCATCATCAAATATTTCATCAATGATCTCCACATCTGGAATTTGATCTGGTTTCTATTTTTTGGCTTGATGTAGCTTTGAGGACTCTTTAGGAGGAGTAGTATCTGGAACCTGCCTTTCCTTGCTCATTTCTACATTGGATGGAGTTTGTAATCCTGAGACTTCAGGATGTTTTACTTGAATGGGAGAAACTTGTGTTTGATCAGGTGCTCTGGAGGTTTGAGGTTTCTCTGCCATGACTAAAGTTTCAATGACCTGTATCTCAGGTTCCTTTCCTTTACCTTTTGACTCTGCTGCAACTGGTAAACTGCCTTCCTGTAATCTCTGTTGTGGATTTGCTGCTGAAGAAGTGCCAATGTGAGGTACCTGCACTTGACCACAAGATTATAGGTCATATTTCTTCTCAAGATCTTTCATAATTTTATTCATTTTGTCTTCTTCACTTTCTTCCTCAACTAGTGTCCCTTCAACCCATTCATCTTGGTTAGCATATTGTTCTATATCAGGAATCCTGTGGTGAATATATGGGGATGACTTGTTCTTCATTCTTTTTTCACAAATAAAACCAAATGGATCATAAGGGGTCCAATGGAAAATTCTTTGGAACTTGCAATGGCTTTGTAGTATATTTTTACGCTTCTCGCTTCGGCCTCCCTAGAGTTGCAGATGAAAGGACCTAATTGACTTTTGATCCTTAGTTGGGATTTCTTCTTCACACTACAAAAATGGATCATATCTGAATTATTCATTTGCCTGAAATATTCCAAGGCAAAAATTCTCATGGGCACATATCTTGGCAACTTGAATGGATGTAATTCACATCCATAGATTCTGATGACTGAATGGTTTTGATATAAATACCAATCTCCAACTTTATAAGTCCTTGAAAGTTGCAAGGTCTTCTTGATTTCATTACTAAGTCTTGGAGGAGGGATTCCTGTCAACAAGGTAGTTGTAGGATATACAAAAATATCGATGAACTCAGTATAGGAATATGGAGAATCATAGGAAGAATGAATTATGGGAGACCAAAATATAACTGACCTAGGGTTTCCCTTGGCATCAAGCTTTTTAACAGGGAAAGGGAACTTCTCTGATTGATAGTAGATAATGAGATGATAAATAACTGAGGAATATTTAAAAACTTTCTCATCATCTAGCCTCATGAACTGATCATGGATATTATTGGCTATGAAGGAGGCAAAGTCATATTTAACTTCAGGAGGTTGCCTAGGAGTAAAGATAGACAACAAAACCAGGGTTATCTCATCAACATATTCACTGGTATTGAAACCCAAGACAAAAGATATCATATTTAGGATGAGCCTTCCCAACTGATTGAAATAATAAAAACCATAGGGAGGAGGTCCCTTAGGTTGATGTTTAGGCAACATGAAATTCTGGCAAATGGACTCCAATTTTTCTGGGGTCAATTTATTAGACTTTTCAATCAATTCTTCCATAGACAAAGGTGCTAGTTCTTGGTCTGGTTCAAAATGTAGCATTGCATTGATAGCCTGGGGAGTAATGGGGAAAATAACACTCTGGTCAGGGGATATTACAGCTCTCTGAGTGGGATCATAGTTAGAATGGCAATAGTGGATAATTTCTGGGAAATTAATGACTGAGGGGATGAGATATCTCGGGAGATTGGATTCCCACAACCCAATGACATCTTGCCCCTTCGAGTAATCATCTCTGTAGCGATAATAACTCAGAAGGGGGCTTTCATCAAAATGCAAGTCTTTAATCTGAAAATATTTATCTACTAAAGGAAAATATTCTAATTCTCTGTGGGGGGCGTTCAATGGAGTCACATTCAGGGCTGCCGGGGCTTCCATTTTGGTTCTTGTGGATTCAAAACGGAAGTTTCTGGGTTTTCTTCACTGGCCGGGCGCGATTTCAATTTTAATGAGGGAAATTGGCACAATTTCAGGTTCGGGGGAACAATTCACAGTTTTAAACCTCAGAGAATGATCTCAGTGATAAGATTTAATCACTAATCCAGTGGAAAACAAGGAAAACAAACTTTCTTTTGAAGTTCGAAGCGTTATAGGATAAATACCTGTTCTTAGAGGAAAACTGGCTTTTAACAGGTATCAGGCGGTAGCAGGAGGATGCTTGAACACAGGTTTGGCGGAATTCTGGAGTGAAATCAAATAGAATAGTAGATTCCAGTGGAAATTTGAAATTCGTAGTAGAAGGCGCAGTCGCGTCAAATGATGAAAATGACATAAAAACATGAAAATTTGTTTTATTTCCAAGTTAAAAAGGGATTTTTTATTTTTCCGAGGACTGACGTCATCGATGTACGGGCTAACGTGGGCGGGGTCGGGCGGTAAGCGGTTAGTCCCCACACCGCTTATTGGCAAAGGTGGTATTGAGCACGGACGGAGCGATTCCATTGGAGTATTGACACGTGGACGGAAGACTAGTCAAATACCACCAAGCCCCCGCGCGTTAACGCTCTGACATTGGATGGCTAGCGGAATGAGTATTAGCCTTAGATTTGTGGAGGGGCGATCCAACGGTTGAAAGGACGGAGAAATAGTGGGGTGGTTATCACGCGGGCCCGACATAATTAGCGTTTAATTAATCATCCCGGGTGGCACATGATTGGTGGAGGAAAGGTTATTAATTAGTCCTGATAACTAATTAATCCCATAATTATAATGGAAATAGGGGTCGCGGCGGGGTTTCGTTAGGTGGGATGCCAAGTGGATGGGCCACGGTGGCATGAGGATCTTTCCGAAGTTTTGGTTTTTAAAAAATAAAACTTCGGGTTTATTCTTTTTGTATTAAACATATATATCATATGTTTAAAGATTTTCTCATATATGTTTTTTTATTATATGATAAATTAACCGATATAATTAATTTACCATAGGGGCAGGAGTATATATAATGATATATTTAACCAAAGGGCTTGTATAGTGGGTTTTTATTTGAATGCACGGGGAAATAAATACTTTGGCTAAACTTTATAATAGAGGGGTTTTTGGATATTTATATAAAAGGAGTTATATACTTATGATAGGGCATTTCACTAGGGATTTAGTAAATAGAGTTAAATGTTAATATGACAAAGGGACAAAGACAACTCAAAATACTTTGCACATCTAAGAAAGTGACAATTTCTGAAGTAACTTGCCATATCTCATCTCCAACACTTAAACTTAGAATAGTAAGTTATTTTGAGGGATTTTTTATGGAATTTTGCATAATTTTCCTAAGCAAAATGAGATTTTACTTAGGAAAAGGTTAAAGATGAATGATTATAATGATGAATTATCTCAAGTACTTAGGTCTTTTTTGATCATTAGGCCGAGGGTCTGGTCCCTCCAAAAGTCAAGGAAATGCCTTGAGCGCCTTTGATCTCCAAATACCTTAGTACTTTGGGGGAAATTAGTAAAACTTTTAAGGGGAAAGTGATGAGGGAAGTTAATGATTTTGACTTTGCTTGCTGTGATTTTCCAGTGTATTTCCTGCTTCAGTATTTGTGATGAAATTAAAGGATCAAAAACATTTAGCAGCATCATTCATCAGATAAAACTTTGCAACACCATCTACCTACCCTATCTACTACTACCATTTTCTCTTCTTTATTAGGGTGCATTTAGACTTGCAAACCCTTTTCAACCTTTTCTTTTTACATGATAAATCTATCCATTTCTACCCTTATTACATCCAAGGGCTCAGATTAAACTGTTGAGCACCTTTTATTAACTCTACCTATCTACTTATCTGCCAAGATTAAACTGTTTGGTCAGATATTTATTCTCTAATCTACAACATGAAATTGAAAAATGAATAAGTCAAGTTTAAACAGTTTGACTCTTCATAAATTGTGGCAAAAGTTTGACAAGTTGCACACAATTGCTTTATTACAGAAATGAAATAGTAGTGGCATTTGGATTTGCACACTTTCCTTGGTCTATTTTTTGTTTGGGGTTCATTTCTTTCACTTTTTTGACCAATTTATTTTTCTTACCCTTTGATTTTTCTTTTATGGTATACCCTCTTTACATTTTTTAGATTTGTAGATTTTTTGGTTTTTCAAGAATATGGAACACCTTTGCTCAAGAAAGAAGGTTTGAACATATTCCATAGTTCAATCCAGACAATCATGAAAAATGACACCTATTGGTATAGGAGACTAACATAATCTATCCCAATGCGCAAAGAACTCAGGTCGGAACACCCATCTGACTGCCCTACCTCCTCCTCTACACAGTAGTCACCCACACTGGCGCATCCTGGGCTCTCTTGGGCCCCCATCCTCGAGCTGTATACGAGGTCAAAGTATCAGGATCTTCTCAAAGAAGAGCGAGCACAAAAATGTACCATATGCACAGTCATGGTTCACTTGCCGTCTGCGTAGCGACAACTTTCATTTCAATGACGACAGCATCATCAGGGCTCACCCATAGTAGGTCCCACCCAACACACTCTCCATAAGCATCATCTGCCCTCCGGTGATGTGGTGGAGTGCCTGGTTGCCCAAGATTTGCAGCACCACTATGGCCATAGCACGGGTCTCTAACCTCTCTAGATCCCCGATGGGTATCCGAGTCCCCTTGACTTGGAGACCTAGTCGACAATGGTGCTCTACAAACTCCATGATGTTCCTCCATCATGGTAACAATGGCTGCATATTCCCAACCATCCCAAGTGGTGGAAATATATATCCTGGATAGTCAACTCGATTCGGTGCCCCTGCACTATAAATAACTCATGGTCCGGATCCCAATAGTTGAAAATCTGGGCCAATAAGGGCTCTCTAGCTCTCATCAGAGGGTTCTCCACAAACTTCAGAACCCTAAACCTAGCCAATGCACTACAGACACCCTGATCCTCCCAGATCTCTGACCGTAATGTGCCTAGGTCTCTCTCTCTCCAGTTGATCCGTAATTCTACCATATCTACACAAAACCATCATATTTGTTAGTGTACAGATAGGAAATACTGTATCAAAACACAAAAACCCAGTTCTCAGCCAAAAAACAGCATAGAAAAACCCCTCCCTGTCAGGTCGCACTTTTCAGGCCCAATCCTGGGACAGGTTGTAGTTTTCTGCCCACAACCTGCTACCCAGGTCACAGTTTTTTCCCTAGAAAGTGCGACCCGGCTATGAAGAGGAGCAGGGGTCTGTTCCTGAGCTCTGGGGACCTAAACTAAACTTTCAATCCACTGAAACGAAAGAGTAGGGTTAGGCCTCTTATTGTAGAAATTTGAATAATAGCTGAATTATTCACCGAGATTATCCTGGTCACATACTATTTGAGCTTCATACATAACACATAATCTCTTCTACACATTAATCATCACATGCGGAAATAAAAACAACAAGCGGTATTGAAAACATTCACATGCGCACATAGAAATTCAACACATATAACACAGTATGTATACCGGGGAAAGCTTACAGCTGAAAACCCCCTACTGTCTGTATATTATAATGAAGAAGAATCATATAACAATCTCAGTACAATACTCCTCACAAGTACTCAGTACTATCTCCAAAAGTTACACACAAACTAGCTTAGTTTTGAACAAGTCACGGGTTCAAAACTCCTCCACTGTTTGCCTGCCTCTACTGCGCAATCCAAGATGAGAGAATGGATGGAATGAATTCGAATTCCCTTGGCTTTAACTACGCAATCCTCATTGGCAATCTCCTCCAATGATTGTGCAAATCTCATGCACACTATAGTCACAACTGATAGTAGACTCTGCCCTTTCTCCTACCTCTTCCACTGGTCTTCACTGAACTGTACATGCACTGAGTTAACTGATGTGTTCTTTAGTTGAATAATGAGTTAATAATTAGTGAATTAATTAATAATTAATTCACACCACTCATCACTAGTGTATTTTTCAGTTAGACTAGATACAACTAGCTCAACTGTATCGAACTGAGTTAAACTAAATACAACTCCACCAAACTCTGCCACATGAGTTCTAACTGAAGTCAACCATGCAATAGCTCAACTAACCCTTAGGAAATTCGAATTTCCTTCTGCCAGCTGCATGTGCCACATCTGTAGCTCGAACTGAAGTGCTCCAAGAGGATAATATAATGTTTATAGTCCAAATATTATTAAGGGCTAATAATATTTGACTGTTCTATTTTTAGACAGGCAGTCTAAAAATAGACTTTGACCTGTATGTCTAAAAATAGATGTCCATCTATTTTTACCAACTTGACCAATCATCCAAGAATAGCATCCTACAACTCCTAGACCATGCTCCATATGTCTAAAAATAGACATAGTCTAAAAATAGACTTTTCGACAAAAATCACGTGTGGTCCCCACCTAGTTTAGGTGATCACTCTCCAACTAGGATCAGGAAAGATGTTTCAGGATGCCTCCTTCACTGTTTCTTGTTGTAATCTTCAACACTTACCTGCAACTGAAGGATATCGATTCCAATGATCGGTTCGTCCGCTATGATCGCCGCAAAATTTAGGGCCTTCTCTCCTCTCTACATTCATCACAGCTCCACATGAAAATGAGTGAATTTGGAGGGAAAATGCCTTATTAAAAGAGAAACCCTTGATTTTTCTTTTTCCTGCTGCGGCAAAATCGTAGCTTAGTTTGACAAACCATTTGCACCGTTGGAAAGCTCTCACCGAGCCCTCAAATGAGTATCTGTTCCTATTTTGTGATTTGATACTTCACTAGGACACTTTTTGTCTATGAAGCGTCACTTCACTACTCCCCGAAATATAATTTCTTCACTTGCAACACTTGTACTTGGGGGCACCACTTTACCTCAATACTTGTCCATGCTCATGGCGATTTTTGTCATGAGTAACCATCATGTACTCATGTTTTTATGGTCCCCATTGGACCTTTTCTGTGTGGAAGCACCATCGAGTTGCCCTTGTTTAGAGCATCCGTGTCAAGTCATCATTGCATTCATGGAGTCTATCCCGAGTCCCTTTGTATCCCATTATAGTCCTCCATCCTTCATTGCTTGGTCCCTCTCTCGTGTCGCACATTATGGCCTTCAGTCCCATTGTCCCCTATCCCTCATGATATTGTGTCACTCGCTGCCAGGTCATCCATGCCCTTTATGCTCTAACAAGGGAAGTTGTCCATTCACTACTCAGTACCCCCCATTTCATCATCATCACTGGTGTCAGTTTTTCAGTCGCTCTACTATTTTCTATCGTGCCTTAGTTGAGGATCCCTTATTGCCTCACCTATGGCGGACCTCCTTCTATCGACATCAGCTCATTCATTCCAGAAGATAGGTCTAGAGGGTAGTGTACCTTGGTTCCAGCTTCCAGTCTTGTTTGGTGCCTTGGATCAGGCAAAGGGACTCCTTATTTCCCTTTGACTTGATTTTTTCTCAGCTCCAACTCCTTTTAGCATGATCGAGATCCATATACTTGATGGTTCAGTGATGCAACAACAAATATCGGTGATTCTCAAGTGTGTGTGAGATGTTTTATCCCTCATGAGGGGGTGGCCCTACAGGTAGCCCCCCACATGCCTGGATGACCTCTTCATTACAGCCATTGATGCAGCTCCATATATTTGATGATGTCGGCCTCAGCCGCTTGCAACGCTTTTTTTTTGCATGTGTCAGTCAGATTTTCAGAGCCCTTTCCTGTTTATAGGGGCATATGGGTTGTATTTATATCTCATGTACTCAGATATTATTTTATAAGCCCTGGATATTATCCCAAGCATAGTATGTCTGTGGGATTCATTATCATGTTTTACCTGGCTCATGTTTATGCCAGCATGTACTATATTGTTCAGTCCCTTGTTTACTAGATGCATTATTCTTTGTACTTTGTCTCGACGGGCATAGGTATACCTCCCCTGCTACCTATAGCACAAATACTCCCTCATAAAAGAGACTTGTCGCACCTGTAAGTCTCGCCTCCTCAGGGTCTAGTCCTTTAGCGCTTCGGTCTACCTTACATTTCTCTCTCTTTGACTTCCCCTTTGGTGTCTAGTGATTGAGTTCTTACAATGTACTTAGGTCATACGATTAGCTCCTAACGCTAGTACGCTGGGGGGTTAATATGTTACACCATTTTTTGGTCATCTAACCTATTACTATTATATGGACCTAAGTACACCATGTAAGACCAATTTTACCCTAAGTAAAATTGCTTTCACTACGAAAAATAACTTAGTAAAACACCTTTATTAAGTTGTTTATAAATAAGAAACCCCATGAGGAAATATTAAATAAATCCACATTTGTTTTATTTTCCTCAAGGAATAATTAGTTAAAGAGCAGTTTAATTAAAATTCCTGGTCATATTTAACCCAAAATAGGAAAATTAATTAGATAAATTATTATTTATCTTATTATTTTCTAGGAATAATTATTTAAACCTTATTTAAATAATATTCCTTGTTAAATTTGACTAAATCACTCATAAATAGTTAAATAAATCATTATTTATTTAATTATTATTCAACCACATCCTTAAAATGATAAATAAATCATTTATTTATTTATTATTTACAAATAAAGGGATTTGATCCAAGTCAAAATCCTTTTCCCTCCAAAAAAAATAATAAAATATTCCATAAAAGTTGGATCTTGATTTGGTTAATAATATTTTAACTATGCACAAATATCTAGACTAACCCAATATTTTGCTATAAATAGAAGGGTTTTTCCATCCATTCATCATCTTTTGTTGCCTAAGATCACTCTGGATCTATACTTTTGGTCTGACTTTGATCCACCATCATTGTCATATTTGTCCATCCTTTTGCTTGTGAGCTCCCTTTGAGTTCCTTTTTTGTCTAGGTTTTCTACACCATCAAGAGAGAGGAATTTCAGATCTGAAGTGTTGAGGACTTACAAGAACCCATCCCATTAAGGAGAAATGGTTACATCCTTCTATGTTTTCCTCCCAGGTGCCCTTAATATAAAATTCATTCAACATATTCTTGTCTTGTCTATTAAATGCATGGAGTAAAACTTGTTTTATTTACTGCTTAATGTATTTTGAGGCATAGATCTAGATTTTTGCAGCATTTATATTGATCAACTAACTGCAGATCTGAAGATATTGGCAGCCATATTTTGCTATTAGGGTTGTTTGTTATGCGCAACTAAAGTGGTATTTTTTCGCACACTTGCAATTAAGATTCATACTAACAAGAATATTCTCACCCCATTCCAATTATGTGTGATAATACTAGTGCCATTAAAATACCCAAGAATCCTATAATATAATAAAAAAACAAAGCATATTCCTATTAAATATCATTTATTAAGAGACTAGGTAGTTGTTCAAATTGTTAGGCTTAAATATATTTCTACTAAAGAACAAATTGCATATATATTCACCAAACCTGTTCCCAAAGAGCCATTGAGTATCTAAGAGAAAGGATGGGAGTAATATGTCTCTCATGTCATTAGCCTTGTAAGTATGGGGTATGGTAGCTCTTCAACAATGGTAAATATTTTAGAAAGTGAGTTGTAGGAGAGAATGATGTAGTGTAAAGTTTTCAGAATTTCCATAATTGATATAATTAGAATACATCCACTTGGAAAACATAATTGCTATCAATACACGTTGTAAGTACATGATAATTGGTATCAAACCATTCATTGGTATTATACACTTTAGAGAAGTAATTGTTTTGTTCTCATGATTAGGGTGATAATTGAAAATAAGGAGAAACATTAGTTAAGGGGGGTTCAGATGAACAATCATGCATGATAAATTGGTATTAGACACACATAGTTGGTATTATATGATGTAATATTGGTGTTAATGATTAATTTATATTAGAAGATGTAGACACAAAACTTTTCCATTAATGTTAAAGGGGGAGAGTTAACTTGCTTGGCTATTGGAGTTGTGAGAGAGTTATAGAGGGAGACACCATCCATTGGAGAAAATTTTAGACACTGGTATGGATCCAAACTTAGTGTAAAGAATTTAGAAATTGGTTGTGAAATTAGATCAATGCAACATGCAAAAAATAACTTAGTTGGAGATTGCTTCAGTGTACGGGGATAAAATACTTGGTTCAAAGCTGTAGTGTTATAGGCCATTTTTCGCATCTGGTCAATAGGCCTTCAAACATGATCATTCACATCATTTGGACACTTTTTCATCCTCCTTACACAAATCCCTAAGCGTGACTCTCTTAAAACCTGAATTTATGCTTGAAACTGATTCATTTCAGTGATTTTTAGGCCCAACGCACCCTACACCTTTAGAGACCATCATTCCATAGTTGGTTAGCTCTGTTTGACTTGCATCGATCACTAACAGGTTTCCCCTTGTTGGGGGTGTGTTTATTCTAGAAATTCAGGAAAAATAAAAAGAATCTCGAAGATTCCTCTTCCAAAAGCTTCCAGGGGTTGTTGTAACTATTTACCTTGGATGGAAGTATCGAATCCTATCCTATCCTATCATGGAGATTTCACCCCTTATCTCATGGGCTCATCCTACCATCAAGAGTGGATTTCAAGCCTATATTGGTAAATGGATAAGAATTATTAACGTACCATCCTCTTCTATATATTTGTGGCTATCCAAAAGCTAGGGGTTGGATTTTGGAGATAGATTCTACTCTTATGCTACTACTGTGAGAGTCATTATTCCATGCATTAGGGTGACATAGAGGTACACTTTGTGGAAAGGAAGGAAAAGTCAACTTGGAGGAGATATTCTACAAGATCAACTCCTATATTTGTCTGTAACTCTCTCCATTTATATTAATACAAAGAGTTCATTTTTTTCCTATATGTGATGTTATGATTTCATGTATTTCAATGCCATGTTTATCCAATGAATAAGGTGATTATATGATGCTACATATATGTTGTATATCGTTGGATTGTGTCTTTTGATTGTGCAGGTTCTAATTATAGTGATCAAAGCTAGGATTGGAGCATACAATCCAAGAGATGAGTGATGCATATGATGGATTCTAGGTAGGCTTCATCCCATTGTCTATTTTCTTTAAGGAAACCATTAGCTTCTTTGTCTTTCTGTTGTTCTAGAGTAGGCCATCAAGTGTAGGGAAGGTAATTCTTCTCACAGTCGTATATACCTTATAAAAAAAATGGGAATAGACTGGGGAACGATCTATTCCCTTGGTGGCTTCCTTGTCCTTATTGATTGTTTTTATCTCTTCTTCAGACCTTCACTATCTTATTTAGTCAAGAATAGACCCAGGAAGAACCTTTCATTGAGTTTAAATTGAAATTTTTGTATTGGAACCTTGCATCTCCTAATCAATGCTCCCTTTGGTCTAGACACAGACTGTTGCAATGCTCCCGAGCCCTTTTTGTGCATTCATTTCATAGCACTAGTGTCCCCTAAGCACCTATGTTGGCCCCTGTTCATGAAAAACTTTTCTTGTTCTTTGATTTTCTCTCTGTCTAGTTTTGTTCCAACAACTCTTCCTTGAGTCTTTAGATGTCTCGTGGTCTCTCAGAAGCCTCCATTTGGTTTATTTTGGTTTTGAGTGCCTTTGATAAGGATTTGTTTAGATTTTCCTTTGTTCTTATCATTAGGTCATTAGGAAATTGATTTTTTTGATTATTGAGTGCTTGAATGAATTGGTGTTCTAGTCATCATTATGAAAAGTTTCCTTTTATCAGTGATTAGACATACATCTTAGTTTTCATCATCTTTGAAAACTAAGTGAAATTGAAAAGAAAAATCTCTTTGCATTGGAATATAGGTTTTTGTGTGTGCATAAATATTGGAACAATTACATTAATATGGGATTACACTTAGAATATTGTTTGCTGCATACTCTTTGTCCCTTCCCTCCTCTAGATATATTTTCATTGAAATTGAAATATTTCAGTTCTTCATGCTAGCGTGCATTTGAGGGAATTCAGGTGAAGCTTGTGGTGAGCCCTAAAACTGAAACTTAGGTGAATATAAACATTAAAATTTACTTAATAAACCTCAGGAGCATTCATAACATTGACATAAACATTTAGAGGTCTATGCTAGAGATTTTTTTTGGCATCATTAAACGTAGGATTTGTCTTTTTTTTCCAGCATTGTATCCAAGGGGTGATATCTCATTCCATGTACGTAAGTGTATCAAATCGCTCTCCACCTACGTTCGGGTATATTGGATGGTGCCCCATACATGATATGTATATGGGAACACTCTCATCAAATGCTTACACATTAGACAACACTACTATGGAATGCACTTCCACGTATCGCCGAGTATATTTTGGAATTCCACCATAGGTTTCTATCCTTGCCATAGGTAATCAAGTAGACTTCCTTGTATACCATGATAAATCGAACAAAACATTCAATGATATTTACTACACATACGTTAAGTCCTTAGTTTTCCAAGGTGTATATTGCAGTTTGCGATTGCTTGGTAAACATTTATGCCTAGTTTTACCTATTTTTGATTTTTTTTTTTGGTGTTAATTGTTAAAATTTATTAATCCAACGTGGAAGAACAAAAACCTATCCTATGTCATTCACGTATAATGAAAAATAAACCTCCTCTTCCACGAGAGGAAACTCCTGGCCGTCATCAGAAGCATAAGAAAACACAAACTACTGAATCAATAAGAGTTTGGAACTACTTCTAGTCCTCCTCCTGAAATTTATCGACTAGAATCATCCTTCCCTTTGAGTAATTAGCCCAATATTACATATTCTCTTACTAGTGAATATAACACAACGAAATAGAAGTACTTGAACCCTTATTTCCTGAGGTTATTGACACTGAATTCACTGAATCAGATACCTTATTACCTGAGGTTATTCAACCTAAGGTACCTACCACCATCTTTACCTATTACTTCAGGACCTTCCTCTTCTCTTCCTTTGTCTCAGACACAACCACAAACTATATATCTTGGAACTAATGGTGAACCCCTTCCACCCGGTCTTGTGAGTATTGAAGAGATCCACAGGAAGAAGCTCATCCCTCTTCTCCTGTTCATTTGAGAGGAATTCATCTTTATCAGGCTTATCCTCTTCCTCCTCTTCAGACTCCATCTCAAGTTCCTTCATCTGATTCTTTTCCTTTCAGATCACCCGTGATTTTCCCATGATAATAATCTTTGGGATTGCCATCCATGATTGAGTTTGCTATGGTTTCCAAACATATACCAATTACTATGGTTGAGACATCAAATTTTACTTCCGCATCCATGTTTGCGACATCACTAGAGGCACATCTATATGGTCACCCATCCATCCAACCTGGTTATTAATGGTTTTCTGGTACCTTGTTTGGTGCGACATCCAATCCTTATACCCCTCCCATGACATTTATTTCTGGAATTCTATTTGGAGCTTCCCTAATGAGCACTATATAGTCTGCTCCTTCTCCTCCACTTACACCTATACTTGAATATAGGCTTGCCCTTGTATTAGTGGACATCTTCAACAACCCATTTCTCCATATGTTGTGTACCATTCATTTGGTGGGAAGTTTCCTCCATCATCCCCTCCTCCTTTGGCAAGAGGGAAACCTGTCATAGGTATACCAAAAATTAGTGCTCATACTTCGTTAAATCCTTCTTATCCTGGTTTGAATGCTAATGTTTGGAAAAATAATGTGCCTATCTAACCTGGGTTGGTTATGAGTACATCTGTATACTCTCAACCAATACCATATGCATCCCAAATTCCTACCTATCAATATATATCTCAATAATCTCAAATCAATGTAATTAAACCTTTACAAGCTTCCACTGTAACTCAATCTATTCCAACAGTATCTGGTACCTCCCAGGTCCCTCTTAATCAACCTTTACAAGGTACTTTATAGTCTCAACATCTTGGGAAAGGTATTCCTCAATTCCTAGTAGGAAAAACTGTGTATGGTATGGCACAACCCCCACTGATTCCACCTTATGTTGGAATTATGCAGAATCCCATGGGGTAATAGTATCAACCTTTTCAAGGTATCCCTCAAGTTCCTTATCAAGGCCAACAAATCCAAACCATCCATTCCAACATTTTCAAGGTTATCCTGGATCTAGGCCACAAGGATATGCGTATACTAGTTATCAAAATCCTTCGTATCCTGGTACCTAGGTTCCTCTTTATTAAAATGATCCTTACTATGGAACACATATAATAGTTTCCCATGACATCCCATCCTATCAAAATTATCATCCTATGTATTTTAACAGGAAGTTGTCATTTTTGGCCACTCTTGAACTGCCAAATTTGACTAGGCTCACAAATGATTCAATTGATCATTCTCCTTAGTGGCCGATAATTCCTAACAAATTGCCTTCTAATATCCTAAAATTCAAAGGGACTCCTGGAGAAGACCCTTCCACACATGCGATGACTTATCATCTATGGTGTTCTTCGAAATCCATTAATGATGATTCGATTCAACTGCATCTTTTCCAATGTACGCTTATAGGTTCCACAAATAAATGGTATATTGAATTACCTAGAGCTTCATTCCACGACTTTAGTTCCTTAGCCACTACATTCTGACACATTTCTAGTTGCCCATTCAATATGAGACTGGAATGGAACTTTTGAAAAATTTTAAGCAAAATAATGCTACTCACATTTCAGGTCATATTCATGAGTGGTGACGTCGTCGTCGATTGGTTAAAACATATGTTCCCAATCAATTGCTAGACGAATGGTTCATTAAATATCTGTTACCATCAATTACAAAAGATGTAGCTAAGGCTGGAGTAGTGACTAAAGAGCAGGTGATTGCTCGTTCCCAATATTTGGATCTCATTTATACCCAATCTAGCATGATTTATGAGAAAATACTAAACATTATGAGACCTTCGAACACTATTCCTCAACCACCTGGTAAAGAGTCACATGCTTTCAATGGCATGATTGGTTCTTCTAGCTCATAGTATGAGAGTATGCCATCTGGTACTGCTCTTATGACTGCTCAAAATGCTCCATCCAGTCCTCATGCGAATTCTACTTCCGAGATAAATGTCGTTCAATCTAATAAAGGAAAATCTCAACAAAAAATTGGAAGTAAGAATAAAGTTAAAGGAAAAAATAAGAAATATTCATGTCTACAGAATAAACAAACCAATTAGTCCTTTGATGAGAAAAAAAAGCCTCACTATCCATGTTTTATTTGTAATGAGGAGCACTTCACTCGTGACTGTCCTCGCAGGAAGGAAGTAAACCAATTCCTGAAATTGTCTGCTTCACCTACGATGTTGACTGACCCATTTCCCAATAAGGAGACTCACATGGTTTCTCAAGACCCTACTTCCTCTAACTCGGCGTCAATGCTTTTATCTGCAAATCCTAAATATGATATTATGGTGGCCACCCTGTTACACAACATTTTGTCACCGTCCCTGCAATCCCTGTCCTGCACATTGGAGGACCATTTTTGTGACTTATATGAAGTGTCATGCCTTGCAAAGAATATCGTTTCATCCCTTGCCATGAGGAGAACATTTCCTCTACTAACCTTTCCATGAGAAGACCATCGAAAACACATGCTTTTGGGTTGGTGCTGGTAGACCATTAAGCCCTCACGCCGATGAAGGGAATTAACACTGAGCCCCACACCCATTGGTGCTCTGTCCCAGTGAGCTGCCCATGCCAAGCTATTTTTGGAATGTTTTTTAAATATAGAGGAAAATTTTCCAAGCTAACTACTTCGTGAGCGAGTCAGCTTGGGTTGTTTGACTGCATAACCATGAACACCTTCCTTTGGCTCCTTGTTTCCACATTTTGGGTGAAATTCCCAAAGGATAAGGCCTCCCTTCCACCATTTGAGGGATCCCAACCTCCTCCTCTACCTCTATAAATAAACATATCTCACATTGATGCAGCTAGATGAACGAATATAGTTGAATAGCTGAAGAGGAATTGCTGAACATTTTGATAGCCGGTGAGATAAAGCAGAGAGAGAGACCCTTGTTAAGAGAGAGATTATTATTTTTCCTCGCTACATCCAAATTCCCTAACGAATGCTCGAGACACACTTCGATTGGACCCGCTGAAGGAGGCTACGACGTCAAGGCTCCGGTTGTAATCTCTTTCTTTCTCTTAATATATATGTGACTGATGTTCTAGTTCCCGTCTTGTGTTAATGTGATTTACATTATGCAATAAGTTTAATCTTCCTTGATTGATTAGCTAGTTATGAATGTGATTATTATCATATATGCTGCTTTTGTCCTTTGATATTTGTGAAAACACCCGAATACCATTGTTGAAGGATCGGGACATGTCAGGACAAGGATTAGGAGACATTTTTTGCAGCTACAATGACCGCGTTGGACTACAAGTAGGACAATCTATCCCAACTCGTTTCATTCGTTAACTAGGAACAAACACATTAGCATGTCCTCTTGCTGCTAGACCCACCCTATGGCTAGAGGGATCGTCTCTGTTTGTAGAGAGGATTTACCTACACGACAAGTTGGCGACTCCACTGGGGAACAATGTGTGTTTGTCATCTCGTTTTATGTTGAGAGTTTGCCTTGTTGAGTCGACTTCGATCGTTTGATTGATTTTTTGCCTTGCTTGGCTTGCTTGACTATTTTGAATCCTCCTGTTCAGTTCCAGAGTGTCAAGATTGATCTCTGCTCAGTATTTTTCTCCTTTTCCCATAGTTTTCTGGCTTGGTGCATTTTTCCTTTGAACAATCATGCCAATTGGCACTTTTTACTTTTGTTATAGGTGATCCAACCCCTGTTAGGCGTGGATTACAGCCTGACAGTCGCACTAAATCCTGTAGGATTTGGTTTGACCTTCTTCCTAAGTCTTTGGTCAGTAGTTCTTGGCTCTGGGTTGTTTCAATGCCTTGGAACTGGTCTTTTGGGATTGTTTTGACTCTGTAGTCTCAGTTTTTCTCAGTTGTTTGTTCGTTATCTCATCAGTGAAGTTTTGTAGCCCTAGGGTTTCTAGGTCTTGTGCTGTTTGTTCAACCTTCTCCTCACTGAGCCTACTGAGCTGAATTCGAGTCACTTTGATCTCTGTCATCTCAATTTGCTGGTCAATTACATTAGTCTTTCTTGATCCTTCGTGTCTTTTTCTTGTTGAATGATCACTTGTGTTTTCATTTAACTCTCCATTTTGTTACTTCGAGCATAGATCACATTGCTCATTTGGATTATTTAGAAAGCCTTTTGTTTGATTGGAAGAGTGCATCATTGGTTTGAGTGAATTTTTATGCTTGTATTGCATCTGATTTATTCATTTAGATCTTTACATTCGTAGTGCTCAAAACTAGTGTTTGCTTTGCTTTTTAGTGTAATAGTGCATCGTGTGCTTCATTCATCTAAAAAACAAAAAAATTAATTCTTTCTTTTGAATTGAAAATGAAAATCTCTTTTGCATAAGTAGCTCTTAGTGAAATAGGAAAGAGTTTTCGTCTTCTTGTTTGGTTGTATTAGATGCATTAGAGAAATTCTTCTTGTGTTTTCAATGATTTCTACTTTGTTAAAGATCTCCATCCTTCTCTTAGTTAGCATTCATCGAAGGGAAATGGTGTTCTTTTGCATGTAGTGTGCATTTAGGAATTCGAGATCACATTTGGTAGGGCCTTGAAACTAAAACATTAATTCAAGATCAACCTTAAAATCAATTTAATCAATCTAAGGAAGCATTGGAAGCTAACGTAAATATTTTAGAGGTCTAGGCTAGTGATGTGTTACGGTGTTGTTAAACCTAGTAGCTGTCTTTCGCCACCTGGCTTTAGACAACGCTAGTATGGACTTGTGCTCCCCATACCATCGCGTACATAAAGGGAGACACTCATAGGTTTAGATCCTTTATCCATAGGAAGTCGAGCCTATGGCCTTGTAACTGTGATACACCGAACACAACATTCGGAGAGATTACCTGCACATACGTCAAGTCCTTGGTCATTTCTCTTCCATTTGATCACTAAGGTGTATATGGCAGTTCACAGAAACTTGGTACACCCTCTCGCTTAGATTTCCTGAGTAGTCATTTCGATCTTTTCATGACTATCTAAAAAATGAAAAGATCATCGAACTCTTGTCCTTTCACGCTCGTTTCAACCTAAAAGTGATAGAGTCACCTTTTTCCTATTTCTCGAACTTAAAATATGAAATGAGAGAGTTTTTTTTTACTGTTTAAAATATTAACTATCCACGAAATATTCCTGGTTAAAGTTATCTTCCTTAGTGTTTTGTTTTACGGTTTTTTCCAATGGCAACATTTCTGGAGTTTACCAACCAAGGAATCCCCTCTGAAGGGAATCCTAGTTCTTTTCCTGCTTTTGGGAATGTTGGTGCTCCTTATATGGAGACATTGTCCCTATCTGGGTTAATTTTTGGGTTTCCTGTTTGGTTATTCTCGACCTCTGTGGTCTCGAGTGTTTCACCCACTGTAAAACCATTCCCTCCACCTGAAAAACATCATGTTGATTCTAAGGTTGACCTCTCCCCTTCTTCGCCTATTTCTTCATCCTCATCTTCTAATTAGCTTGGTGAAATTTTGGATTCTAGTAACCTGGTGGCTAAGAAGAAGAATAATAAGATGAAAAAGAAGAAGTCAGATAAGAGAGAGGCCAATTCCGTGGCTATTACGCCTAAGGAACCTTCCCTTGTGTAATATTCCAAAATTTGCATGCAGCAAATTGGAATATTAAATTTTTCTAATGTCACTTAGGAGATGAATAAAAGGGTAAGGAGACCCATGCATTTCATAAATAAGGATAAAATCCCTCATAGTGTGTAAGGGGATCATAATTCCAGCTGGATTTTACACTCTCATGTGTGAACATGGACATTTTTCATGTGGACAAGACCAAGTTTGACCAAGTCAACAACATAAATGTAGGAGGAGTGGATCAGCAAATAAAAGATCTCAATGTGAATGTGGTTCAGCCTATATAGATATATGTGAGATGGATTGAAGACCCTTAGGTGTGAAAAGGGCTGAAGAAAGTTGAAGAGGTCAACCTTGACCCAATCAAACAACGCAGTTTAGAGGAGTGGCTCTAATGAAGGCACAACACAGTTTTGGAGGGAGATTGTTTGTGTGATGGTGGAAACCCTATTGAGTGGGACCCAATGTAAGAAGGCTCACTTAGTTTATAAGGAAGAGGATGGCAGCCATTTGGGGGTTAGCTTATGTATTACACTTTTATGTCTGCTTAGAATTTGCTCTCCTAGATGTTTAGCTAAGATTGCTGGTGTTGTTCAGCACCAAGGTATTCCTATTCAGGAATCCATTATCTCCCTTTTGAGGAGCTCTTGGGAGAGATCTAATATTTCATTCCACACATCCAGCATTGGTGCCAAGCTTTAGTCTTCAGTTTCAACACATTTTCTGCAGGAGGTTGTCTTGAGTTGCAGGGTGTTGCAGTGGAGGGTGGAGAAACCCACTTTCTGAGTTGGTTTTGCATAGGAGGGAAGTTTCCTTCCACTGGAGGATCAGTTTAGAGAATTCTTGGGCTGATATCAGACCTTTGGAAGCAGTCCAACAAATCATCATCACCTACAGCATTATTCCATCCTGGAATTGCGTTATTTCTGCAAGGCCGTTTCAGTAGTGTCTCTTGTGGCTCTTTCAGGGAGTTTTCCCGTGATTGGAGAGTTGTTTCTTCCATGGGGGAAGGCATTTGATCAGATATGCATCAGATTTATATTATTATAGCCTTATATACTCCTGTGATTCATTTTTCAGTGATTATTCAGTCATACTGCTGAAAATCACCATTTGTATTCAGGGTGAATTCCTAGAAACCCTTCCCGGGTTCTCTAGTTTTTTTATAAAAGAGACTAGATCTCATTTTCCTGAGCATATTGTTTAGTATAATATCATATCCATTTGTCTCTACCATTTATGTGCACAAACCCTCTTTTAGGCCGCACAGTCACTTTTATGTAGAAATTCCCGTGTTGCAGTGTTTGGGGTTTTAGCTCTTTTTAGCAATCTTAGGTGTGGGAGATCTGTTTAACCCACCTAGTTTGATTTGTTTCAGCTCTATTATTGGATTTTATTTTTATATTGACTGATCTACAAGATACAAGATTTAATTTTGTTATTTTATAGCATATACTGCTGGAAATGCGTTTTTAGTGCATGTTTGCTGAGCAATCCCTATTTTGGGATATTACAGTGGTATCAAAGCAAGATATTTGGCTAAGCCTGTGGAATTCAAGCCAAAGTGCTATAAAGGAAAGATAAAGGCCAGAATCATGAATAGGATGAGCTTACTCTCAACACTTTTCAGATCCAGTAAGGACCTCTCCGAGGAGGGTGAAAAAGAAGAAGAGAAAAGGAGCAGTGAAACTTCTAGAGAGTTTCAAGAGAAGAAAGAGCCATGCACTTCCTATGATCAGAAGATGAGACTAGTGTTTCAGAGAGCTCCAAATAATTGGAACATATCCTTTCCTTTTGAGAGGAGGGACAAATTTCTGGAAGTTGGAGGAAACTTGGATCACATGATTATAAGTGAATACCTTGTTGGGTACAAATCCCAACCTAGAGCCTTCAAGGAGACTCTAACTTTTCCTTAGTTCATTCATTTGGAGGAAGAAAGAAGACCTTGTGGCCAAGGGAGGATGAAGGGAAATAGGTTTCTATTCTCTACTTTTGATGGGTCATTTGCGGCAAGGGTTTGGGAAAGGAAACTTGATGCATTCTTCCTACTACATCCGGTGGTAGAAATGGAGGTTGTAGAGATTGCAGCCCTGCACCTAGAGGGTGAAGCAAATATTTTATGGTTCAGCCATTGGAGCCATGCAAGAGTGGTTACTTTTGCTGAATTTACTCAAAGGATGATTGGACAATTTGGTGAAGGAAAATCAGAGGAGAAGAAGCCCTCACCACCAGTGGAGGAGACTTGTACCAGCATTGTCACAACCATGGGGGAGCAGTCATCAACATCTTCAGTTGGAGGAGCCAAAATATTGGAGGAAGGAGCCCTTACAATCATACAAGATACTTCAAAATTTCATCAAGATATGCCTAAATTTTCATCTCCTATTGTTTCAACAAATCATATGGAGGATTGTGTACCACTGCATACTGCTCATTTGGAACAACATGATTGCACTGCGCTATGCAACCTTGATTTTATCAAGGAAGGGATGAAACATCACCCTAATGGACCACTGATGGGCTGCACACCACATGTGAGGTTGGGGTGTGAATTCTTACAGGGTGGGATGAACTTTGTCCCAAACAAAGTTATGAAAAACCATATGTTCATCCTTGAGTTGAGACATGAGACAACCAAAACACCATGGAGGAGGATTAAAGTGCTGTCAAGAGGTAGCAGTGAGGAGGCTTTGCCTTCAGCCCACTTGGATCCTTATGGATTCAAGATGATCATTGGTGTGAGATCTTTTCTAGGAGATCTCCACGGAGTTGCATTTCAGCATCCCATGGAATGCAAGAAGAAAAGTCTGATTTGGAAGAAGGGTAGTCTTCTTTGGAAGGGTATCAAGGTTGATCATGACGGGAGGCACTCACATTGGGAGGAAAGTGAGTGGATGGAGAGCAAGAAGCTGGTAAGCTAATTGCAAAGATATGACACTGGAAAATAGGAGGCTTGGCTACGTTGGCTACTATTGAAGGAGTTTGGCCATCATGGGACATATCCTTTTTCCAAGGGTATGTGGATAGAAGGGACTTGGCAGGGTACTTGCATCATGGGGTAGAAAGGAGTGTGGATGCATTATGATGATATGATCATTATGTTTTCACCACATGGGTTGTATGATGGAGGTATGCGGAGGCAACAAATACTTTTGTTGCTTTCGAGGATTGAGAGACAGCAAGGGCATATTTGCTCTCACATTTTGTATAATGTTGCAGGAGTAGGAGATGGCACTATCATGGTGCAAGGAGGCTACTCCTTAGCCTTAGATGATGTAAAATTACTTCCACTTTGGAAGGAAATTTTTTTATATGGAAACATTATGGGAGGGGTCTTTGACATTGAGCATGTCAACGAATGGATTTATGAGTTGGCAGGAGCCTATTTTCATAGGCCAACAACGCTGTCACTTTGGAGCAGGGACTTGTTGATGGAGTGTTCCCAGGATCACTTCACATTTTATGCACTTGGTGGGCAAGGAGGAGGTGAGAATGATAGAGTAGTGGATGGATTCATCTATTAATGTGGTATGTTCTTCTCAACTTGGACTTCCAAGCATGAGAAGGGGGATCTTCATGCAACATATGGTTCATTCCTCTTCATAGGAGTTTGTCATACCACTGTGGAGGGCTAATTTATGGATCCTATCATCATATTACTTTCATTACATGGTAAGAATTCTTTTTTTGCATATATTGATTGTTCAACACAATATTTTCATGCTCTTACCATTTCTTTACAGTGCATTGCTCTACAAAAGGGCAAGTTTTTCTTTGGGCTCCATGGACCATTTTTGGACAGCTATTATGATGGAGACAACCATCTATTATATGACCTTGGGCAAGTGTTTTGTTACTCCTTGTATGCTCAGTTGATACATTGAGCCATATACTATTTGCTAATAGATGTGATGACTTACACAACTAGCCATTTGTCAAGAAGCAACTTGCCATGCTATTTTTTGAAGCTGCAGTGTGGAAGAATGCGATGTGACCACTTGGGTGACTGTTGGTACCTTTCAGAACCACATGAAACCTTCAATGTTTCTTCCATTTTGATGCTAATCATGAGCCCATTTTCTGATGTTGTTCTTGCCTTTATGGGGAGCATAATTGGGGGAGAAACACATTGGGGGAATGTGTTCTTGGGGGAGAAGGATCCCCACACTTTCTGCATTACATGTTCTAAGGGGAGCATGGGAAGAGATATGGCCACTACAATAAAATATTTGTTTCTTTATGAGGAGGGCCATGAGATGGATGGGATGCCATATGGTGGTGATTTCTTATCCATCATGTATGAGATGGTTTGGGCCAGCTTGGTTCACAACGTTGGTAAAGGGACCTTTGGAGATATAGTTTCCTTCTTGCCATTTGAGGGCAACATTATTGCAGCCCAAGATTAGAAAATTATCTGCACTTACCTTAAGTGGAGGAGAGGACGACATGGGGTAGGCCACTTTGTCTTCCATGTTCAGCATTTCAGCCCACCTACTTTGCAGGAGCTCAAGGTGGAGGAGGATTTTCAGGAGTTTCCATGTTGGGAGGCAACCCATTTTGTATGGATGATAGCTTGGGGATGGGAGATTCATATGGGGATGGTAGATCCTGATATATATCAGACCACATGCCTCAAGGAGGCCTTTAGACCACCCATTTTTTCCTCCATTGATATCTTACTATCACATAATGATAGTTATTTGGCGTGTTCACCAAAAGCTAGCTTGTTTACTTGGGAGGGGAAACTTGGAGATATATTGATGATGTAGCACCTTGATCCTTGGAGGATTTTATCTTATGAGGTTTCTAGAGGGGGAGAAGAGGGTTCTCTTTAGTTCTATCCTCGTAGTTGCTTGAGGACAAGCAACATTTGGGAGGGGAGGACTGTAATATTCCAAAATTTGCATGCAGCAAATTGGAATATTGAATTTTGCTAATGTCACTTAGGAGATTAATAAAAGGGTAAGGAGACCCATGAATTTCAGAAATAAGGTTAAAATCCCTCATAGTGTGTAAGGGGATCATAATGCCAGCTGGATTTTACACTCTCATGTGTGAACAAGGACTTTTTTCATGTGGACAACGCCAAGTTTGACCAAGTCAACAACATAAATGTAGGAGGAATGGATCAGAAAATAAAAGAGCTCGATGTGAATGTGGTTCAACCTAGATAGATATATGTGATCTGGATTGAAGACACTTAGGTGTGAAAAGGGCTGAAGCAAGTTGAAGAGGTCAACCTTGACCCAATCAAACAACGCAGTTTAGAGGAGTGGCTCTAATGAAGGCACAACACAGTTTTGGAGGGAGATTGTTTGTGTGATGGTGGAAACCATATTGAGTGGGACCCAAGGTGAGAAGGTTCACTTAGTTTATAAGGAAGAGGATGGCATCCATTTGGGGGTTAGCTTATGTATTACATTTTTATGTCTGCTTAGACTTTGGTCTCCTAGATGTTTAGCTAAGATTGTCGGTGCTGTTCAGCACTAAGGTATTCCTGTTCAGGAATCCCTTCTCTCCCCTTTGAGGAGCTCTTGGGAGAGATCTGATCTTTCATTCCACACATGCAACATTGGTGCCAATATTCAATCTTCAGTTTCATCACATTTTCTGCAGGAGGTTGTGTCTAGTTGCAGGGTGTTGCAGTGGAGGGTGGAGAAACCCACTTTCTGAGTTGGTTTTGCATAGGAAGGAAGTTTCCTTCCATTGGAGGATCAGTTTGGAGAATTATTGGGCTGATATTAGACCTTTGGAAGTAGGCCAACACATAATCACCACCTACATAATTATTCCATCCTAGAATTGCGTTATTTCTGTGATTGGAGAGTTGTTTCTTCCATGGGGGAAGGCCTTTGATCATATCTACCTCAAATTTATATTTTTATAGCCTTATATACTCCTATTCTTTAGTTTTCAGTGATTATTCAGTCATACTGCTGAAAATCACCATTTGTATTCAGGGTGAATTCCTAGAAACCCTTCTGGGGTTCTCTAGTTTTTGTATAAAGGAGACTAGATCTCATTTTCCTGAGCATATTGTTTAATATAATATTAGATCTATTTGTCTCTACCATTTATGTGCACAAAAAATCTTTTATACTGGGCTGTCACTTTTATGCAGAAATTCTTGTGTTGCAGTGTTTGGGGTTTTAGCTCTTTTTAGCAATCCTAGGTGTGGGAGATTTGTTTAACCCACCTAGTTTGATTTGTTTCAGCTCTATTCTTGGATTTTGGTTGCATATTGACTGATATACAGGATCCAAGAGTTAATTTCATTATTTTATAGCATATACTTATGGAAATGCATTTTTAGTGCATGTTTGCTGAGCAGTCCCTATTTTGGGATATTACACCTTGATAAATCATCCAACCTTCCACGGAAAGTAAAATTCCCTTGCATGTTGTGAAAATGTGACCAATTTCTTCGAGACTACCCTGAAATTCCCAAGGTACTTGAAGCATGGTCCAACTGCCGTCCGCCATTGCCTTTGGCTTCTGGAAGTCATATTGGTAGCACATCTTCGACTAGCAATGATAAGACGCATAAGAAACAGGGTAAGATTACCAATACCTGTAAGTTGTGTGAAGGGAATCATCCAATTCACCTTTTTCCATACATGGATGAGGCCACGAGAGTGTTGGACAACGCTACTATTTCTGCACCCTACCTTCCGATTGGTTACCAGAAGCTTTCTTCGAGTCCTCTGCTGGTTGATTCAACGATTAGTCAAGATTCATCGTTGGTCGATTCCATTCCCTTAGGAATATAAATTCATTAATCCATTCCTGACCAACCATTTTTCATGGAATCAGTCGATTTGATCTCACCCATGGTTCATTAGGTCTTTTCCATCAAGAGTGGATCTCATCCCTCTCATGTTATTCTTGTTTCTTCAGATTCCTCCGACTTGGAGAAAGATCCTCCCATCCCTGTGAATCAAGAAGTTTCTCTTCCTACTCCCATGTCTATGACCTAGGAGGATGTTCCTCTTGCTCTGGTAACACCAGGGGATGACCATCTCAGTTCAATGGTACCCCCTCCAAGTAGTTTGGTCGCTTCCTTCGATTGGAGTTGATTTGCGGGATACCACCTTCCTTCTTATGTGCCTTTTGAGATCACGGTACAAGCCTTCGATATGGTCATACCTAGCACGATTATAGATGAAGGAGCATCTGTTAGTATTCTATCTTCAACTACTTGGAAATATTTTGGTTCTTCACCGCTTGTGCCTATTACGCAGAATTTGTTGGCTTTTAACAGAGGAACCAGTCAACCGTTAGGGATCCTTCCGAAGTTGACTATTAATTTGGGAGGGAAAACTGTCTATATAAACGTGATGGTACCATCCAAGGCCCCTTAGATTTTAATCTACTCTTGGGGTGATACTATGCTTATGCCATGGGTGTGCTTGTCTCTTCCCTCTTTCGTGTGATTTGTTTTCCGCATGAAGGTCAGATCATGACCATTGATCAGCTTTCCTTCTTTGGTCCACATGTCACATCTAGTCCACCGTCATCTCTTTCGGGTCTTTATCCACTGGTTGTATCTTCTCCACCATAGGTTGATTATGTGGCCACTTGTTCGTTGCCCTCATCCCGTGATAGTGCCGTCGAGTACCATCTGTTGGGGGCATTCGATCACGATTTCCGAGATGTTGTTCTCCCATCAGAAGAGACCCTCTTAGTAGCCATGATTTCTTATTCACTATGATAAGTTGTCATTAGAGCATAGTTCGTTTTCTTGTATCAAGCTCCCTAATAAATGAAACAAGTTCTTTTGAGGATAGTTTGTCTTCTATGTCAAGCACCTTAAAAATGAAACAAGCTCTTCGGAGCAGAGTTCATTTTCTTATGTCAAGATCCTTAAAAAATGAAACAAGCTCTTTGGAGCAGAGTTCGTTTTTCTTGTGTCAATATCATTAAAACATGAAACAAGGTGTCATGAGGATAGTTATTTTACCGTTTCAACCTTGTTAAAAAATGAAACATGTTCCCTTTTCATTTTGAGCTTTGGATTAGATCTCGTAAAATCCCAGTCGAGTCTTTCTCTTGATCTCATAATTGAACCTTCATTCCATCCACGTGTCAGTAACTAGAAATCTACTC
The DNA here is from genome assembly GCA_034641835.2 of Pinus albicaulis. NCBI lineage: Eukaryota > Viridiplantae > Streptophyta > Pinopsida > Pinales > Pinaceae > Pinus > Pinus albicaulis. Next base: position 817,128,727 of record CM076573.1, on the reverse strand, counting down.
CAGTGAATGCGCTGAAGCTTGGGGGGCATGTACCTTGAATTGAGTCACCATGTTGGAGGCATGCAAACCACTTCAAGCATAGTTTATCTTTGTTTCAAGCTTGTGTAAAAATGAAACCAGTTTCAAGAATAGTTTGTTTCAGTTTCAAGCTTGTGTAAAAATGAAACCAACTTCAAGCATAGTTTCCTGTTTTCAAGCTTGTGTAAAAATGAAACCATTCTTATTTTACCTCTCGTGATTACCATTTTATCAACCTGTTTTGTTGGATGAGCCTTGGTTTTCTCATTCCATCGTCACCATCTGCTTGGCCGATCATATGCCTTCACTTGATTTTTTTACCCATTCCCGAGGAACCACTGCAATGAGTGGTCTTGTTAGCCAACCTCTTGACTTTTATCATGTTTTGAGCAGTTCCACCATCACTGGAACTAGTTTCTACCCTTAATACCACTCGTTCCTCCAGGAGGAGTCAACTTTCAGCTCTTTTTTGACTCTCTAAAATTTAAAAGATTGCCGAGACTCTTTTTGTTTTGAACTCGTTAAATGGATGCGAAACGATATTTAACCAGTATACGTTTACCTATTTTTCGGGCTGGGTTAGATTATTTATGAAAAAGGAATATCTTAGCCTATCGTGACTAAGAGGTTCTCTCAGACACAGTTTTCTACCTTTTCGGATCTGTGAGACTACCTATGAAAAGGGACTACTGGAGTTTTCTTTTCTACTTCTTTTCAAACTCTCTAAACATGAAAATATGTAGATTTATTCCTTTGTAAGACGCGTTAAACCCTAAATGACATCGGAAATAGTCACCATGACATAACTAAGGTCCTCCTTCCTAGGTTTCGTAAAATGTACTAGGATGGATTTTTCTGAAGGAAAAAATTACACGACAAGCATATGCTATCCCCTTAAAGCTTGTTTTCCAAAAATAATTGGGGTACTCGCCAGCAATGGTGGGGGAAAATGGAACCAGTTCTTAGTTGTGTCGGTAGTATGTCGCTATTGAACATGACATTCATATGCATTCGTGTTGGGTTGGGGACATCTCATTTCATCATTTTTGCCTCCATGGGTTTGGGTAATCCGTTTTGACCTCTCATTTTCTCTTTTTCGTGTCATCATGACTTCAGATCCCTTGATGTCAAATAATGCCAAATCTAGAGTTGTGTCACCGATATGTTTAAGAGAAGTTTACAATTGTAGTTTTCAACCTCCCTCTGATCCTTTGTTTTGTAATGATTCACTATATTCATGTTCCTCTATCTTGTGTCGATGATGTGGGAAAAATTATGGCCCTCCTTCAACCTGGTCACTTCCTATCGACTTCAGCTCATTATCTAGGAACTTGACCTAGAGACTCCCTTCCAGTACCTTGGAGCTTGCATGCCTCAATGGAAAATTCTTCGCATTCAATGATAGGTCCACATCATTGGCCTTCGATCACGTGATTCTACGGGTGTTCGACACTAGATTGCTATTCACATTCCATGTATTGTACCTGTTGTAACTTGAGAGCCATTGTCATTATTGGTGGTTTCTATCGCGCCTGTTAACAAATTTCATCATTGGATGGTAATCAAGTGACTTTCTTGCATGTTCAACTTCAGCTCACATATTCACATTCTTGAATTTGTACTTGTTCGGGTCGAGATGGAGCCGAAGACCATGTGTTTTGTCTGATAAGATCTAGGCTGCGGGATATTTTGGTTTATCATGATTGTATGCATGAATCTTTTTTTTGGATGGCTGAGCCCATACCTGAGTCTATTTTTTGATCCTTATTGATGGATGGCTATGTCCATACCTTGGGTCTTAGTTTTTATGTACTCTATTATGGATGGTTGTGGCCATGCCACATGTTCATGTATCAGAGATATCAGTTGTATTCGTAGTTGCAGGTCTTCCAACATCGGTGTTAGGTTCGAATGCGTTCTCGTAAAGCATTTCACCACTCCCTCTCTCTCGGACCTCATGCTTTAGGGGGCATATGTTACACAACATTTTTTCATTGTCCCTGCAACCCCATCCCGCACATTGGAGGACCATTTATGTGACTTATATGAAGTTTCATGCCTTGCAAATAATATCATTGCATCCCTTAACATGAGGAGAACATTTCCTCTATTGACCTTTCCATGAGCAGACCATCAAAAACACATGCTTTTGGGTTGACGCTAGTAGATCGTTATGCCCTCGCACTGATGAAGGGAATTAACACTGAGCCCCATGCCCATTGGCACTTTGTCCTAGTGAGCTACCCACGAAAAGATGTTTTTGGAATGTTTTTTAAATATAGAGGTGAATTTTCCAAGCTAACTACTTCATGAGTGAGTCAACTTGGGTTGTTCGACTGCATAACCATGAACACCTTCCTTTGGCTTCTTGTTTCCACCTTTTTGGGGAACTTCCCAAAGGATAAGGCCTCCCTTCTGCCATTTGAGGGATCCCAACCTCCTCCTCTCCCTCTATAAATAAACCTATCTCACATTGATGCAGCTAGCTAAACGACTATAGTTGAATAACTAAAGAGGAATTGCTGAACATTTTTATAGTTGGTGAGATAGAGCAGAGAGAGAGACCCTTGTCAAGAGAGAGCTTAGTATTTTGCCTTGCTACATCCAAATTCCTTGATGAATGCTCGATACGCACTTCGACTGGACCCGCTGAAGGAGGCTGCGACGTCAAGGCTCCAGTTGTAATCTCTTTCTTTCTCTTAATATATACGTGACTGATGTTCTGGTTCCAGTCTTATGTCAAAGTGATTTACATTATGAAATATGTTTAATATTCCTTGACTGATTAGCTAGTTATGAATGCGATTATTATCAAGCATGTTGATTTTGTCCTTTGATATTTATGTAGGCACCTGAATACCATTGCTGAAGGATCACGATGTGTCAGGACAAGGATCAGGAGACCTCTGCTGCAGCTACAAAGACCGCATTGGACTATAGGTAGGACAATCTATCCCAACTCATTTCATTCGTTAACTAGGAACAAACACATTAGCATGTCCTCTTGCTGCTAGACCCACCCTAGGGCTAAAGGGATCGTCTCTGTCCGTATATAGGATTTACCTATAGAACCCACACAAAGTAAATACTATGGTAATGTTAATCCTCTGAAAGGTCAGGCTGCTGATCAACCTACCAGTTCGACACCTTCTCCATTGGATCCTGCTCCACCTACGATTCCTACAGAATTAACCATTAAGCCTCTGAAGGGCGTTATTCATAAATACGATTTCAACCCTCACACAAGATCTTCTCAAAATTATAATGTAGTTGAATACCTGGCTCAATATCCATCAAATATGTCCACTCTCGAGGTGTTGCAAAATTTTCTTGCCCAAAAGAAGGCTTTTCTTTCTGCTACCAGATGTGTTGATCCTTTGGATTCCAACCTAGTCATTTTTAATCATGGTAAATATTCATCTCGACTTCTAGATAAATTGAATTTTATGATCCAGGTTGTCATCCGTGTTAATAAAATTCATCATTCTATTGTGGATGAGGAAGCCTAAACCTGTATTATGTATTTTTCCTGCTAGAAGGCGATCAATTCTCCTCAACTGAGTCAATCACTGACCATCTTGAAAAAATTTGATGGACGAACATATAAACATTGTGGTATTTTGAACTCCTTACAAGTATAATTAGTAGGTAAATCCATATCCATAGAAGTCAAATTTATTGATGGACCGCTTGACTATAATATTCTATTGGGTCGCACATGGGTTTACACCATGGTTTTTGTCGTTTCGAACTATTTCCAAATGATCGCCTTTCCATAAAATGGCGGGATCATAGCCATCGATCAAGTCACCTTTTTTTCCTCTAGTTCTCAAGTTACAGAAAGTATCCCTCTTATAGGGGAAGCTCTACACCCTTACCAACATGTCGGGGTTGGAGTGCTTAAGTAGTCCTCTCTCATAAGAAATTTTTCGCTTCCTCATCCTTCACTTCTTGAAAACTCCCCTTTGGTTGCTTATATCAATATGATATCATATTCTAAAATTCAAACTAATCCTTGGGTTGTACCAGATGAAACTAACATCGATAGTTTTGGCGATTGAACGACGCTTAGCCCCATTGAGCTTGTTCACGAAGCCATCTATTTGGCTTGTGAAACCTATTCCGATATTTTCTCTTTGATTAATTGGGTTGAATGTTCATTGGATTATGGAACATTTTATAATATTTTCTCTCGCACATTCCATACCGATGAGAGCATCATGGAGATCGTGATGCCATACGATGCACCTTGGGACAATCATCACATCGTTCCTCCTTACCAAATTCCATTGAGGATAATATCAGTGACCTATATCTACCCAATTTCGTTAATTTTTCTAAAAGTTCCATTTATATTCATGAATTTTATTTTGAAAAAAACCTCTCGAATATTGAAGAGACGATACCTCTTGATATCTCATTTAAACCAAGTATTATTGAGAATCTACATATCAGCGCGTCTTTCTCTATGGCCCGACATTAATATTTATAAATCCCTATTCCAAGAGTTTCAAGATGTCTTCTCCTGGTCTTATGAGGAAATGCTAAGTATCGATCCAAACATAGTGGTGCATGAAATTAAAACTTATCCTAATGCTAAACCAGTCAGACAACACTTCAGTCTAGTCTATCCTAAGAAGTATGTCGCGATTAAAGCTGAAGTTGAAAAACTTATACATGCTGGTTTCATCTACCCCATTTCTTTGACCGAATGGGTGTAAAATATTGTTCCGATCATGAAGAAACAAGGCACAATCCACATGTGCATCAACTATCGAGATATAAATCATGCTTGTCCAAAGTACATTTACCCGACCCCGTTCATGAACCAAATTTTTGATTATTGTGCCGACTATAAGATATATTCATTTATGGATGGTTTCAAGATTTTCCCAGTGGATCAACCTAAAACTACATTTATCTATCCCTCGGGTAAATTTTCTTACCGAAAACTCCTTTTTGGCTTAAAGAACGTTGGGGCTACATTTCAGAGGGTGATGGATTACACCTTCCATTATATCAAACATATCATGCAACCTTATTTGGACGATCTCCCTACTCACTCTAAACATCACACAGATCACTAGATGCATCTTAGGACTATTTTATTACGTTGTAGAAATTATAGTATCCGAATTAATCCTCACAAATGTGTGTTCTGTGTTATTTCTGGATGAATTTTTAGTTTTTTCATCTCAAAACATGGAATCCGTATCAATCCTTTGAAAGTTTAGGTGATCATCGATTTTCCTGTGCCTTCTTCCCTCATTCAACTTCAACGAATCTATTGGAAGGATAACTTTCTGTGGAGGTTTGTCCCTAATTACGCTGTTTTTACCAAAGGATTCACTCACTTTCTTAAGAAAGGTGTTCCATTTTATTGGTAAAAAACTGCTCAACATGTGTTCGATGCCTTAAATGATGACCTGGTTCAAGCATCTTTATTACATCCCCCTGATTATCAACGCAATTATTTCTTGTATCTTGTTGCTGTAGTTACTACCATAACAATGGTATTGGTACATGGAGATGATATAGGGACTAAACATGTGATATATTTTTTGATTCAAAATCTTAATGATATCGAAATAAAGTACACCCATGTAGAAAATTTATATTTGGAGGCTGTTCAAGCCATCCAATTATTATGCCATTATATATTGCTTCGAAACAATATATTTGTTTCAGGTTGCAACCCAATGGCATATATTTTGTCACGTAAATTGCTAGGGGGAAAATAATCCAAATGGATCATTATCCTACAAGATTTTGATTTTGAATTCATCAAATCCAAGTCCAAGAAATCCTTAGTTTCTGCTGAGCTAATATGTGAACTTCCCACTTCCGATTTTGAATCGATGTATGAAAATTCCATTCTAGATGAGTCAGTGTTTCTGATCTCGTCATCTAACCCATGGTATGGAGATATTATTATATATATCTAGACCCAGACTTTCTATTCTGATACTTCTCGCTCCGAGCAATGACCTATTCGATACTAGGACAAGAATTACATCATCATTGGTGACACCCTTTATCACCATGGTATCGATATAGTTTTTAGAAGGTGATTCACACATGAGGAGGCCGATAAATTCCTAAATGAATTCCACTTAGGGTCATGTGGTGGTCATTTTTATGGTTATGCCACCACATAGAAGATCCTACGTACTGGTTACTTTTGGCCCACCATATTCTACGATTATATTATTGTTGTCCAAAAGTGTCTTCCATGCCAAATTTATGATCGTAAGATCCATGCTCCTCTCGCTCCTTTTCATCATGTTATCATTTTAGGTCCTTTTGTGAAATGGGGTATCGATTACATGACATGTAACCTTCACTCATCCGAGGGGCATGGCTATATCATCGTAGCGGTATATTATTTTACTAAATGGGATGAGGCAATGCCTATATTTAACAATACTGGTGAAGAAACTGCATAATTTTTCTTTAATCATGTCCTTGCACGATTTTGCGTCCCACAAGCCATAATTACGGACTATGGGAAAAAATTTCACAATGACATGATGTTCAAGTAGACCGCCAAGCTAGGACTCTCCTATGAAAGTTCCACTCCATACTACTATCAGGCTAAAGGGAAACTTGAGGATATTAAAAAATTTCTCAAAATTATTCTTCAACAAATGATAAAGGTCCATCGATCAGATTGGCATTTTATTCTTTATGCTGACTTGCGGGCATACCAAACCTTTATTAGGATTTCTACTAGATTTACACCTTTCTAATCAGTTTATGGTATGGAAGCAATCTTTAAAATTGAATGTGAGATTCCGTTGCTGAAACTGGTTGTAGAAATTATTCCTACTACTTCCGTAGAAGAGGAACATATCTTACATCTAATGCTCTTAGATGAGACTTGGCGAGATGCTTCCATGGCTAATGAAGGCTATAAGAAATGTGTCAAGATGCAATGTGAAAAAAGTGTCAAGCCTCATGTCTTCTCGAAAGGATACCTTGTTATTCTATACCATCAAGAGTCTAATAAATTAGGACCAGGGAAGTTCCAACCTATGTAGCTAGGTCCATATATTTCAAGCCTGTTATTTCTAAAGGGGCCTATGAGCTAGTCGATTTTGATGGAGCTCCACTAGCACAAACTAGAAATGACCTATACTTTAAGAAATACTATGCTTGATCTTTTGCATAGTACACTATGTACATATTGAATATAGGTGTGTTTGAGTGTGTTTTCAATGTGTCTCTTCAGATTTCCCTATGGTTTTTGGTGATCTTGTTTTCGTTTGGTTTGCAGATGTCATCATCCCTTGAACCATACATTGGTTATGCTGATGGTGCTAGTCGTAGTAATCAAAACCTATCCTCCACAACATGGGATATATTTTCTCCAAATGGCGAGTTACTGAGTCTACGGGGGATTTGTATTGGTCACTCTAGCAACAAAATCGCTAAGTATAACACATTGATCAAGCTATTGTCTGATTCTATTTCACATAGTATCCGCCATTTAGCCATCATACTTGAATCATAGCTTGTAGTACTACAATTGACAAATGTATATTCAATTATAAATGTAACCATCCTTCACATGTTCTTAAGGGTTCGCCTTCTAGAAATACACTTTGATTTAATCCAATATTAACATATTTATAGAAATATAAATACATTGAAAGATGCAATGGCTAATCATGTTTCAGATCAACATTTGAAACATATGTAAATAAATTTCAATGCACACCACATCCATTGAAATAAATAATAGTAACATAAGAAACACTTAATATAGTTATATATAAGAGTTTTTTTTTAAAAAATTTGTGCCCGAGACACACATGGCCACACGAACCATAATATAAAAAACTACATGCAAATATGACTATAACCCTCCCATAAGAATAATCATAGTGCTCATTGTAACATGTCACTGAACGAGCTATATTTTATAGTAGCCGATGAATATGGCCTAACACTCTAATAGTGTGTTGTTGAAGTTGCATAGGAAGTTGGTCGACCGCGGTCTCATCTATCCCGTGTGTCAACCCCTCCATGTGGAACTCCACCTTTTCTAGAGTGTCAGCTACATTTAGATCTCGTAGCGCATATATTCCTAGTGCAACAACCTCTACTGGTGCTACCACTTGTTGTGGATCTCCCACGTGCTAGATATATGAAGCACCTATTGGTCGAACATGCCCAATATCAGCATGAAAAAATCACTAGTTTCAGTCTCAGATACATCAAAAACAAAAAAAAATGTAAAAATTTAAATAAAAAATGGTTGAAATATATTACCTATAGCACCACATTACTCACCCTTAGGAAGAACAAGCTTAGGGTCGCCACAAAAGTCCATACCTGCATATGGAAAATCTTCTATCATAATGAAATGCCTGCGCAACCATCTGAAGAAGGCTGGTGAGAAAATGATCATCGACGGACCTGCATGTCAGAACATGAGATCTATCCACCTCCTCATCTATAGAAATATCAAATCAACGGGATCAAGTGTGATATGCTAAGGCTGTAATAATGGAATCCTATCTAAGGAAAAATAAATCAAGATCAAACCATAGCTGAAAATTTTCAATTTTCCCTCTCGTGCTTTAGTCAGTTGTTCTTTCATGTTGATCAACACTCCCTCACTTCGGTTGAAATTTGCTAGCTTGATACACTCTAGAACATACCACATGTATGATCTGCTGGTTACGTGAAGTATAGAGATACCAACCAATCTGGAAATAATGAATAGGATCATTCTTAAAGGCAATCAAATCACATCTTTTATGTTGATTTTTCCATCCCTAATTGGTTGGGCTTCAGGTATGCAATGAGAGGCAATATAGTCTTTGGCTGTTTCTACACCCATTCTCCCACCTAGAAAAGAGATGGGGGCACCTCTCATAGATAAACTAGTCAAAAATTATATTTCCTCTACCTTTATCTCGAGCATATGTGCTCCTATTATGAATGCATGAGCTTGAACATCCCATGAATGTAAAAGATATTACAACAACTCCATCTATTGCCTCATGCCAGGAAGCCATACAAATTTCACTAACCCATAGTTTTTAAGTGCCTAGATGGTAGCACAGGGGCTTCGCTCAATGAACCTCTATCATATCACGTGCGATCATAGCATATTAAACAATACCCTTAATTTGAGTACATATTGAAAAATGCCTCTAAAAATCACATTATTTAACCCCCTACCAATAAAAACCCAATACACTTTCCCAATTTAAAAAGCCCCTACTTTCGCTATATATTGTAGGTATCCATTTTTTCATTAACATTTTTTATACCCCTTTATATATTTTTGTTAACTTTGAGCTTCATTTTTTATACCAGGAAATATAAAAACCCTTTACCCCCTATATATCCCCCAATATATTATGTCATTTTTCCCTCATTATGTATCCCCCAATATGAACCCACGTGTTATAGTATTGCTCCCATAGTGAAGCCCCTGTGGATGGTAGTAGGATAATTTGTTGCATTCATACCTATTCTTCATGTTATTTTTCCCTCCATATTAATGCCATTTTGTTTCGGTGAAGTCCTGAAACATCAAAAGGAGACTCATTATGATTCATTCCATGAAATTTTTTTGAAAATTTTTGAAGGGAACTAGCACATTAAAGTTTAGAATTTCACCTAACATGCCCTTACAAGGAGGGAAAATGTGTTGCATCTCTCACTATAGTGTATTTTGACCAAGATCAATGCTCCTTTCAACTTTAGGAGGACGTGTTGGTCAGGGGCGAATTATTTAAGCCCCAGGGCCCTAAAAAACTCAAAAAAATTGCATGAAATCACAAAAAACCACCTTTAAGTCAAAGATAAAGGTTTAGCTCCTACCTAGAAGTGACAACGCTTGAAATGATCCACCGGATTGATCACAATAAAATACACAAGATTGAGGGAAAAAATTACTTATAACTCTAACATCATGAGGTAAATGTGAAATGGTAAAAATAAATTGTCATTTTGATTACTTATGATTTCTTTTTCCATTATTTTAATCATATTTAATGTTTTTACCTAGTTATGATTCAATTTTATCATGAAACAAGTATTTTTATCCTTTGATGCTGTTTTGAGCAGGTCGACAACTGTTTGACGGATTTGTCATGTTTTGAAAAAATCATTTCGACCAGAGAGAATACTTTTATCACTTTTTCGGGCTCTGTAAAATCACGAAAGGAACTCCATGGAGTCCTCTTTCAGCTCTTTTCAGAATAAAAAAATATGAAAATATTTCCGAGCACTTTTCTTCTCGAACTCATTAAAGTAAATGAAAATACGTCTACTCAATATATTTTTCACCCTTTTCCATACTGAGATATACTATTTATGAAAAATTAATACCTTATTTGACCATGACTAAGAGGTTCTCTCAGGTATTTTTTTCTGGCTTTTGAGACTCAAGAGACTATTTATGAAAAGGAATATCTAGAGTTTTCTTTTTCGACTTTTTTTCAAACTCTCTAAATATGAAAAAGATGTCGATTTTTTACCTTCATTGGACTCGTTAACATCAAACAACGATGGAATCATCGAACATGACGTGACCAAACACTCCTTCTCATAGTTTGTTAAACATACTCGGATGGATTCATTCGAAGGATGAACTTATAGATCAAGCATATGTTATCCTCCTCAAGCTTGTTGAAAAATAAAGAGGTATTTACTAGTATGGTTGGGGAAATTGGGAAAACACGATACTCCACTTGTTAATGGTAGTGAGTCACTCTTGAACATGAGACTCTTCCACTTCATCTCCATGGCTGTTGGGTTGGGAAATATGCTTGTCTTTTGGTTCATCATGCCATTTCAAAGCTTCTATTTTTCGATTTTGGGTCAATGCTACCAACTCCATTTAGTGTCATCGATTTTTTCAAGAGAATTCATTTAATCAATATCTGCTACAATACTCTTAGTCATTCATTCCATGTTTTCCATTCCTGATCCAATTTTGTATCGACATCATTCTATCTCAAATCATGATAGCCATTTTGTTTTGTTGATGGGGGATACATCAAGGCCCTCCTATGATGGGTCGCTTCCTGTCGACATCAACTGTTTATCTAGGAAGTTGACTTAGAAACATCCCTTCGGTACCTTGGTGCTTGCATACATCAATGGAAAGTTTCCTCGCTCTCAGTGATAGGTTTACATCAATGGCCTTGGACCGAAAGATTCTTTGTGGTGTTTGAATTAAACTCATTTATTCACACCATACAAATTTTACTCTAGTACCTTGAGATCCATTAACATCATCGATGGTTTGTCTTGTGTTTGTTAACGACTTACATCATCAATCAGTAATAAGATGGTGTCTACCATGTTCGACTCCAGCTCATTGATTCACATGGTTAGACTCGTACATTAGAGGATTGTGTGAACAAGATAGAATACCCCAGATCTAAATTCATCTATTTAGGCTACAATTTTAGGATTAATGAAAATATTACAATGTATGATGGCTATGTTCATACGAACATTCATCCAGTCGTGGGTCCACCATTTTTCATCATTGGACATGCCTTTTGATCATTGTACATGTAATGTTAGCTTATGTGTTGAGTATGGGTATGCCTCCCTCAACAGATATATCAAGATATAAATGTATTGTAACAGAAGATGATATCACTAATTTTTCTTAATCCTGACATATCACAAGGTAAAACCTTTCAGTCATCAATTGTCATTTCTGACTTTGCGCTTTAGGGGGAAATATGTTATAGGCCATTGTTTAAAATCTAGTTAATAGGCCTACAAATAATATCATTCACATCCTTTGGACACTTTTTCATCCTCCTTACACAAATCCCTAATCATGACTCTCTTAAAATCCTAAATTTCTACTTGAAACTGCTTCATTTCAGTGATTTTTAGGCCCAACACACCTTGTCCCTTTAGAGACCCATGTTCACCAGTAGGTTTGATCTCTCTGGACCTACGTTGATCACCAACAGGCTGGATCTCTTTGGAATTGCGTTGATCACCAGCAGGTTTCCCCTTACTGGGGGTGCGTTGATTCTAGAAATTCGGGAAAAATAAAAAGAATCCCAAAGCTTCGTCTTGCAAAATCTTCCAGGATTTTAGCTATTTACCTTGGATGAAAGTCTCGAATCCTTTTCTATCCTAACTTGGATATTTCACCCCTTATACCTTTAGCTCATCCTCCAATGAAGGGTGGATCTCAAGCCTAGATTGGTAAATGGATAATAACTCTTAACTTACCATCCTCTTCTATATATTTGTGGCCATCCACAAGCTAGTGGTTGGATTTTGGAGATAGATTCTACCCTCATGCTGCTACTATAAGATTCAATATTCCATGCATTAGGGTGACATAGAGGTAAATTTTGTGGCAAGGAAGGAGAAGTCAAATTGGAGGAGCTCTTCTACAATATCAACTCCTACATTTGGTTGTAACTCTCTCCATTTCTATTAATAGAAAGAGTCCATTGTTTTCATATATGTGATATTATGATTTCATGTATTTCAATACCATGTTGATCCATTGAATAAGGTGATTAGATGATGCTACATAGTGTTGTAGATTGTTGTCTTGTGTTGTTTGATTATGCAGGTTCTAATTATATCGATCATAGCTATGATTGGAGAATACAAGCCAAGAGAGGAGAGAAGCATATGATGGATTCAAGCTAGGAATCATCCCATTATATATTTTATTTAATGAAAAAATTAGCTTCTTTGTCTTTCTATTGTTCTAGACTAGGCCATCAAGTCTAGGGAAGATACTTCTATTCACAGTCGTAGATTCCATATAACATGCAGGAGAGATAAAATACTAGTGCGATATTCAATTATTAATGTAGAGCCTAGAAATTGGTTTTGAAATAAGTTGGTGTAGAGCTTACTTCGTTCAAAACCTAAATCAACAAGTGAAATTGGTGCAAAGAGACTGGAAATCGGTTTGTGAAAAATTGGTAGGCGATGCTTTAAGTCCATAGGGATGCCCAAATTTACTAGTGATTCAATTCCATAGTTTTCCATCAATGACAAGGGGAAATATTTTTGAGTGTGTGTTGTTATTTATGTCATAGGAAATAAAGGGAAATCTCAGATGAATCACATGTAGATTAATCTAAGAAGGACAAGAAGGTTGAGGAAGTCGAGAACGCTGAGAAGGCCAACATCTAGAAACTACTCCTAGTCACAGAGAGACAAAAAAATAGCTTTGAAGGGCTAAGATCATATTGAACCAAAAAGAATACAAATTTTCACTGAAACATCATGATATCCAATATCTCAAGGTGATGTAGTAGGATAGGTGGTGGTGATGACATGGAGTACCAGATGTTGGAACCACTAACATGGAAACATTAGGGAGTGACACATGGTAGGTAGAAATGGAATTTTTGATAGTCAACTAGACCAATGAAAAGTGACATGTGGTAGGTAAAATTCAACACCTAGACACATGGCATGCTGAAATTTCCTCCAATAGATAATATGACAGATAACATGGAAAATTATGTGCAAAATTTGGGTCCCATATTATGCCACATGATATCGATACACTGTAGTGGTTAAGTGGAATGGTAGTAGATCAATTCGAGGTGTGAAGACTTAAAGAAATGAAAATTAGCCATCAGTTGCAGATGTCTAGGATCATAATTAGTTGAAGTTATGTCTATAAGCACGAGAGTGTAGTTTTATGTATTAAAGTCAAGGTTGGTATTTGGTGTGATGTGGAATGTATGACCAGGCATAAATGACTTGGAAAGAGGATGAAGTGATAGATATTGATTGGTCCATGGTGTATTGACATGGTAGTCTCTAAGGTATTAGGATTTGGGACAAGGTATTGTTTTTGTGAAGGTTTCTTATGTATTTTGGTTTGGCCAAGACAACCAATGAAAAAGACTCTACACCAAAAATAATCACTCTTAAGAAACACCCCTAGTGGGGCCCTTATCGGGATATTAAAGTATTCAGATGTTGAAATATACATGTAATAAGAGCTATATAGTGTGAGCGGTGCTAATGTGATGGGGAATTTGTCATCCAAAAGAGATCTAGCATGGATAATGTGAAGATCCCCTCAATTGACAAGTACCAAGGTATCGAGATGAGAGACAACTAGAGAAATTTGGTGTAAGCAAGGTCACGGTTCCAAAGGTTATGGATGAGACTCGGTCACAAGGCATGATATCATAATATTAAGGGATAAATTTCCAAGGTAGGAAAAGGCATCGAGAAAGATACAAATGGAGAATCAAGAGCATGCACCAAAATACAAATAAGCACACATTTAAAGGATAGTGTGGTGATCAGAGAATTAGAAAATACACATACACCATTAGAGATTGTGAGTGGTGGGAGCACATGCATAAGGCGATCCTGAGCATGTGGAGAGCACACATGTGAAGTGAGTGTAAAATATATGTGAGAGTAGAGGAGAATCGTTTGAGATTCGATCTAGTAAGAGAATGGACATAGAACATAGATAGAGTGTATTAGCATATCTGAGAAAGCACATACATGAACATAGTGTAAGTAAAATATAACTATTTGAGATCTGAGCTAGTGAAAAGGGTGCCAAGAAAACTACAACAATGTGTAGTATGTTAAATAACCGTAGGTGAACCAGGGAGAGTGATTTACTGTCAAGGAGAAAAACAATGAATCAAATTTGAATTAAATATTTCTTTTTGTGCAAGAAATGAAAAAAGTGCCACTAGATCTGGTCTGAAAATGTGACGAAATAGGGATCAAGGAGGTAAAAGACATTATATTATAATATTCAAAGGTGATTAATATCTCTTGCAAATTGGTGCTTGCAAATATGAAGGGATTGGTGTCTTCCTGAAGTTGGTGCATGCAAATATGAGGGGATTGGTGTCTCCTAAAAGTTGGTGCTTGAAAATTCGAGGGGATTGGTGTCTCTTGCAAGTTGGTGCCTAGAAATTTGACAGTATTGTTGTCTTGTGCAATTTGGTACTTGAAAATATGAGGGTATTGACATCTACCGCATGTTGGTGCTTGTAAATATGAGGAAATATGTGTCTCCTGCAAGTTGGTTCTTGCAAATATGAGGGGATTAGTGTCTCCTGCAAGTTGGTTCTTACAAATTTGAAGGGATTTGTGTCTCATGTAGTTGGTGCCTACAAAAATTGTAAATAATAGGTTGGTGCCCACTTTAATCAAATAATTAAAAGTTTTTTTTTTTTTTTTTTTGGTACTTGAAAATATGAGGGTATTGACGTCTACTGCATGTTGGTGCCTGTAAATATGAGAAAATATGTGTCTCCTGCAAGTTGGTTCTTGCAAATATGAGGGGATTAGTCTATCCTGCAAGTTGGTGCTTACAAATTTGAAGGGATTTGTGTCTCATGTAGGTTGGTGCCTACAAAAATTGTAACAATAGGTTGGTGCCCACTTTAATCAAATAATTAAAAGATTTTTTTTTCTTTTCCGAGATGGATTTCCATGTATATCTTGTGTCCAATGACAAATTATTTTTTCTATGATTGAATGTATTAAATAGTGTAAAATTGAATTATACTGATTCAACCCCCACTCTGTAACAACTTGCGGTTAAAGTTTCATGTAATAAAGGATGTTAAAGGCAATAAAATAATAACGAGGTCATGGGACACATATTTCAAGATGAATGTTGGGAAAAAATTGTAGTGGGCATCACTTGTGGTTTATTAAAGGCTATGGAAATTGGGAAAGGCATTGGAAAAGGAAAAGAGCTAATAATTCAAATTTTATTATGAGAAATAAAGGAAAATAAGAGAAAATGGATATGAGGAGACACAAATATGCATGCAAGGGAAATTAGATGAAAATGGAGGAAAATGAAAGAAAATGGGAAATCAATGATAAAAAGGCATCAGAGGAAATTCACATATTTTTTCAGTTCAGTCTTGGTTCTATCCTTAGAATCTCATATACTCTAACACACTTAGAGCATTATTTGAACGCTTTAGCATTCACTTGGATTTGGAGAAGAATAAGTAAGCAAGCAAGGGAAGGAAAAGGAAAAGAAAAGGAAATTGAAGGAAATTAAGGAGAAGGTTGGATTGAGAACTTTAGTAGGAATATTTTGTAGGTAATAGGTTGCATGTGTGAATTCCTTGTCGGAATGTGAATGCATGGGACATGCATTTGTTTATTTGGTTCATTTACTGTCATTGGCATGAGTTTTTCCTGGCTTGTTAGTGATTTTAGCCTTGCCTTGCCATTTCTTGGATAACCATTGTGTGATGGGATTCATTCTTGGTTGAGCCTTTGATTGCCAAAATATTTTGGATCTAGGTGAGATGGTCTTAGGAAAATACCAAGGGTTACGGGTGGAGATTTTTTTTCTCTGAGAATCCCTCAACAGGTGGGTGGAGACAAGAAAATTCCTCTAGGTATGGTGAAGGAATTCTAAGGCATCCAAACGAGTTTTGGTTTTGTGATCTCAAGACAAATATAGTTGAGGTCATGGTAGCTTGAGGGTGGAGGTGGTTTAACCTATGAATTCCCTATTTGGTTATGTATTGGTTTATCCCATGAGATCCCACACTCATGCTTGGAATATGGAATAGGTGTAATTGGCTGAAAGAAATATTTGGTTCAACCCAATCTATGGTCAGGTGGTACGTGGAAGTACCTGACTTGGTTGGATTTTGCATATGTTAATAAAATCTATTTTTCTCATTATGATTTATGAGCACATGTACTAGTTATTAAGTGATCTTATGGTTTATTTTTCTTGGTTTCTATTCTGGTTATGTGCTGGTTATATGCATGGTTCTATGATGTGCTCTAGCTATGGATCTTGTTCATGATTTCAAAGTATTTGAATGGTTGATGAATGCATGTGCTAACAAGTGTTGTTGTAGCTTCTTGAGAGGGAATTAGACCTTCTTGGTGATTCTCAAACAAAGTTCAGAAGTTTATGATCAGAAATGCATTCATGCACTGTAACTTATATGTTTACCATATGTTTAATGAAATGTCTATAATGTACTAGGCATATATTGGTTCAAATATTGTTCAAGTTTCAAATGGTTAGCTTGTTTTCATAATTATCATGACTGTGGAATTTTACAGGTAGTTCTGGGAGGTGGTCTAAAGGCTAGTCTAAAAAAGTGGCATAGATCTCACGACTGCATGCACAGAACAAGATATTTTTCGGTCACAAACGCTAGTAGAAAAGCTTGTGCATGTGGTTGGAGCCTCATAACCGCATGCCCAATGTGTCAAGGGTGCTATTGGGATGTTAAGTTAGTGAAAAAGAGTTCCAACTCATGGATTGATCACTTGGGGTGGTTGTCAAGATCTTGAGTGATCTGTGGTCCTCAAGGGATGCCAGTAAGTTGTCAGTTTGTAGGACCCACTTCCATCTCTGGAATTTGGAGGTTGGGTCATATCCTAAATATTCTCAACTCATGTTTATACTAGAGAGCTTGTAAAATTGGGTAAATATGGGAGGAGGCATCTATAGGGTGGTATCTGTTAAGTTTTATACTGCTCTCTGATGTTTCAATTACTTTAGCCCAATTCAATTCTTAAATTAACAATATTTCATCAATAATTTATATTTCCAATCATAAAAAATAATTGAAGATAGAAAAATAAATGCAATGAAAAATGAGACAATCAACATATCAACAAGAGACAAGTTTTTCGGTCAATGACTAGGGAAAAGGCCACTACGAGGAAAAGAATTTGTAATTCTTCTTCTATTAGATTGTCATAACATGTTCAATAGAGAGTATAATGAGCTAATAAAAAATCATCTAGCAATATTAACCCAAAAAAATTCAAAAGTATGTTTCGGGCATCAATTCATATTGGAGACAACTTTTCCTATTTGCAGTTAACTATGGTTAAATATAAAAATGAAACCCTAGAGCCCAACCACATGAAGGAAGAGGTATGCATGCGGTTGAGATCTTCCAGTCACACAAAAAATCCTATGAGCCTATGGTTATAGCTGAAAATTTCCTGTGTCAAGCCTACTATCAGAAAAAAAACCCCTAAAACACATGCAAACTTCAGATCCTGTAATCTCATACCTATATGAACAAATTTCCTTGACCAAGCCTCAAACCTATGCGAAAAAATCATTGAAGAAGAGAAGAAGAAGATGTTTGGTGATGTCCAAATGAGCTTGAGGTAACTTGTTTTTATAGGCTTCCAAGGGTTTCAAATTTCCTATTAAGGCCGACTTGATCAAATGTGACATTGTGGACTTCAATTCAAAAATACACTTTCCCTTGTCCAAATTGAGCACTTCAATAGTCAAAATTGGTCCTCTTGAAAAGAGGAATCTAGTCCCATGGTTGGAATTTGTCATTGAGATAGAAAATTAACACTCCCTCTCAGCTATGGAGAAATTCCAACTGCATCATGTAATAATATTGTCGTCATATCATGTCCCACCTCTGCTCAGCTCTATCTACTGAAACATTCTCTATTATAAAGAAGAAGAATCATCAGGGAGCTAAAGATACCATCCTCTCAAAAAATGAGGAAGGTCATATTGGGCACTCTCACCTCATTTCTATGATAGTGGGGAAGGTCCTATTGGAAACTCTCACCCCAAGTAATCTCATCGAGAAATAGGAAAGATACAAATTACAAGCAAGGATCACACCCATCCCATGATGTAATAAATGAGAAAGATACTAATTACTATATAAAAGGTAAGGATCACATCCATCCTATTGCGTAATGATATTCCCATCAATAACTCTAAAGAGTCATGTGGTAGAACACCTACATGATAATCAACTTGGGTGAGATACCCGACTTTCCAAAGGTAAGGATCACACACCCCCAAGCACTCTCTCAAGTCGTTGGCTAGACGAGGAGTGGTAATCCCGACGAGCCTAGATTATGGGTATGATTCCAATTGGGGTATACTATACATAGACTAAGATAGGGGAGAAACATCTCCAATCATATGGGTAACATATAGGGGTGATACCCTATTGTCCAAATATTCCTTAACCCTATGAGCCCTCCATCTCAATTACTCACCTTGGGATCTCAAACAGGGGGGAAGAGCCATATTAGTGTTCTTGATTAGTGATGCCCCTTATCACAAGCGGTCACATCCATTAATCCAAGTTTCTTTATGAAGACCAATAACTTCCCTTTTGGCAAAGCCTTGATAATAATATCTTCAATTTTCTCATCTATTGATATGTGATGGAGTCTAAAAACTCCTCTCTGCACTATGTCTTGAATGAAACAATATCATATATTTATGTGATTGGACTTGTCATGAAGTACGAGATTCTATTCTAGACAGATCCCACTCTTTTTGTCGCACTATATCATTGTAGTGTGTAGGACCTGCTCAAATAGCTCTCGAAAGAGCTTCCTCAACCAAAATTCTTCACAACTAGTCATGCTAGTGACAATGTACTCTTCCTCAGTGGTACCCAGTGCTACAAAATTATGCTTCCTTCTCATTCATGATATCATGGAAGTTCCAAGGTGAAAAAAAAATCCATACGTACTCTTCTTGTCAACATTGTTTCCTTCCCAATCAACATCAGTATATCCATGAAGTCGAAGATCTCTGACAGAATATCTCAGACCAAGGGTGCTCGTCCCATGCAAATATCTCAAAATGTGTTTGGAAGTAATCCAATGTGCATGGAGAGGCTCGGTCATGAACTAAATCAATGTTTTCACTGCATAGCATATGTCTGGACAAGTGTTCACTAAGGACATCAAAGCCCCAATTAATTGTGTATACTTAGATGGATTCTCCAAATCGAGTCCTGAAAATTCTCCACATAACTTCTTGAAATTCATTTCCATCAGTGTGGGAAGGAAATTTAATTCTATCATTCCAAATCTACCCAATAGCTTCATGACATATTTTCTTTGTGAAAGGAAAATCTCACCTGGCCTTTACCACACCTCAAGGCCTATAAAGTAGTGCATGAGTCCAAGGTCCTTCATCTCAAATTCAGAGGCTAACTCCCTCTTACAATATATCATTAGGGGTTCACTACCTACCAAAAATAGATCGTCAACATATAAAACCAAAATCAATGACATAACTTAAACTACCTTCAAGTAGAGGTTGGTATCGACATTGCTTCTTATAAATCCCAAATTCACCAAATAACTGTCTATGTAGGTGTACCATGCTCTAGGGGATAGCTCAAACTATATAATTCCTTCTTCAACCTACAAACATGTGTATTTTGGTCCTATACTTCAAATCCCTGTGGCTTGTCATTGTACACTTCTCCCTATAACATATCATGAATTAATGTTGTATTCATCCATTTGATGAAGGGCCCATTCTTGAATTACGACAAGAGAAACTATTGAATGAATGGTTTTATATCAAGCCACAGGTGCAAATATATTTTCATAATCTTATCCCTCTTTATGGGAGAATTCTCGGGCCATGAAACTTGCCTTATATTTCTTAATGCTTCCATCGACTCCATGTTTTATCTTGAATAGCCATTCTGTAATCACACATATTTCCCCTTTGGTCTCAGTACAACATCCCATACATCATTCTTCATAATTGATTCGTATTATTTGGCCATAACTTCCTTCCAAACGTTTTCTTTCACGACTTATTCAAAATTTGGAGGTTCTACTTGAATCATAGTGCTCATAGCTGCAACATATCCCTAGAACCTGCATGCAGTCTTGCTTTCTCTAAATGATATTTGAACGTGAGCGTGTCTCTCGTCATCCTGTAATGTGTCACAAAGCCAAAGTGGCTACTTCTTGGAAGGAGGATCACATGGAGGAGGATCTAAGGGGTCCATAGGCTCCATGGGATCATCAACTATGCCTGTGTTAGATTTAGGCATGGAAGGACCATCTAAAATATCCATATAATCATTATTCTTCTTAGGAGGAGGAGGTGGAGGAAGGTCCCTTTATTTCCCAAGGGCTGCATATTCATCATATGTTACATCCCTGCTAATTTCAACCTTCCTTTGACCAAGAATATATATTCTAAATGATTTAGAATTTTCACAATATCCAAAAAACATACATTTTCTTTCCGTGGCTTCCAACTTGTTTCTTTTGTCCTTAAACACATGGAAATATACGGGGAAACCAAAGATATGAAGATGGCCAACATCTAGCTTGACACCTATGAACACTTTTTCAGGTGTCTTGTTGTCCAATAATTTATGAGGTACCCTATTTTGAACATATACGACATTTTTTGCTTCTCCCAAAAGGAACTTCGTCAAATTTTTATCATGGAGCATGGCACCGGTGACTTCTACAATAGAATTTTTATTTATTTCAAATAATCCATTTTGTTCGGGATTATAGGGCACAATCAACTCTTTCCCGATACCTTACCTATTACAAAAATTGATGAACCCATTCAAAATTTATTGGGCCACCATTGTCAGACTTGAAGATCTCAATTTTCTTCCTTGTTTGATTTTCAACCAAAGCTTTGAACTCCTTGAATATTTCAAAGCCTTAATCCTTATGCTTTAAATAATATATCCATGTATTTTTTGAGAATTCATAAATGAAGCTGATTTAGTAGATATGGCCACCAATACAGTGTACGAGCATCATACCACATATGTCAAAATGAATGAGATGGAGGATATATTTTGTCTTGTTCTCACTAGAGGGGAATGGTCCCATTGTCTTCTTTCCACTGGCACAACTTGGACATAGTCCATCATGTTTGGCTTGAACATCAAGAATACCAAAGAAAAATTTATTCAATTTTGGAAGAGCCTCATAATGGAGATGGGCCAATATTTGGTGCCATAGTTCACTTAGATGATTAGTATAATGGACCAATGCTAGAAGAGGTCTACCAATGACTCTATAGAGTCCTTCAAATATCGATCCCAATGTAAATGCATCTCTCCTTAGTGATCCAACATGCCAAGTAATAAAATTTCCCTTGATGAAGGCAACCCTCATCCCTTTGTCTTCCAAAGTAGATATTGATACCAAATTCTTCTTCAATCCCGACACATAGATCACATCATGGAGCAAACAAATTCTCTGGAAATGAAATTTGATAGACCCAAAGCCTTTAATGGGATGAGTGGAGTTGTCTCCAAGAATAATTTTCAAATTTGACTCCCTCTCTACCAAATTAGAGAGAAATTCCTTATACCCAGAGAAATGATGAATTTCCTCACTATCAACCAACCAACTATCCCATGAATCCAAAGGAGAGGAACTAGTGAGTGCATAAATAAAAATATATTCAAATTTATTTTCAACATTACTTTCATACTTGGAATACATTGACTTATTTTGAGGATGGTGGTATTCTTCATGATCACTTGGAGTATCTCTTCTTCTTCTATCATTTCTTCTAGTACGATCATTCCTTCAATCATATCTTCTTGTTTGTTTATTAAACTTGTTATTGTTTCTTCTAGTGATGTAGCGAGGACCATTGTTCTTTGAGTTAGGACAATCTTGAGCATAGTGGCATTTCTTATGACCATTGTAGCATTCAATGTGCAACTCCTTGAATATTCCATTCCTTCTATTTGAATTTCAAGGAGGAGTATTTCTTGAACTTGATGGACCTCCTTTTCCTTTCTTCTTCTTGTCATGAGTGACAAATGAAACAGATCTCCTTCTTCATGATTTTATATCTTGCCTCTAGAAACCATCCTTGACTATTCTTGAGTGAGCTTTCTAATAATATCATCAAATGACATGAAAACATCATGATTCCCTTTAGTGTCAATGAAGGTTTCCGAAATAGGAGGGAGACCCCTAACGGTTACAATCACCAATTCCCTATCAGGCATAGTTTCCCTGACTCTCTGCAATTGATCTGTAAGACGAGATATCCTCATAATGTAGGATTTCATAGACTCTCCTTTATTCATATTCATATATTTTAGTTAATATTTCAAGGAGATGATTTCATTTAAATTGTTGACTTCATACATGCCAAGTAGCTTATAATACATTACCTTAGAATTCAAATTTCCAACATAAGCAAGTAAATTATCTTGTAAACCATCAACTATAATTTGATTTTATTTTAACTCACCTTTCTTGTACTTTTTCATGGAATAAATGAAAGCATTCTTCGGAAGCTCAGGTACCTTTCCTCGAATGAATTCCCAAACATCATTGTTATCAACTATGATCTCCAACCTGATTTTCCATGCAACAAAGTTAGATGAGTCATCCAACTTCTATTTTTCCTTAAAGTGAGAGAAATAAATCTTGACTTGATTAGATAGCCTCCTTCAACTTTCCAAAGGTGATTTCTTCAATTATTGCATCCTTTTGGGCTTGTCCTTTATCTTAGCTCTGATATCATGTTCAATTTCATATTTCTCTATGTTTTTTCAATTACTTTAGCCCAATTTAATTCTTAAATTAACAATATTTCATCAATAATTAATATTTCCAATCATCAAGAGTAATTTAATATAGAACAATAAATGCAATATCAAAGGAGATAATCAAAACATCAACAAGAGAAATCATATTTTCAGTCAATGGCCAGGGAAAAAATAACTACAGGGAAAAACCTTCATAATTATTCTTCTATTTGATTGTCATAAAATGTGCGACAGAGAGTATAATGAGATAATACAAAATCATCCAGCAAAATTAACCCAAAAACAATAAGAAATATGTTCCCAACATCAATCCAGGTCAAAGACAACTTTTCCTATCTGTGGTCAATTGCGGTCAAATTCCAAAATGCAACCCTAGAGCCCAACTGCATGAAGGAAGAGGTATGTCTGTGGTTGATAGATCATTACTGCACAAATGAGCCTGCGAGCCTACGGTTATAGACAAAAATTAATTGTGTCAAGCCTGTGGTTAGAAACAAAAACCCTAAAACACGTGTGAGCTTTGGACCTTGCAATATTAGACTTGTACAAATGAATTTTATTGACCCAACCTCATACCTTTTTGAACCAATAAATGAAGAAGAGAAGAAGAATATGCATGGTGATATCCAAATAAGCTGGAGGTTACTTGTATTTATAGGCTTCCAAGGGTGTCCAATTTCCTGTTAGGTCCGACCTGATCAAATGTGACATTGTGGGATTTAATTCAAAATTACACTTTCCCTTGTCCAAATTGAGTGCTTCAATAGTAAAAAATGGCCCTCTCAAAAAGAGGAATCTAGTGCGATTATTGGAATTTGTCACTGAGCTACCAAATTAGCTATATCAGAGTGAGGTTAAAACACTGGCCCTTAGGGTAAATGTATAAAGTTTTTCATGCATGTCATGCATTAGGATGGTTACAATTATCATGCATGTATTTATTATTGTAGTTTTGTGTCATCATGTACGATGTTGAAATGTTGATATGCAGATCTATGTATATGTATCATTCTAATATGGACTGATTTGTGCAGATGAGGTAGCCTCCCATAAGATACATTGAGGTATGGTTTTATTATTTTTTCTATTCAATTTATCTAACATGGTATGTTTGTAGGAAGAATAAGATCATATATGATGAGTAGAATGATGGATTACAGTTCATGTGAATCTCCCTACATATCAATTGAGTAGTAAGGAATTGAGTAGTAAGGAAATGAGTATTCTCCTAATATAGCAAATACATTGAGAAGTTTGAAGGTAGGAATCAGAATTTGCAAGGTATATAATAAGATGTTGATTGAGACAGACGAAAGGCTTGCCAGAGCTCAATAAAGGAAAACCGAGGTTAATGCAGTGACCCTTTATAGGGTATACGATTTTCAAATATAGGGACTGTTAGTGTTAGTAATTTTTTCCTGTAACTAGTGATCAAATGGGATATTTCAAAATGTTTATTAGGATGTCGAGTCAAATTTTCATGGTTTCAGTAGGTCTTCAAATAAAAATTTGGTCACTAGGCTAGTGGTGTCTAGGACTATTTCTGCTCCTTCCAAAAAATTTCACTTTCTGTTCATTACCATCTCTCATCTGGATGGGTCATCATTACAAGGTATTCATATTCATTTCATTCATGTCATCATGGTCTTCATCCATTTTAGTGTCTCCATTAGGTCATTAGGGTTTGAGTCATAAAAAATTAGTCATTTCATGCATAAATCCAACAAATGAAGGAGTAGAAATAGACTGATTGCTCAATAAATATTGTTTCATATGTAATTTTATTCAATCATGATGTAATAAGTTCTATTTTTTCCAAAGCTGCATAGTTTTCAAAGAAAAAGTGAAAAGCACATGGTCGGCCACCACCACACCATAATGAAGAAAAAGACTTCCAAGCTACAAAAAGACCAAAAAGTGATTTCATTTGATCTTTTCATCTTAAAGAGACTTATCTCCAACTTTAAAAACCACTTGCACCATTAGAACAATAATTTGTATGCCCAAGGGTGCCATTTCTCCTTGTGCTACACAGGTGCTGCGCACTCGTTGCACTTTGCCAGAGTGTTGTGTTTTCTTCTTTAGGAGAAAAATAATTCATTGCAGATGGATCCTTCATAAAAAAAGAGTCTATCATATCAATGACAAGTAAGTGGGCATCCAAATCACCTCTTGTGTCTTCATTTCATGTTTGGAAAGAGAAATTCCCTTTTTCTAGGGTTTCTAGTACATTTGCTTGGTTTCATGTTCTCATTGAAAAATTGCTAAGTAAAACCCCAAGATTGAAGCTAAATAACCTTCAATCACCTATTATACACCTTCCTAATCACTTCCCATCACTCTTATCCCTCATTTTCACTATTTTCCCACAAACCCTAGCCTAGACTAGGCATTTCTAGGTTAGGACTATTTTTCCCTCTTTGGACACCTTCTTTTCACTCATTCCATCAAATTTCACTTTTCCCAACTCCCTAAAATCTCTCCTTACCTACCTACATTTTCCCAAGAATTTAGGAATCCCTTAACCCCTTCATTTCCCTTCATTCCCAAAAACTACCCAAATCCCCTATTTTTCCCTTCACTAGACCCTAATTTGCCTTCCCATTGAGCTAGGGTTAGCAATGGATTCTGAAACCATTGAGAAGATGAGGCATAAGGGAGGTCATATCAGTAGTTATGGGCC
This sequence comes from Pinus albicaulis, assembly GCA_034641835.2. NCBI lineage: Eukaryota > Viridiplantae > Streptophyta > Pinopsida > Pinales > Pinaceae > Pinus > Pinus albicaulis. The sequence goes on along the minus strand of CM076573.1, from coordinate 817,102,717 downwards.
CACCAAATTCCAAGAAATCATAGCTTCACCTTTCCAAGATATGGGCTACCTAGGGTTTACATTGGACACATGGACAACTTTGCTTCAAAATGTTTTTTTGACCAAATAGAGATAAATTTTCCAAAAATGAAAGAGGTTTTTGTGCATCATAGACCAAGGAAAAAAAGCCTCATTAATTTTATACACAGGTATTATTATTTGGGATAAATTAAAAAAATACAATTGTTATAGGAGGTTTTTTGCACTTATGGACAACTTGACTTCAAGCTAGGTTTTCAGGGGTTTGGAGAAGGTATTTGCAGTTCTTGATGACTCCATTGTGTATAAAAAATCCTAAGGTTTCGAATGGTACCTTAATATATTTATTTTGACCTCAGGAAGGCCTCCAAAAGTCACTTTTCCCAGGCACACTTCGTTTTCTCCAGTCAGGCTACGTTTTCTCGAGTTTTTGAGCGATCAACATTAAACTTTGATTTTGACCAAATGGGAAATTATTTTTGAAACATGGAGGAGGTTTTTGTTAAAAACGTGCCAAAGAAAAAATACTGCTCTCAGTTTTGAAAAAAAACCTTATCGTTAGAGAGATATTGACCTACCTTTGAGCCCTATTTTTGTAGAAAATTTCTGAGTTTTTGGCAGCTTTTGTGAAATAGTCACACTGGAAAAAACGCGGTGTGGGCCACATTGCGCTTTTTTTGGGGAGGTCCAATGGATTCATTATAAGAATTTTTGGATTCATCTTGACATATATTTCAATCCTAGTCAATGGTGGAGCCATGGCAACAAATTTTGGAGAGTCAAAATGCTGAAAACTAGTAAAAAATGGCCTTTCTGCCCTCTTTTTGGAGGCCATGTTGCGTTTTATGAGTACTTTTAGGAGAATGAAGTTTTGGAGGGCTAGAAGCCACCTTTTTGAGTTCTTGAACATAATATCATGTATCAAACATCCAGGGCTATCTATATCAACTTTCATATCAACATTTGGACACTGGGAAGGTCTCCAAAATTCCATTCTCCCAACCATGCTTTGTTTTCTCCAGAATGCCATTTTTCTCCATCAACTTCATCTAGTTTGACTTTCACTCATGTAATTTGTAAATGATGATGATGTAATGATGTAATAAGGTGTAATTAAGAAGGTTAAAGTCAAAATGGAGTAGATACATGCTTGTAAAAATTATTTTTGGTCAACTGAATCAATTTTGCTATTATGAGGAGAGTTTGTTAACCTCCCTAGACATTAGGGTTTTGTTGAGAATATCAAGTGATCAGCTCCACAACTAATGGATTCGACCCATGAGAGAGGGGAGAGGTTTTTTTTATCTATATCTATCATTTTCAGATTCATTTGACTAGTTGGACATCAGAGGGTTGTAACTCTTGTAGCTTGTACTTTCACTTTCATATTCAGAAATCAAAGGATGCAATTGCAACTATTATCTAGGAATTTATGTGAAATGAGTTTATGATCATGTTTTTTCTCTATTATAGTCTTTGATTAATGATATATAGTTCCTATTTCCATATCTTGTATCTTCAGTGGCTTTCCTTAAGTTCATAGGCATAATTATTTTCATTTAGCTCTGTTTATATGGGAATGTAATTTTGTGTTTCATGCTTCCAGATTAATGAATTCATGATTAAAAATGCTCATTAAATCCCTCTAATTTTTTATACCCTCCACCATACCTACAAAAAACTAAAGCCATCATAGATCCACTACTACCTTTCTCCTTTATATCTTTGTAGCTGTAAACCCTTTTGATATTTAGACCTAGCTACTTGGTTTCATCCCTGATCCAACATTGAACCATAAAACCATAAAAACCTACCTGTGCCTATCATATCTAGCCTAATATCCTTCATATCACAATCAATCCTTGTCTTTCATCTCATATAGAGAGCCCTCTCAGCCTGGTAGGGCTAGCTACTAGGTCAAAGTGGTCATTGGGTACCTTTGTCAGTGTCCTTTTCAGCCTTGGGAGAACTGGTGGAGTGCTAACAGGGAAAATTAAGGATTAGCCATGGATAAGAGGAAAGGAAAAATGGGGAATATGGTAGAATATCTCAATCAAGATACTGGTTAGACAAAGATGATATAGTCAGAAGTGGTAGATGTTTGGATACATGTAATATCCCTTTTTCAGGAATATTGCCCAGCTGCACAATGGGAATGCTGTATAAGGAAAAATATACAATAAAACATAGACCAAGGCTGGGATCCCCTTTTATATGCTAAGTGGGGCTTATATATGGGATTTTAGCAAAAACAAATCAGCTTAGATCTGCTAAACAGATCTCCCACAAACTGGTATCAGTGTAATATTCCTTTTTTATAAATATTAGCAATCATCAATCAGATCTATTCATGGAAAATTTTAGGGGCTAATATTCGTAGGTGGGCTAATTTTCCATGCTTTTTCCAAAAAAAAGATTCACCAATTTCCATTTTTTTTTTAAAATTGATTCACCCAAATTTTATAGTATAAAAATATTTTACCCTAAAAATCGCCAGAAAAATATATATACTAATATAAAATGATTAGAAAACTAAATATTTTTACAAAAAAAACATAAAAAAATTTACAATTTACATATTGGGGACTACTAAGATTCGCCAAGTTTTTAAACTTTAATATAAATGCCCATCCTTAAAATTTTCCCTAGATCTATTCCAGAGATGGAATGTGGGGGAATTTACTGGATATTTCACCTTCACAAGGAAGGATGAGATCCAGAGGCTACCTGGCCCTTCACAGACTCTGTCGATAGAGATTGTCGAAAGATAATATTCCCCAAAAGGGGTTTTTCAGCAAGACATGCCTGAAAAATGTATTTTTCATGGATATAAGATTAAGATATCATAATATGTGTTTAAAAACACTTAGAAACCAATTTCAAGCATAGCAGAAACTTAGATCTGAATCTAGGATCCGAAAAGCGGGGAAAAGCAGTGATTTTGACCCTAAAATGGATGTAATAAGAAATATGCATAAAAACAGGGAAAACGGCTCTAGGATATGTTATATTAGGTCATGAGGGGCCTACATGAAAAATTTAAGCTCAAACAGAGCATTCTAGCTCAGTTAAACAGTTCCTCCATCACCGAATATGCTTAAAAATGCTGATTTCCCATGACTTTGAGTATGCAGAAAATGAATGAAGCATAAATTGCGTGTTTTCTGAAAAAAATAGAAAAAATATGTCTGAAACATCATATCTGAGGTTTATTATAATAGAGGATGAAGAAACATGGAGTTTCAACTCCTTTTATACATTAATAGATCACCCGACAAGGGGATTTCATGAAAGAACAAGTACAAGTATCAGATATGCAGAATATGGATCTGAAAAATGTAGAATCACTGAAAATATGAATAAATGAGCTGAAATACACAAAATTACTGAAGAGGACTTAAATACAAACTTTCCAGAAGAAAGAATGACCCTTCCTCAGGGAAATGAGCACCAAACTAGGGTAGAAACCCTGCTGCACCAATGCACTGGAAAATAACGCAGTTTCTGGAATGAATTGTACAGATGATAATGGAAGGTCCTTTGGCCTGATGCCAATATCTAGAAATGAATCTCAATACTTCCTCACTGAATTTCCAGAGAAAGGGATGCTCCCCTTTCCTGAAACACAATGCCGGAAGTGGTGTTGAAAACCTTCACTGTAACACCCAGCAACACAAAAACTTCTGCCCAATAGAAATAACACTGTAATGGAGGGGGAAGCTTGGCCTCAAGCCTAGATGTGAGGCATTTCAGAAAATTCTCCTTCAAGAGCTCCTCAATGAAGGAGGAGGAATTCCTAAATCCCCTCTCTAGCTAAACATCCAAGAGAGCTGAGTTTCTCTAGCAACCTCAAAATCGAAATATTCTCCAAAATCCTTTTCCTTTGGCCTTCCTCTTCATTTTATAACATTAGGGTTTATAAAACCCTAAACCACCTCCAATAAGTTAACCCTTTTCACATGAAGGGTCTCCATCTAAAAATGTGCTGATCAATGAGGAGGTTCAATGCATCTAGACACTGCTTTGATTTGGTCCTGTTGACCAGTCAATCTTCTCCATTCCTCTTCACACCTAAGTGTATTTTATTGAAGTGGCCCAGATTTTTCCATGTTCACATTGGGCATTGATTTATTTTTCTGATTAGGAGTTTTAGAGTTCCTCCTTTACACTTTATTCATGAATTAAGCAAACTGAAAATAAAATGCAATATTCCCATTAGCTGCAAAAATTGGAAATATTATAGTCACCCCTTGCAAAATGTTGCTTGCCCTCAAGAAACTCTTATTGTATATGCAAACCATATATTCCCCTCCAAATGGAATCCACACAAGGAAGGCTTCCTCCATTTTCTGCAATAGGATATGTATGTTTGGTTCCAAGTTGTCTTCCACAAATGCATGAGATGACTTCCAACTGTAAAGTTAGATGTCCTCTTCTTATCATGGAGTAAAAAATGACAATTAAATGATGTCCAACACCATCATAAACATGTGAGAGATATAGGATAAAGTAGCTCCTTCCATAAAGGAAAAGCTTAATCATGCAAATCATGCCCTCATTGTTAGCCCTGTTGGCTTCATTAGATCCAAACTCCTTCATTTCAGCGTTATGCAAAAGAATAAGGGAAGGAACAACATGGATGGAAAAATATGTCAAACCATATTCTCCTGATAACAACCACCTGAGAAAGGCCCTTTGCTTCCATCCTCCATCTCCTCCATGTAAGATGGTCAAGCCAAGCTTCCCAAAAGATGTTGTACATGCCTTTCTTTGCTGCAATTTACCTTTGATACATAAGGCATGAATCAGAAAATTATGAGCTATGGGGTGGTCACCATACTAGTTTAAAAGAAACCAAAGCAACAAGAGGACTTTCTGCCTTCTTTCACTCTTATGTGCACCATGAAACCAATCCATACTAATGGACATATGAGATGTCACATCAGCCCAATAAAAAGAACCATCATTGATGCACCTTGTGAGAGCATCATGCCAATATTTTCTCCATACAAAACACATAGACATGGGAGATGTCATGTGGTGGCAAAACTCTCTCCATTGACACAAATCTGAACATGCCTCCTTTTTCTGCAACATATCAGTGATATACAAGGCATGATTAAGAAAATTATGAGCTATTGGGTGGTAATCATACTCACCCAAGAGCAGCCATAGCAACAAGGACTTTTGTAGCCCTCTTGCCTTCTCAACATGTGGATCATGGATCAATAACACAATTATGGACATGTGAAATGTCTCATCAACATAGTACAAGTAGGATCCCTCATACCACATCATGTGGGAGTTGTCCCTCCTCCCAAACCAAAGTTCATGCATGAAATATCCCTCCAACAGAATTACATGTGGACATATGAGACATACTTCAAACATGGACAAATTCTTGGACATAAGATTTAACAAGTGATGTCCAATCCCCTTTCTTAACAACCACATCAACCATGCTTCCTCTTCATATATTCTATTAATGATGTATAGAGCATGAGATGAGGGAATGAGAATGTTTGGGTAGTGATCATGCTTACCCCAAAGCAACCAGCACTGCCATGCCTCCTTATTCATTTCATAACTGCTCTTCAAGGCATAGATAAAAGAAATACGTACCGTTGGAGAGTGATAGGAGTCTCCCAAGGGAAACCAACGTAACCAAGCTTGCTGGTCCATATATGTCTGCAAGTGATCATGTGACCTCTTGCTCATCATCCTCATCCACTCACTCCAATATGGAAGATGAGTGATGTGCTGCATAATCATGGCATTCTCCCTTTGTAGAATACCATCTCCTTTGAACCAATGAAGAACTTTGCATCTCATGAAATACTGAAATGCATCTCTATTGAGATCTCTTAGTGAGACCTCCCTTCCAACTATGGCCTTCCAAAACCAGTGAGGCTTTGGATCTTTTGCAAGTATAAGTCTCCCTTTGGGCTGTAGCATGCTCATTGAGAGAGTGTCATCTAGAGGGGAGAAAATGCTTCTCATCTCAAGATGTATACTCCTCATCTTCTTGCCCTCCATTGCTTCAAGAATGAAGCTACCTCCAATATGCTCCAAGAATGATGAAGCCTCTTTTTCACAGCCACTAAGTGATAGTGTTGTAGATTTGCAAGGTGATGTATGCAATGTCTCAAAGCAAGATACAACACTGATCTCACAATCAACCTTTGTACTTAGGATGATATTAATCCCATTTTCTGAAACTCTACACCTCAACTCAAGAGGTTGAATGTAGCTCAACAATGATGTATAGGGATAGTTTCCAGCCTCCTCCTTGATTAGATCAAGGGTCCTCTGCACTGTCACATGTATTTGCTTCAAATCAGCATTTTGATTTAATCCTTGGCTATGCATTAATATTGAAACAACATGTACTAAAATCTCATGCATACCTTGGATCAAATGATATGTGGGAACCTCTTGACAGAACACAAGAGTTCCTCCACCCGAATCAATGATGCCTCCAACTGCTGGCAAGAATGATGGCCTCCTTTCTTCAAGTACACCAGTGCTACTATCTTCCTTCTCCTCTTCATCTTGAAACCCTTTAAGAGTTTCTTTGCATCTCTCTTCTTCATTGCTATACCTCTCTCCTTCTTCAAAGAAAGTGGGCATAGTGGATCTATGAGGAGATCTAAGATTCTCCGGTCTTCTTATTTGCTGATAGGAAGTGCTGGGGCTTCCTTCTTCTTCTTGAAATCTCATGCAACTCTCACTGCAACTTGCTTCTTCTTGAAACCCTCTAGGAGTCTCAGTGCATCTTCTTTCTCTCTTCTGATTTACCTCTTGGGAGAGGCCCTTCTTAGATATGAAAAATAATGAGAGTAATCTCATCCTCTCCATCAATTTGATCTCTGATTCTGCTCTTTAATTCACTGATAGCTTGATCTCACAGGCTGTGCCAGAGATCATGCTCTTATACCACTGTAATATCCCTTTTTCAGGAATATTGCCCAGCTGCACAATGGGAACACTATATAAGGAAAAATATACAAATAAAACACAAAAAAAGGTTGGGATCCCCTTTTATATGCTAAGTGGGGCTTATATATAGGATTTTAGAAAAAAAAATGAGCTTAGATCTGCTAAACAGATCTCCCACAAACTAGTATCAGTGTAATATTCTTTTTTTAGAAATATTAGCAATCAGAAATCAGATCTATTCCAGAGATGGAACATGGGAGAATTTAATTGATATTTCAACTTCAAAAGGAAGGATGAGATCTAGAGGCTACCTGGCCCTTCATAGACTTTGTCGATAGAGATTGTCGAAAGATAATATTCCCCAAAAGGGGTTTTTCAGCAAGACATGCCTGAAAAACGAATTTTTCAGGGATGTGAGCTTCATATATCATAATATGTGTTTAAAAACACTCAAAAACAAATTTCAAGCACAGAAGAAACTTAGATTTGAATTTAGGATCCGAAAAGCAGGGAAAAGCAGTGATTTTGACGATAAAATTGATGTAATCAGAAATCTGCGTAAAAACAGGGGAAACGGCTCTAGGATATGTTATATTAGGTCATGAGGAACCTCCATGAAAAATTTAAGCTCAAACGGAGCATTCTAGCTCAGTTAAACAGTTCCTCCATCACCGAATATGCTTAAAAATGTTGATTTCCGATGACTATGAGTATGTGAAAATGAATGAAGCATAAATTGCGTGGTTTCTGAAAAAAATATACAAAATATGTCTGAAACATCAGATTTGAGGTTTATTATAACAGAGGATGAAGAAAAATGGAGTTCCATCTCCATTATACATCAATAGATCACCCGGCAAGGGGATTTCATGAAAGAACAAGTACAAGTATCAGATCTTCAGAATATGGATCTGAAAAATGTAGAATCACTGAAAATCTGAATAAATGAGCTGAAATACATAAAATTACTGAAGAGGACTTAAATACAAACTTTCCAGAAGAAAGGATGACCCTTCCTCAGGGAAATGAGTACCAAACTAGGGTAGAAACCCTGCTGCACCAATGCACTGGAAAATAACGCAGTTTCTGGAATGAATTGCGCAGATGATAATGTAAGGTAATTTTTCCTGATGCCAATATCTAGAAATGAATCTCAATACTTCCTCACTGAATTTCCAGAGAAAGGGATGCTCCCCTTTCCTGAAACACAATGCCGGAAGTGGTGTTGAAAACCCTCACTGTAACACCCAGCAACACAACAACTTCTGCCCAATAGAAATAACACTGTAATGGAGGGGGAAGCTTGGCCTCAAGCCTATATGTGAGGCATTTCAGAAAATTCTCCTTCAAGAGCTCCTCAATGAAGGAGGAGGAATTCCTAAATAGGAAATTCCCCTCTCTAGCTAAACATCCAAGAGAGCTGAGTTGCTCTAGCAACCTCAAAATCGAAATATTCTCCAAAATCCTTTTCCTTTGGCCTTCCTCTTCATTTTATAACATTAGGGTTTAGAAAACCATAAAACACCTCCAATAAGTTAACCCTTTTCACATGAAGGGTCTCCATCTAAAAATGTGTTGATCAATGAGGAGGTTCAATGCATCTAGACACTGCTTTGATTTGGTCATGTTAACCAGTCAATCTTCTCCATTCCTCTTCACACCTAAGTGTATTTTATTGAAGTGGCCCAGATTTTTCCATGTTCACATTGGGCATTGATTTATTTTTCTGATTAGGAGTTTTAGAGTTCCTCCTTTACACTTTATTCATGAATTAAGCAAACTGAAAATAAAATGCAATATTCCCATTAGCTGCAAAAATTGGGAATATTACAATACACATGACATGAGAGGTAGTGATTATGGGTTCTATTCTAGTTTTGGTTTAGAGAGACATCATCATCATCACCACCATCATCCTTATAGGAGGAGTGGGAAGAAATATTTTCTATAGGAGTCCAAGAAACCCAAACCTTCTACTTTTGATGGGGATGTGAATAAATAAGATGCAGAAGCAAGGTTTCTTGGGATGACGAAGTTCTTTGGATTGCATGATTATTCAGAGAATATGAAAGCCAAGATAGATATATTCATAATCAAAGGGAAAACATATATTTGGTGGGAATATGTGAAGCATGTCAGAGGCATCATGATAGAGGAGATGAGTTGGCATGAGGTTAAAAGACACTTCAAGAAGAAGTACTTATATGTGAGATATTATGATGAAAAGGCCAAGGAATTCTATGAGATAAAGATAGGTTCCATGAAATATGGAGAGTACATGACCAAGTTTCTGGAGTTGTTGAAGTATGTGCCCTACCTCAAGGATGAGAAGAAAAAGGTCCAAAGGTTCATGAGTGTATTGAATTTAACATTTAAAGATAATATTGAGTATGATGAGCCTCGATCATTGGATGAAGTCATTAGTAAGTTGAAGCATTGTTATGAGAAGTCTTAGTGCAAGTATGAGCCTAAGTGTGATTGGAAAGGGAATGAGAAGGCTAAAGGAAAATGGACTCAGAAGTGAGGAAGACCTCAGGATGTAGGTGAGAAATAAAATGTGGCTCCTTACAAGAAGTTCAATGCAACTAATAAGGGACATGGGACTCATACTGGAGAACATCAGAATAAAGGTAGTGGTAGAGAACTATTTTTGTGTTGGATTTGTGGAAAAGAACATCACAAGAAGGATAGTCCATTGTACCAGGGTGGAAGACCACATATCTACAATGCTCAGGAGCCACAAATAGTTGGGGATGTTGGTGAGAGAATTCCTAAGATATATGCATCACTTGATAATAGGCATGAAAACTAGCATGCATCCATTATTGATATGGAAAGTAAGATTTGCGATCAAGTTGTTTCCATTTTGTTTGATCCTAGATAAAATTATAGTTATATTAGTCCTAAACTAGTGGATAAGTGTGGTTTGAGTAAACAAGTGCATGTAGAATCTTGGTTGGTGCAGTTGGCTACAGGGACCAAGAAAAGAGTTCATTATTGGGTGAGAGCTTATGCATTTGAGCTGAATGGTATTCCTACATCAACACATCTAAATTTGTTTCCTTTGGGATCATATAGTATGCTTTTGGGGATTGATTTGTTTTTTACTCATAGGACCAAGGTATACTGATATGAGAATTCCATTGAGTTCTTAGATGATTATGAAGAAAAGATAATATTGCAGGGAAAGAAGAAGCCTACATCAATGAGAATGGTTATAGCTATGCAAGATAAGCACAATTTCAGGAAAGGGTGTGTATTGTTTGCAATGCATGTTTCCAGTGACAAAGAGAAAGATGTTGAAGATGATGAAGTCCAAAAGAGGTATCTTGTTTTGCAGCAGTTTCAGGATATATTTCTTGCATAGATCTCAGAGTTATCACCTAATATACAAGTGGATTTCTCTATTGAGTTGGTACCAAGAGAAGCACCAACATAAAAGGAACCTTACATGATTAGTACTTTGGAGTTGGTGGAATTGAAGTTGTAGCTTAAGGAAATGATTGATAAACGATAAATAAGGCAAGGTGTGTCACCTTGGGGTGCATCAATGTTGTTTGTAAATAATAAGGATGGTACTCTCAGATTGTGCATTTATTATAGGCAGTGGAACAAGGTGACCATCAAGAACATGTATCCTTTGCCTTAGACCGATGACCTGTTTGATCAACTGACGGCCATAACAATGTTTTCAAAGATTGATTTGAGATCAAGATATCATCAGGTGTGCATCAAAGATGATGTTTACAAGATCATTTTCTACATGAGGTATAGAAATTTTGAGTTTGTGGTGGTTCTGTTTGGTCTTACTAATGCTCTATATATCTTTATGTGTTTGATGAACAATGTGTTGCGTCCTTATCTGGAAAATTTTGTGATAATGTTTATTGATGATATATTGATATACTCCAAGAATGAGGAGGAGAATGTAGAGCACCTAGCATCAATGTTGATATTATTGAGAGGTCATTAGTTGTATTCTAAGCTCAAGAAGTGCAATTTATTTTAGGCTTAGATTAATTAATTGGGACATGTTGTTTACAAGGAATGGATAACAATGAACCTAGAAAATATTAGAGCTATCATGGAGTGGTCATCTCCTAGGAATGTGGATGAGGTCAGATCATTCATGGGACTAGTAGGTTATTATAGGAGGTTCATCATGAAATTTTGAAGGATTTCCTATCATATTACATCCTTGCAGAGAAAAGGTAAGAAGTTTGAATGGACTGAGGAGTGTGCAACTAGTTTTGAATAGTTGAAGAATTTTCTTATAACTGCTCCAGATTTGAAGATTACAGATCCTGATAAGGAGTTTGTAGTCTTTACAGACACTGCAAGAAAGGATTTGGTGGAGTCCTGATGTAGGAAGTATAGGTGGTATGCTATGAGTCAAGGAAATTGAATGAGCACAAGTAGAACTATGTGATTCATGATCTTGAGTTTGCATCTATCATTCATGCATTGAAGATGTGGATGAATTATCTTCTTGGTAGGAGGTTTATTCTGATGAGTGATCATAGTGAACTGAGTACTTGTTTGACGAACCTAATATGAATGCTAGGAAAGATAGATGGTTGGCTATCCTTAGTGAGTTTGACTTTGAGATTAGATACATCAAGGGAAAGGAGAATAGGTTTGCAGATTCTCTTAGTAGGAGAGTGCAGATGAATCATATTTTAGATGTGAGCTATTATGATTTATAGGAGAAAATTTTGTAGGCAGTTCATCATGATGATAGGGACCAGTAAATAAAGCAAAGATTGCAAAAATAGGGTGAAGTTGATATAGATTAGGAGTATTACCTCACAACATATGGATTGGTTATATTCATGAACAAGATTTATGTATGAGATAGTAGTGAGTTGAATAATATTATCTTAAAATAGTTTCATGCCAAGCCATATCAGGTCACCGGGGATATCATAAGACTTTGATAATAGTCAAAAAGTTCTACTACTGGCCAAATTTTAAGGAGGAAGTGATTGAGTTTTTTGCTAGATGTTTGGACTGCTAGTAGGTGAAAGTTGAGTGTAAGCACCCAATTGGTCTATTATAACTTATTCTGATTCCAGAATGGAAATAAGAGGTAATTTCCATGGAATTCATTACATGTTTTTCTAATATAACTAGACATCATGATTCTATCATGGTTGTGGTTGATATGTTGATCAAGGTAGCTCACTTCCTTATAGTGAAGTCTATTATTTCAACTAGTGGGGTGGCTCAGATATTCATCAGGGTGATAGCAAGGTCGCATGGTGTTCCCAAGAAGATCATATCATACAGAGATGCCAAGTTCACTTCCAAGTTTTGGAAGGAGATGTTTGCAGGTTTGGGGGAAAATTTGGCTTTCAATACAACTTTTCATTCATAGATAGATGGACAAACATAGAGAGTTAACAAGATTCTTGAGGAAATGTTGAGGATGTCTGTCATGCATAAGCAAAGGAGGTGGGATGAGTATATTCCACTAGTAGATTTTTCATATAATAATGGGTATCAAGAATCCTTGAGGATGAGTCCATTTGAGGCTCTTTATGGGAAGAGTTGTAATAATAATATCAACTAGAGTGATCCATTGAATAAGATGCTGATTGGACTAGACATGTTGGCTGAGATGGAACATGAGATGCAATTTACTAAGGGGAATTTAAAGGCAACACAATACATGAAGAAGAGTTATGTGGATCAACACAGAGCATTCAAAGAGTTTCAGGTTGGGGAGCACGTGTACTTGTGCATCAAGCCTAAGAGGAGCTCCTTGAGGATTGGGTCATGTGCCAAGTTGGAACCTCAATTTTGTGGGCCTTTATAGATCCTTGAGAGGATTGGACGAGTGGCCTACAAACTTGCACTATTGCCAACAATGAAATTCCACAATGTTTTCCATGTTTCATTGCTTAAGAGATATGTGCAAGATGTTGATAATGTGATTGGATGGTCTATATTGTAGGTTCAACCAGAGGGAGAGTTCTAGCTAGAGCCTCACTGCATCCTACAACAGAAACAAATCATTCTCCTAAACCAAGAAAAAGAGCAAGTTAAAGTGCAGTAGAAGCATTTTGGGCCTGATTAAGCTATGTGGGAGATGAATGATTAGATGCAGGCTTTGTATCCTTCATTATTTATTGGTTGAAGAAAATGAGTTTTTGGTATATATATGTGTGTGTGTGTGTGTGCGTGTGTGTGTGGTTTTAAATACCGTAATGAGTTGTGTTATAAAGCTCCAATAAGCAATATGTTTACTTGTTTTTCGGTAACATGCCATTGTAAATACTACATCGAGCTATGTTATAAAGATCCATAGGCAATATGTTTTGTTTTCAATGGGTTTATAGTTATAGGTGTCATAGAAAAATGAGGATGGTGTTCCCCTAAAGGGGATGGGTTTGTAACAACCTCAGGTTAAAGTTTCATGTATTAAAGGGTATTAAAGGAAAAATAATTAGACCAAGGTCATGGGACACGTATTCCAAGATGAATGTTGGAAAAATGTTTTAGTGGGCATCACTTGTGGTTTATTAATGGTTATGGAAATTGGCAAAGGAAAAGAGGAAATAATTGGCATTTAATTATGAGAAATAAAGGAAAATACGATATAAGGGAGATGAATAGACACAAATATGCATGCAATGTAAATTAGAGGAAAATGAAAGAAAATGGGAAATCAATGATAAAAATGCACCAGAGAAATAATTCACATATTTTTTCAGTTTAGTATTGGTTCTCTCCTTACAATCTCATACACTCTAGCACACTTAGAGAATTCTTGGATCACTTTAGAATTCACTTAGATTTGGAGAAATGAAAACAAGAAAGCAAGGGAAGGAAAAGGACAAGCAAAGGAAAGTGAAGGAAAGTAGGGAGAAGATTGGATCAATAAATTCAAAAAGAAGATTTTGCAGGTAACAGATTACATGTGTGATTTCCGTGTTGGAATGTGAATGCATGCTACATGCATTTTTTTATTTGGTTCATTTTCTATCATTAGCATGCATTTTTCCTGGTTTGACAATGGTTTCAACCTTTGCTTTCCATTTCCTAGATAACTATGGTGCGATGGGATTCATTCTTGGTTAAGCCTTGTATTTCTAGATGATTTTGGATTTAGGAGAGGTGGTCTTGGTAAAATTTACCAAGGGTTGGGGGTGGAGATGGGTTTTCTCCAAGAATCCCTCAACATGTGGATGGAGAAAAGAAAATTCCTCTAGCTATAGTGAAGGAATTATGAGGCATCCAAGCTTATTTTTGTTTTGTGATCTCGAGACCAGTTTAGGTGAGATCATGATAGCTATAGGGTGGAGGTGGTTTAACCTATGGATTCCATGTTTGGCTATGTCTTGATTTATCCTATGAGACACTACATTCATGCTTGGAATATGGCACGAGGGTGATTGGATGATAGAAATATTTGGTTCAACCCAATCTATGGTCAGGTGGTACATGGAAGTCCTTGATTTGGTTATATTTTTCATATGTTAATACAATATATTTTCTTCATTATGATTTCTAAGCACATTTGTTGGTTATTAAGTGATCTTATGGTTTATTTGTCATGGTTTCTATTCTGGTTATGTGTTGGTTATATGCATAGTTCTATGATGTGCTCTAGCTATGGATCTTGTTCATGATTTGATAAGTATTTGAATGGTTGATGAATGCATGGGATATCAAGTGTTGTTGAAACTAAATGAGAGGGAATTAGACCTTCTTGGTGATTCTCAAATGAAGTTCAAAAATTTATGATCAAATATGCATTCATGACCTATAACTTATATGTTTACGATATTTTTGACGAAATGTTTATCATGTACTAGTGTGTATTGGTTCAAATCTTGTTTAAGTTTCAAATGGTTAGCATTTTTATCATCATTGTCGTGACTTTGGAAAGTTACAGGCAGTTCTGGACAGTGGTCTAGAGGCAAGATTGAAAAAGTAGAAAATATCTCATGAGCACATGCACATAAAAAGAGATTCAAAACTCATGGATTGATCACCTAGGATGGGTTTCAGTCTCCTGAGTGATTTGCAGTCCTTAAGGGAGGATAATAAGTTGTTTCTCTGTAAGCCCCACTTCCATCATTTCAATTTGGAGGCTGGGTCATATCATAGTGACACTTAGCTCATGTTTACCCTAGAGAGCTTGTAAAGTTGGGTAAATATGGGAGGAGGCATTACACATTCTCAATATAATTGTTAATCCAATAGTAATGAATGAGGTTGGCACTTCATGAGTAGCTATTATTTCATGTGGTGGGAAAGGGTTTTGTATCGCTATTCTTTGGGAAGGTGGAGTTGGTGTAGGTTGAGTGCTAGTTTGACTTTGGGAGGAACTAGTAGGGTCACATTTAATTACTTCTTAAAAATAATGACACATTGGTGTTAGTATGAAGTTTTTGGAGAAGTGTACCAAAATGATCCACTTAAAATATCAATGATAAATAGCCTTAAAAATGAAACATGGCTATCAATTTTCTTCATATATGCAATGAAAATGTTAGGAAATCCTGCAAAAACAACATGAAATTGCAAAGAAACATATATCAACAAAATATGATTTCATAACCCAATGGACATCAAATAATTTACTATTAAAAATAAAGTAGATTACACCTAATGAGGAGAGTATGTACACTCAGATCTACAAAATCCCCGTCTGTGGGATGGGTCCTTTGCTACCCTCCGCTTCATCTTTAGTGCTCTCTGCCTTAATGGATGCGGTAGGAAAAATGAAATGGTGGTGGTTTGAAATCAAAAGTGGGAGCTCAAATATCACATGAAGATAATGAGGATGATGAAGTGGTCATGTGTAGAATGAGGATAAAACTCCTCTATTTATAATGAAATATTAGGATAGATCTAGATCCAGAATAATAATAAAAAATTATCATATCAAATCAAGATCTAACCGTTAGGAAAAAATTATTATATTTTAGAGAGGGAAAGATTATTTGAAATGATCAAATATTTTTATTTATTAAACTGTTTCAAAAAATAAATATTTATTGAGTTAATTAAGACAAATGGTTAAAGTAATTAATTAATAAAAATGATTTATTAACTATTTTTGAGGGGATAAAGTCAAAATAGATTATAAATAGATTTTAATAATTATCTCATGAGAGAAATATGGGATAAATATGGAATAATAAATAAATATTTATTTATTTAATTATTCTTGAGTGGGTTGAATCTCAGTAGCACAACCAGTTGAGAACGAGTTTCGTTAGTAAGGCGACCTATGTTCAAACCTCATTGGGCTGCTAAGTGCATGTGCTGGGAGGAGACATTTGACTTACAAAAAAAATAAAAAAATTGCTGAATGGTTACATAAAAAATGGTTAGAAATGATAGTTAATAATTTTTTAATAATTATTTCGACAGAATAATAAATAAATAATGATTTATTTGATTATTCTCATGGTGTTTTTTAGATTTTATTGAGGAATAATTTAGGAAAATGGTTCGCTAAATTATTTCCTAAGGTGAAAATGGGTTTTAATGTGTAAAAACCAATGCTACATGGTGCATTTCGATCATCCTAGTGGGAAATGGATAGGTGATCATTTTTTAGGCGATAACAATTGGTAAAAGGGGCTAATGATGAGTGTCATTCCCATACACCCCACAAAACGAACAAATATGATTATTTTGTAATTAAGGATTCTTGCCCGTGGAATAATTATTAGGAATTTGATTAGGATTTCCCTCAGTATGAAGAGATTGACAGGTGGATTACCCCTACATCCTTCATTTTGATTATTTTCTTTATTCTTCCCTTTATTTTACATTTTATTATTATTATTACGTGGTAGGTTTTAAGGGTTAGGTGCATTTTGTGAGGCATCAACATGCCCTTTGGGACAAGGATTTGGTGGAACATAATTAATTTTGGGTTAAGGTATTTAATGTCATGGCATTGAGGATCAAGAAGGAAAACTAAGAAAATTATAATAAGGATCATAAAATCTCGGGGTTACATGGGAAGTAGAAGCACTACCACACATTGTGCCACTACAGGAAGGTTCATGCACATCATGGCGTGTAGGAAAAATTGAATATGATATACTAGCCCTAGTAATAGAAGATTAACATGTTTGAGTGTAGGGGTTATAGGGAACATGAGGCTATCCATATGAAGATATATTTAATATTGGGTGTTTTGCATTTGAATGATTTCCATGGATACTATTGCTAGTATAAAATAGAATTGGACCATATGGAGTAGAAGTAGACTTGAACAAACATATTATACCATCCATTTCATGAGATTCCCTCGATTCATCCCATCAAGTAGCATGTAATAAAGAGAGTAGAGAAGAATTAGTACAAGTAACCTAATTGAGCATAATAAGGTCAAATTATTGATCCTTCATGATGGATTCTTCCTCAGTTTGGGGCCATAGATAACATAACGTCTATAGACATATTGGGATAAAATATTTTAGAAACTAATCTAGGAACATGGAATAATATAAAATAATTTTACATAAACTGCATCCTTGGCACTATTAATTGATATAGTTCATAATATGAGTGTCTATGTTTTGTTGACGTGAAAGAAATACCTTAACTCCCTTATAATGTCTAATAGACAATTGAAAAAAATGTTAGAAATGTTGTCAAAAGGGGCACAAAATTGGGATGTTACCCTATGGGTTGTTCAATATACCATTTCACAACAACTCCAATGACGGTGAATTGAGACAAGTGGAACCATAAGAAACTGTTAATGATTGTATTTGAGGAAGACCACAAGTAAATAGATACTATGTTATTCCATGGATTTTCCCTAAAAAATCAAATTTTTTATGGTATATATAAGGGAAGCTTAGTGGGCATGGAATTCCAAGTGTATTCATGTGAATAAGATCATTGATGATCTTAATAAAAAATATGGAAGTTTCAAGCTAGCCATAAATAGAGGGTTTGGTATGGGACTTGAATTAGCATTGGAATTAGCATTTATTCTAGCCATATTAATGATTAGAATAAATGATAAACATGGTAGATTCTCTAGGAGTGCACAAGTGTGAAATCAACTCAAAAGAGCTCAAATTGGATGAAATCAAAGGTGGGTTTGGATGGAAAGGAGGCTAGTTGGTTTTTATTATCACACAACAAGTGGGAGAAATAACATGTCCAAGTATAACATGGAAATTAGGGAGTCCCTTTAACCTAAAAAAGTTCCTAAGAGAGACTAGAGGTGCAATGTTGATTAAGCATGAACCTCTCTCAACTTATTAATAACTCCTAGGGATAAAGAAGGGTAAAAATAAATTACTTGTATATAACAAATTACTAAATTGGAATTAAGTGTTGTTAAGATATGTAAAAACCTAGGATTTAGTTAAGTTCAATTTTTTATAATGTATCTATTAGGTAAAGGTGAATTTTTTAGCATGCATTGGTTGCATTGTAAATTGATGGCCAAAATTTGTTCTAGGCATAGAGTGATTTAGTAACTCATATGCTCCTCGATACTAACAACTATTGATCCATGGATTGACACTTGATTGTTCTATGATCTATATTGAAAGAGCATGGAGTGTCATGGTTGATGATTTATTGTGAGAAATATCTTATTTATTTTTTTCTTTTTTAACCATAAAATTTCCTAAAGTTTCCATGTGGTTGGGGCCATGGAATGTTTCCTCTTAGAGGGTTTTAACCAAATAAAAATACTAGCATTATGAAATTTTGATTTAGTTTTGTGAGTGGTTACTATATGCATTCAACATATATGGAATATCTTATTTTCCCTAGCATGTTATCATCCCACTTGAAGAGTTGCTCCTAATGTTGATTAAGATCTTGAGCTCGTGCTATTGCAATTTTTTTCTTTTTCTAACAAGAACTGAGAACAATTATTATATTAAAATACATTGAATTAAAGATCAATTTAGATATACATGATTTACATAGGAATTTTGAAACCAATGAACATGGTCAGAATGGAGTATGTATCAACGACCATCTAGAGAATTTCAAACTTCAAGCTTTTGAACAAAATGCTAGAATATCTACAATATTTTACTTGTACATTCATCAATTATGACCTAAACAAAACCATCAAAAGGTTTTTTTTTGTTTTTGTTTACTAGGTTATGTGAGTCCTAAAATGATTGGCATGCCTAAACTATGGCTTCAGCAGCTACGACCTAGGGGAGTCTAAGCCATCAAAATATCCCGGGGATGGCACCTGGCTTGGGCCACACTAGCCCTTAGCATGGCTGGATTTTTTCCCACGAAGTTTCAAACCAATGACCTTTACACCATGGAGTGTCTTAAGAGAACACCCTACCACCATTTTCTCTACTCTCTGGGGGCACAAAGCATGAAAATGTTAAATTAAACCATGATGAATCATTCCTCCACTTTGATTTTAGAGTCTCCTGATTAACTATTAAGGAAGGGGGACATATCCCTTTTCCCCTAGAACCAAAGTTCACCTTGATTTAACCTTTTCCCTAAATTAGCCATGTGATTAGCCTTAGATTTGTTGGATCTCAGAACATGGAAACATTTATTCTTGGGGATATATTCATACAATTGATTCAGCTTGAAAAATTTACTTGATTTTGTATCCAAGGGGAGATATCATAAATATAATTGGTGAATGATATTCAAGGAATCACTAAAAACAATCACCTCATGAATTCCCAGATTCACAGTTTTCCTTAAACCCTAATATAAGGCATAAGATTAAATAACATTGTTGCAAGTGTAACCTAAACCCACAACATACCTATGTTCTTCTTGATTCTCAAGGAAAAAAAAATCCCCCTCTCTCCTACAGCCCCTAGGTTTCCTTTTGTTGCTCAATAAAATCTTAAGAAGAAATGTTTCTGCTTGAAGAGCCATTGATCATATTCCTCCTTAGATTGTATTACTTTCTAGCTGTAGATCAGATGTGTTTTCTCCCTGATGGACCACTTTGTATCAAAAGATTTAATCCATTTTGATTCCTCCCCATCCATCTTCTAATCCTCTTAATTTATTTTCTTAGGTTGAAAATATTCTCCAAGAAGTCGTATTGTTGATCCCATCATCTCAAGGAAATCCACCATTTCCGAAACAACTTGATTTCTGGCTAATGAAATTTTCCAACATATATATCTAGGTAGTACTTCCTAAATTCTCTTCATTAAAATTTCCTTGCAAAAAATCCATTATAACATTTTTCCTATTCTCCCAACAAGTCTTGTAGAAAATAAGGTTGAATTACCCTTGTTTTTAATTGATATATGAAACTCCATAAAATTCAAGCATGAAAAGGAATTCCAAGAAGAGATGATCTATATTTCAGCTATGTGCTTACAGAAGGTGCACCATGAAGGTCCAAAAATTCCCATTTTCAAATAATGCTTAGTTGTTAGGATCTTCTTGAGCTAATGTCCAACAAAAAGTATTAATTTTTGGGAGGTAGTTCGAGCTCCAAATAAAGGCCCAAATCTAAGAAGAGGGAGGTCTAATATTAGGGAAGAGAAAAAAATATAACCCCTTCAATAGAATACAAATCACCTACCCAACCCTGTGAGTCTCGATCTGATAAGGAGGAAGGAGCACATCCAACAAGAGAAACTTCAAGGGATTTGCAAATACTAACAAGGTGACCTAGAATTCTACCCTAGGAACAACTCAACTAATTCCCGTTAGGTGGCCAAGAGGAGATATCCCACGAAGAGATATTATGCTGGGAAATTATCCAATTACGTAGGGGATGAAATAAGGGATTTGAGCCCAGAGGAGGATTCCCCATAATTCCCTTAGTCGAATTATTGATTTTCCATTTCTTGGAATCCAATTCAACTTAGAGATAACTAAAGGAATATAAAGAAACATTAAATTCCATATCTAGGAACTTCCTATATTGTGAAGGATATGATAAATAAAATATTCTCTTACCCCATTATGATATTTTTTATGAAGCATATATTTCCACCAATCGTTATCCCCTATTATTAGCTGCCAAACTAGGTTTTCCCCATGGGATATATTCATTAGAAGGGGGTCTCCTATTCATAACCTCCCAATGGCATTTATAAACTTAACCACCTTCCATTCACTTGATGAAACTTTTTAGAGTTTTTCTTGCCTCCTTGCAAGAGAAATTGCTTGAGTTATCGATCCCTTTGCTACTTGACTAAGATGGGGGCCAACATAGCTGAGAAATAGACTATAGGAAGGATTGGAATGATAGATTAAACTATAATTAATATTATAGCAACATTTAGCCAATGATCCCCCCATTTCTCAATTTTGTATTTAAAAGTGTCAATAACACGAAGCCAAGAAGGATGAGGGAAAATTTTGAGACATATGGGTAGGCCCAAATATTTGAAATTGTTCCACGCATCCCGTCATGCTATCCAAATTTTTTTAAGATATTTCCATGCATTAGTTTGTTGACATTCCTATAATAAAATGGATTTTACCCTCATTTATCAATCCTCTCGAGACTTGGAAAAAATAATCCAAATTTTTTTT
This sequence comes from Pinus albicaulis, assembly GCA_034641835.2. Classification (NCBI taxonomy): domain Eukaryota; kingdom Viridiplantae; phylum Streptophyta; class Pinopsida; order Pinales; family Pinaceae; genus Pinus; species Pinus albicaulis. The sequence continues at coordinate 817,081,267 of CM076573.1, read as the reverse complement.
GAAACAAAACACTATAATGTAAGAGGCACCACCAAGAAGGATCCTATGATCAACTAATTAGGCGTGATATATGATCTTTATACCTTCTAAGATTCATATTCTAGGGAGGGTGTGACATATTCGTTCAAATTCCAGCTTCCTATCGAAGGATTCCACCACAAGAATGTAAGAATGGGGGAGAGGGGAAACCCCTGCCTAAGGCCCCTAGAAGCTTTACAAAAATCAATTGCAGATGTAGGAACAAGAGGGGAAATCAGAGACCCACAAATACATGCATTGATCCAATATATAAAAAAAGAACATAACCACATTTTTCTTAAAATAGCAAAGAGAAAAGAATGACACACACGATCAAAGGCATTGGTCATTCCTAACTTTATGGACATCATTTGTCTCCTCTAGACTTGTTGGAGAGTATGGATTCCTGTATGAAAATAAGGTTGTCCATACATTCCTCTTACTAACAAAAATTCCTCGATTTTTAGAGATCAGAATGGGAAGAAGAGGCACAACTCCCTGAGCAATAATATTTGAAATAATCTTATATGAAAATTTACAAAGAGAAATAGGTCTAAAGTGAGAGAAAGAATAGGGCATTACATATTTAGGAACTAGAACAATGAAGGGAGAATTGAGAGTGTCGCCCATTCGACCATATTTTTGGATTAAGTACTACTAATCCATCAAGACCAAGAAATTTATCTAGATCGAAGGACCAAACTACCTTCCAAATTTCTTCTTCCATGATAGGGAGTGTTGGAACAGGGTCTCCTACAAAGTTGCGAAACTGGTCCATTTTGTATATTTCTGATTATATTTAGTATAGCGCATGGGTTTTGGGGTCGGTAAAAGCCCCTAAAGCATTGTAAATGGGTCAAGGGTGGACCAAGAGTCCGCAAACCATGGTTTGCAGACCATTGGATGCATAGGATAGAATAGTATAAGTAGTTGAACCTTTTTGAGTTGTAGGAGAGCGAAGAAAGATAAGAAATTGCTGCTAAGTGAAAATCGATAGATTTGGTCAGGGTTTTTGGGGTAAGGACTCCTGCTGCTGTGTGCGTGGATGGCCTCTATCCTACTGTGTGCAGACCCTGCTGCTGTGTGTGCAGGTTGGGTTTTTGGGGTTTTGTACGTAGATCTGGAAGATTAATGAATATGGAAGTACTGTTGCCTATCTGAATCTACTGGAATTGCTGTGATCTAAATCTGTGACGTCTTGATTACTTAGTATATGATGTTGTTTTATTGGTTTAAGTTATGAACCTACTTGTGTACTTATTTATGCTGCGATCTGGGTTTGTTCTACTTGCTTCATACAAGAATATATGAATTAGCTATGTATTGTTATATGAATTCTCGATCTGTTGATTTCTGCGAGTAATATTGTTGTGGCGCACGTGGAGGGGAAGGGAGTCTAGGCTTGGCAATAACAGATTGGGTCATGATCAGGGTTAACACAGCTCTGCTTGACTTACCTACCCTCTCCCAGGGTGCGGAAACCTGGTTCCATTACCCACCCATACTACTTCGGGTGAGACTTTGGCCTATGCAAGAAGGTCACTGTCGAAAGGGCCAATAGTATAGGGGTTTGTTGGCAAACCTTGAACCTCCGAACCTGGGTCAGGACCCCTTGAGCCAAAAAATGGTTCTATTGCCAGGACCTAGAGCATTTTGAGAGAGGGATCAGGTAATACTAAGGTCGTACTGGAAGCCAGAGAGAAAGGAAATTGATGAATGGTTTGAACGGAAAGTTCAGGAATTTTCCATAAAATAAAACCGCAGTGAGAGGTTGACCACTGAAGAGTGGAAGAATAAGTATATTTTCACAGAGATCTATGAGATCTTCTTTGTAATGATTGTGATCGAGCTCCAAGAGTGGCTCGCAAGACTGGTAGAATTTCATAAGTATTGGAAGGACGAACGGATTACAAAGTGGACCCCCGAATTAATATAACAGCTGGAAAAGACTGATAACACCATCACTTTCACAGTGGACCATTGGGTAGATAGCATGTTAGGGGGATTTGTGACAGAATTTTCCATTGATCAGTTTGTCTCCTAATCTGAAGCAGAGCGAATATTCTTCAGAGGGTTCCGAGGTAATTTTCTGAAGATGTTTCCATTGCTGATCAAAATATTATTATGCAAAAAGAGTATTCTATGTAGCCATACCGAGTGAATGACCTCTGATCTAGCAAGTAATATAGGGCCAACCTAGAAGGAGATCAATTGGTCTATATTCCAGTGAGGGAAGTAGCTTCGCAGAGTCCTCTAGCCACACCACTCTCAAATCAGCCTAGAGGTAAGAATTCACTGACCCCTCCGCCACTGGAAGACGACATGGCTGCACACATGAAATTGCCGACCTTTAAGGGTGTGGGGGATGAAGACATGGAGTAGTTTTGGTTTGTCACATAATCGGTATGGATTGCACAGAACATGGCTAATGATGTGGTGTAAAGGGCACAACTATCCCTTGCCTTCGAAGGAAGAGCTTTGGACTGGCATATGGGATACATCGGCCAAAACGCAAATGCAACCATTGAAGAGATTAAGAACGCCCTAAAACAACAGTTCAAGAAACCTAAGTCCTACTCCCAAATCATGGTAGATCTGAAAGACTTCAAGCAGGGACCTTTTGAATCTATGTGGGAGGTCGTTCAACGACTAAAGAAGGTGATCAGAGAAGGGGATTCCAATATGATGACAGACAACACATGGAATGGTTTATTGCTATGTTGCTACCTCACCTGCGTGTACTTATGGGGCACCAAACCTTCCCATTGCAGGAGAAGACCTTGGAAGGTGCCATGAAGTTAGAAGCTGCACCTTGGGACGAGACTCAGCTAGGCGTCAAGAAGATCCAGGGATAGCTGGAAGCAATGCATGTAGAGATAAAAAACCTACACAAGGAACAAGGGGCAGAAGCTAGCCCCGAAAGATGGTGTGTACGATGCTGGGTGAATGGCCATACCAAGGATAACTATCCTCTATTAGAAAATTATGTGTAGGCTGGAGGATCTAGCCCATTGCGCCCTATGGAAGCTACGGGACCTAGTGGGCCAGTGCTTTGGCGCGATTATTATCGTGTCGCAGGGTTGCACGATACTAACCAATATCCTCACCTTGCTGCATACGTTCTAGAGGTAAAGCAGCAATGGTGTAGGTTCTGCAGATCGGTGGGACATGAAGAACAGAACTGCCAGACATGCAATTTGATGATTGATCGAGGAAACCTATATAGAGTACAATCAGAACCTGCATCACCAAGGACCCCCGTGGGTATAGGTGGCTCCCCATCAAGGGGTAGGGGACGAGGACACGGTGGAATTGCAGGACGGGGACAAGGTCAGCTCATCTGCTATAACTGTGGAGAAGCAGGGCACTTTACAAGGGACTGCTCGAACCCCACTAGGAAATCCTACTGATATTGTAGACAGCTAGACCATGTGATTGAAGATTGCTCAGTCTTGATTGCGAAAATGCAGGAAAAGTAGTCGACACCTACGCAGAATGTGTAGAGAGTTAAGGATAAACTGTGAAACCAAGATCCAAGTGTGAATGTGGTAACACGTAGTGGGATTGCCACCAGGGGGCCAGAGGAGGAGGCTGCGATGGAACCTCTGATCTGGAAAGCCACTATCAAACAAGAAGGTATGGACCTAAAAAGGGGGAAAGAAACATTTATCACAGCTTGCAGACTTTGCTGAGATAGAAGCAACTACTGCTTGGCCACCTGCAAACCTCAAGACAGATGTAGAGGTCGAGCCCTTTTTGCAGGCACGTATGAAACTACTGCGCAACCCAAAGGCTATGGAGAACCTTCAGGCATTAATAGATAGCTGTGCATCCTGACCCAACCTAACCCCAGAAGTCAAGGATGTGTACAAACTATACAGGTATAAGAAACACATCAGAAGAGAAATGCGATTGTCTGCGCAGATCGATGACTATGAAATGAACTAGGTTATTTTGGACCTAGGGTTGGATACGAACGTATTACCTATGCAGACTTGGCAACGAATGGGAGAACCTAAGTTGGAATGGTCCACTATTCAGCTGCGCATGGAAAATCAGTAGAAGATCATCCTGCTAGGAAGGTTGTATAAAGTTACGGTGGATATCACAGGAGTAAAAGCCCGCGCTGATTTTGAAGTCATAGAAATTATAGAAGATGCAGGCCCCTACCCTGTGCTCTTGGGATTGGATTGGGCCATAGATATGGGCATAATCATCAACCTTAAAAAGAGAAGCAGGGTGTTTGAAAATATTGGCACAAGGGTGATAGTACCATTAGATCCTGTGGAAGGTGAGCGATATACAGAGCTGGTACGCGATGAAGAGGAGGTGGATCACATTTACAAGTTGACTGTGCGGGATGAGGATTGGATCAACCCCATGGTGGAAGGAATAATCTGTTGGGAAAATGACAGTGAATGCTCCTCTAACTTTGATGAGGAGATGGAGAATTGGCAAAACTAGTTGCGTGATGTCTCAGTGCAACAGTGTCTTCGAGTCACAAGGAATTTCCGCTGCATTTCCTCAAAGGTAAGAGATCTACCCTAATTTGATGGTTCTGGCAACATTATGGAGTTTTTGTGAGAATTTGAAGCAGAGGTTCCTAAGGGACGAAGGCTATGGACCCTTAAGCTATCCCTGCTTTGAATACCTAAGCACTGGTGGGAGACACATAAGGAGGCACTCCAGGGTTGGGAGGCATGTCAGGATATGATGATCTTGCCATTTGAAGCCCTGACCGGCTTGCGAGTCAAGACGTTCCTTGGATCGGAAGATCCACATGAATATCTGTCGGCATGGGAAAAACAATGGTGCGACATGACAACTAAGGAATGGGTTCACCTACTAATTCATGAACTAGGAATGATTCCATCTACATGGTACTTAGATGCGGAGCTCCATCAGCGCACCTACCACTGGGGGACATTGAAAGAAGAGTTCTTGGGAACATTTGGGTTACTAGGCTAGACCATGATGCTTGATGTAGCCCTGTGAGACATTGAAACTAGGGAGTGGGGCGAATCACACCTATTCCTCGCACTAGAATTACCCACATGGGATGCACAGATATCAAGCATAGTCAACTACCATAGCCTGGGCCCAACGGATAGTAAGGACAATCCACGAGCTACGTTTAACTCAGGATTGTAAGGGATGCGCACGGATACCAGGCTGCCAGGAGGTTGCAATGGGACACACCTTATGTTAAATAGGAATGAGGATACTAAAGGTAGAGCTATCTTAGATGCGACGACTCTTGCAAAAATAAGACAGCTGTGATCACTCCTTGCCCATGTGGGGTACTATAGAAAGTTTTCTTGGGAATGTGCGCTACTAAAATACTTGTTCCCACAAGGGATCTAGTGTGGTTGGAAGGACACCTGTGGGGAAAACATGTCTTTGGTTGTAGAGTACCTTAGGAACAAGCCTATGTTGGGGGAGGATGCACAAAAGGCATGGATGTTTAGTCCAAGCTCAGTAGGTACGCAGGGTGCACATAGGGAGCAAAAAGTGACAAGGGGAACAATACAATTAGGTAAAAAGGATAAGTTATCGTTAAACAGAGCGGGCGGTTGGAAATCAATGAAGCGATTCCTTGAGATTTTTTACCGTTTCCATGATGGTAATCTTCGAATGACACTTACCCTACCGTTGGATGACCATAGGCACTATAAAGTAGGACAACTAGCTCAGACAACAACTCCGTATTACGCCTGTAACCTATATGTATTTTTTCTATGCTATGCAATTTTTTGGGCCTATTGCGTCCTGCTCATGGCAAAGTTACCCACTCCCGCTTCCGATAGGCCCCCGAAATCAGGAATCCTTGTTCCCACTAAGATAATAGCTCTTAGGCCCGTCGAAGCCTCAGTACCTACACAGCCATAACAAGAGGCTGCTATCATTGGGTCAGGGGACGAAGAAATCAACAGGATAATTGCACTCTGGCTCCCTGAGTGGAGGAGTGGCCTCAGTCCTGGCGAAAAGAGTACCAAATGGACCTATTCCACAGAAGTAACCCATGGTATCAACCCCAAGAAAATCCCGGAACCAAGTGCGAGGGGTGCAGGCGTAGCTACGGAAAGGAACTCCCAGCTACTACAGGTTACCAATACAGATGTCGGGGCTGAGTCACAGCTGGCACTAATTATGCCAGGGAATAATAACTCATCTATCACCTCTCTCCGAACTACAAAGTGGCCAGGTGGGCCAGATATCGGGCCCCGAAAGAAGCAGTGCACCCAGCGCTAGGACTACGATGCAACAGTCACACTGACTGATGGTGATCTCGAACAGATCATAGATGCAATTACACTAGCCACAGAGGAAAGCTAGGCAGTCATAGAAAAACAATAGAAGGTTGCAATTGACACCTTCCAGAGTGAGCTCTGTACCCTCTAGTGGAAGGCAGATACGCTGCAGACCAGCGTAACTCAGAAACAGGTGCCCTTGGCAATCATTAGTACTATGCTCGCACCAAGACGAAGCCACCTTTGCTCCTTACCTAGCACTGCCCTTATAAGAACCCAACCTCAAGTTGATACAGAGGTCCACTTGGACCTGGCGAAGTTGCCCACTGAGGCACTGCAAGGTCTCCATGTCGCTATAATTTGGGAGACCCACCAGCAAGACTTGGAGGTACATCAATAGCTTGGTATGGCCAAGCGGGCCCTCAAACAGAAAGATGAAGAAAAATCCCTTGTTATATCACATCAGGTGGAGCTTGAAATGGAAATCCACCAACTCTGGACATAGGCTCTGGATGGAGTCCCGGTAGAAGCTACACCTCGGGCCAAGGTAGAAAGTATGGTTGCAGCCATCAAAGTGTCTTGGATGGAAATACAGACCATCAAGGCACAAATGGAGAAGCGAATCTCTGACTTACATGCTACATTGCAGCCCGCCACGTTGCCGGAGGTTTGAGCCCAGTGCGCTGCACTGGTGGCTGAAGCAACGAACTCTATCTCAGAACAAATTACTTAGGGCACCCAGTTGCTTGAATCAGCCATGCAGCTTTGGACTATGGTCCAGTTCCACTTGGTCCTTCGCAAGGTCAGCCAAGACTTACGACAGCAGGAAGAAGCTTTTGCATAGGTCGAGGCTACCTTGCCCACCTTGGTTCCTGCACAACGGTTAGCACAGTTACGGACCAGCAGTAATCTCCTGGTTGGGATTGAGAAACTTCGGTGTTAGAAGCACAACCTTGAGGAGAAATTAAAGCCATGGGCTACCACAACCCTCCAGCTCTCACAAGATGTCGATGGCGCGGTCACACAACTCAGCCAGACCTTGACACATGTCACTATGGCCATCGAAGGGCCAACATCCCTAAATCTCGTGGATATTTTGTAGCGTGCTGCTGTTCAGAGCCAAGAAGTATTACCCCTGCTGATCGATGCCATAAACACACTACGTGCACAGGTGGAGAACCTACTAGCACAGTGACTCGGGACGAGTCACAAGATTGTGTTGGGGTATTGTTGGAATAGGGTCTCCTACAAAGCTGCGAAACTGGTCCATTTTGTATATTTTTTATTATATTTAGTATAGTGCAAGGGTATTGGGGTGGGTCAAAGCCCCTAAAGCATTGTAAATGGGTCAAGGGTAGACCAAGAGTCTGCAACCCACAGTTTGCAGACCATTGGATGCATAGGCTAGAATAGTATAAGTAGTTGAACATTTTTGAGTTGTAGGAGAGCGAAGAAAGATAAGAGATTGCTGCTAAGTGCAAATCGATAGATCTGTTCATGGTTTTTGGGGTAAGGACTCGTGATACTATGTGCGTGGAGGGCCTCTGTCCTGCTGTGTGTGGACCCTGCTGTTGTGTGCGCAGGTTGGGTTTTTGGGGTTTTGTACATAGATTTGGAAGATTAATGAATATGGAAGTACTGGTGCCTATCTGAATCTACTGGAATTGCTATGATCTGAATCTGTGACATCTTGATTACTTAGTATATGCTGATGTTTTATTGGTTTAAGTTGTGAACCTACTTGTGTACTTATTTATGCTGCGATCAGGGTTTGTTCTACTTGCTTCATACCAGAATATCTAAATTAGTTGTGTATTGTTATATGAATTCTCAATTTCTTGATTTCTGTGAGTAATATTGCTGTGGTGCATGTGGAGGCGAAGGGAGTCTAGGCTTGGTAATAACAGATCGGGTCACGATCAGGGTTAACGCAGCTCTGCTTGACTTACCTACCCTCTCCCAGGGTGCGAAAACCTGGTTCCAACACCCACCCATACTACTTCGGGTGAGACTTTGGCCAGTAGTATAGGGGTTTGTTGGTAAACCTTGAACCTCTGAACCTGGGTCAAAACCCCTCGAGCCAACAAGGAGAAAAATCTAGGCATTGCCCAATTCCTAAACTAGTTGGGGAATATGGCCTAAATTGTTTTCCACTAAATCTATATGAGTTCCTCCATATTATTTATATAAAGAATCAAAGTGATTAAAAGTAATATAATTTATTCTATCCATATCTAAAATAATCTCTCCATTAAATTCCATATACTTGATTCTGTTTTTTCATTCCATTATTTTTGATTGTTTGCAGAAGATACTAGTATTTTTATCTCCTCATTTCAACCACAAACTTCTTGATTTCAGTCTCTAGATATCCTCTTGTCCTTTAATTTCCCATGAAATTATTCAAAGGCTTCTCTCTCTTTAGCAGGAATATCCTCAATGTCCAGAGCCTCTTCCATTTCTAAAAGGATTTCCTTAGATTGGATTTGATATGCCCCACATTCCTTTTTTGAGATTTGGACCTTTCCTTCACCCACTTTTTCCCCTCATTTAAACCCTTATTTTTCTACTCCCATATGAATATAGGAGAACCAATAAACCACCTTGAGCATGCCTGAGGCATTAGTGACTTAAATTTCCCGTAATTCATCCACAAAGGGTAAAAATGGAATGAGATGGTACCCTTCAAATATTACAACTATAAAAGAAGATTCATTGGGAAATGGTCAGAACCACCCTAGGAGAAATGAAAGGAAAAGGGAGAAATTTTCTAAACCAAAAGATCACTCCCTAGTAGGAATCAATCCAATCTTGCAACAATATGTCCTAGGCAAACCCTTTTTTTTCTCCAATTAAATTTGGAGAGTTTAGGCTTGATATCGACCACGTCCAATGGGGAAATCGAATCCTCCATATTTTCCTGAAATTAATCTCTTACATACTTCCACCTTTCTTCTCGCACTGGTGATTGTATGGGTACAATCCCCTCCTAAAATGCAATTGGAGTTAAGAAGTCTTTCCCTTTTTCCTAACAAATAATTCCAACATTATACCTTGTTATGATACATATTTGGCATGTAAATGTTTACTATGTTGCAAATTTTCCTGGATGGGAGATGAATTAATCTAGAAATTATCCAATGCTAATATTTTTCTTCTTATAGAATATTGAATAAGGATGATAACTATAGAGTGAAAACTCCACTCGAAGTGCCCCTTGAACTTACCACGACTACTTTACTCCCCTTCCAATTTGTTTTGCATTTTGTTAGAGCTTCACACTCCCATAAATTTGTTCCTTGAGGAGGAGGAAATGGATATTATCTAATTCAATTAAGATTTTTGATTTCATATTTCATTTTCTAATTTCCTATCCCCTTACAACTCTAGGATATGATATTTGTTATTTTGTAGAAGCTTTAGAGGACCCACTAAGATGAGGGCCAGAGGGGCTATATTTCTTTTAATTTTCAAGGGTATGAAGGAAGGAACATTAATCATATATTAAGTTCCTTTTTATTTATTCATTTCTGCATGATTATATTGGATCTCCTGATTATATCGTTTTCCCACTTTCCTTGTAGATTTAGGGGGGTCAAAACCCATTTCTATTTCATTTTCCATTTTTTCATAAACTAAGGCAAGTAAATCGAGAGAGTTTTCCCTGCTTGTGAAGACTCAAATTTTTCTTCCTTCTTTAAGCTCGCATATTCCACAAAGACATTTTCAACAAGGTAATATTCTAATTCTAGAACTTTATTCTCATCACAGGAATTCACATCTCCCTTTTCTCCTCGAGTTTTCTCTGGTTCTTCAACCCCCTGAGCTTCTCCTTCATCCTCTTCATTTTCCAAGACAACGAACTAATTTTCATGTTGATAAATCTTCTTCCAAACTCCCGAAGACGAATCTCTTCCCTCATTTTTAGGACTTGATGGAGGAGGAGGGGCCCTAGTTCCTTAGTCGATCTTGGAATTCTTGTCGTCTTCTTCTCTTCTAGATTTTCCATGGACCCCCATTCTATTTTTTCTTGAGGGCATCCTCATTTTTACGAAAATTCTTGGCAAAGTGTGGATACTTGTTTCATTGTTTACACTTAAAATAGATCTAGTCATAATCCAATTGTTGAATGAAAGACTAGTTATCTAATGTGAGATGAATTGCTTCTGGAAGGCCTTTCGAAAGGTCTACTTTTACACAAGCATGAACACATGCATATATTGAATCTCTTGGTCCTACTCTATCTATGTATCTTCCCAAATATTTTTTTTTATGTTTCTCAAAGTATCCTCATCCCAGTAGTGAGGAGGTAAGTGAGAAAGTTATACCCATGCTATAACTGTTTAGGGAGCATCATTCTTAGGATTAAAATCCAGGGTCTAAATATCCAATTAAATACCCTGAGAAACCATGAAGTAAGCACTGCTCCTGAATATGAGAACCCAAATATTCTTTAAGTTCAAATAAAAGCTGAAGAAACCTTTGCTACAAAATGCACACTATTTATTTCCTTTAACTAGGGGCTTCTAGTTTCTTTCCATCCATAGCCTTTGAGATTTTAGATAAGGCCAACCCCTTAGATTGGAAAACCAAATGTCTTTCAACTAGGTTGATATTTATTTCCCAATATTTACATGGATTCACCTGCACTTTCATAATCCTATCCAAATTCTTAAAAAATTTCTTAGGTATGGTTTTCAAAGACTTAATACTAGTTTTTACAATCTCATTAAAATAAGTGGTCACTGGAGATGGCAGGACGGAGTGAGAAGGAGGAGTTGGTGGTGGGGGGGGGGGGGGGGGGGGGAGTGATGTGGAGGAGGTGTTGATCCCCTTATTGAATGGAAACCCTTTACAAAACCAGCAATGAGTGCGTGAGCCCCCTAGCGAAGCCCTTGGAGTATTACCACATTTCTAATATATATTATTTCCATATATTTATGGCATGAATAAAATTTTCCATTGCATCCAAAGCACTAATTTTAGTTAATAATGCCTTTTGTTTTATGCAAAAATGTGTTTGTTTTCCCAAGATATGACTTTTTTCACTAGATCCAAAGGTATATAGGTTAGACACGGCTTGAAAAAATTTACAGATCTCATTTTTTGGTTTTCTAGTTATATTATCATTTTGATACTCTTTCTAGTATGTGTATGCTCTTTTCTATGAGTTTTACGTGATATCCTAAATCAGAAATAGAGAGAAAACTTGCATTTTATGGATAAGTTAATAAATATCTAAACCTAATTGTTGTTGAGATTTACATTTTTTTTTCAAATTGTTATTTTTTTTTGGATGAGCACCTTTTTTTGGTAAGCACACAATTCAATATGGAGCTTGAACAACAACAACAACAATCCCATCCTCCATTATTAATATTATTGTATGTTTTTCACTAATTTACTTGGATAAGAGTTAATTTATTTAGTAAGAGGTTTTGAGTTCAAATATCTTTTTTTAAGTTACATTTTTAAAAAGTTCATGCAAATTTCAGTTATTTCATAATTACACCGATGGTGTTTTGAAGGGGAAGCATAATTGACGATGATGATGATTAACGTCTGCTAAGACCAATGCGGCCTATCATACCTAAAAAATGAATCTAAGTTTGAGTCTTCAAAATATTTTTTCTATGATTAAAGAGAAGGGAAATAAGTGCTCCTAGATTGCTATAGGTGGGCTAGCTTAATAGGTCAAAAAAATTGGAAGTGTGGAATATGTTAGGGAATTGAGAGTAGATGTGAGTGAAATCCAGGCATCTAAAAGGAAGTGATTTCATCTTCCACCTGCTTAGTATCGCAAATCTGATAGATTATATCGTTCGAGGGAGTCTGGGAAATAGACCACCGCCCAGTCTCTCTTTGAAGCTCATGAGAATTAGTTCTAATCCTAGAAATTCTTATTTTTTTCTTAGTGCTGGTCAGCACAGAGAGGTCGTCTGTCTAAGAACTTTGGTGGTCTGTCGAGAGCTTATAAAAATAAACCACGTGTCTACGTTTTTTTTGGGTCATTAATTTATGAATGAAGAACCACCTGTTAAGTTATTCTCTCTGTTAGCCTTATTTTTTTCCAAATTCTCCTCTCTAACTCAACCTTCCTTTTGGTTTCCAACTGGTCCTCTATGAGACTATGAGATGGGCCAACTAGTTCAATTTACAAAAAGAAGAACAAGGATGAATTAATATTACTAGCAGTAACAAAGGATGATGGGAGTATTCATACAGTCCACATGGATAAATCTAAGATGCCCGCTGTTTTTTTCTCACATGAGCACTGATATGAATCCATTCTTTCATCTCTAACAAAAAGAAGAAAAAAGAAACCCTAATGTATATTTAGGGCAAAGTGATGCAAGGATTCAACACCAAGCTAACCAAATCGGAGTTGGATGCTCTGAAAAAATATCACGAGGTCACCTCACAAGCTATCATATACTACTAATTTCTGGGCCTCCAATCACAAAAAATATGACATTTCCTCCAATCACAATTTCAAAACAACTCTAATGTTATCGTCGAAGTTCTTAAGGTTAGAATTTGGCCCAAGAGTCAGAGCTTCAAATACACCAGAATGATTAAGGTACTGGCATAGGCATAGAAACTGAAAATGGTGGAAATAATAAGCTCACATTTATTATGAATACTGGTATTTAATCGCTTTGAGGTCTAACGTCGAGGTCTATGATTTGCATACATGTTTCAATTCGATTAGAGTTTAAGTTTAATTGGGTCATTCCATCAATACAACTGGTAATATAACAACAATAATACAACTGTTATGATCACAACATTCCATCATAAAGCGTGCTAGATCACAAATTTTTTCAGAAAAAAAACAAGCACACCTGTCAAAAAAGCAAGCCGGAGAAAACACAAAATTTAGAATTCACATAAATTCAAAGTTAATCTAAGGAATAATATTGGATTTTTTCAGGAGATTAGCTTTGCTAGGGTTTCTGAGCATAAGAAACACTCTGACAATGATAGAACTGAGGTACTGGCATACTGATCCGTAGCAGACTTGAAAGACCAAATGGCAGGCCGTAGTCTAAAAAAGTAACAGAATGGCCCAAAATATGGCAGAGATTTTGAAAAAATCCGACAAATATTTTATCAAAATCTTGTTTACAGTTGTTAAAATTCAGTATTTTGGGTGTTCTAAGGGTTTTTGATAGTGTTGAATCCATTTCCACTCTCAAAAATGGATTTCAAACACTGTAACTACCTCATTTTTTGAATTTTACTGAACTGGATTCCGACAAAAACTTGTCGTTCGGGCTATTCTGTTGCCTGGGAAGACAACTCCAAATGGCAGCCCTGCTTGGGGGGAGAGATCGCCTCATATAGAAATGTGACTACAGGGGACTATGGTGGAAAATAGGAAGGTATGCAGGGAGGCACCGACCCTAATCTTGGCTTTGTTCTGGGCATACAATGACATGCTAGGATCCGAGGGAAATGCCTACCGAGAGCCATAAAGAATCCACACTTTGTAATCCCGTCAAATAAATTGGATAACTACTGCAACTACATGAAGGAACATGCCTTAATTTGCAAATTTATAGGAATTTGGACAACAGAGAAGGACCTCATCAAATCGATACAACAAAAATGGTAGCCCAAAGGCTACATCGCCCTAAAATTTAGGGCTCAAGGCTTCTTTACGGTAATTTTCATTAACCTAATTGATAAAGAGCGAATCTTTGAAGGAGGACCATATTTTTATTATAATGCAGGACTACTCATGAGACATTGGGAAGACTGTTACAACCCTGACCAGGAACAATTTCTTGCAGCACTAGTATGGGTTATATTGTTTTCCCTGCGAGTGGATTTCCGGGACCTAGAAATCTTAGAAGGAATTGGTAAGTCACTTGCAAAATTTATGAAAATAGTAGAAAACGCAAAGGAAGGTATACCTCATATGCTAGAATTTGTGTATACATGAGAATTACAGAGCCTTTACCAGAATCGGTCGAGCTGGAAGATCAAAGAGAAATATGGCAAAAACTATTAGATTATTAACATATTCCGTTCAGATGCTGGCATTGCCGTGAATATGGACATCTCTTCAAAGCTTTCCCGCTAAACCTACCAGATTAGATGGATGGGAAGCAACAGGAAGGGAAATCAGCAATAATAGATAAAGATGACGGATTTAAGGAAGTATCAAGTAAGAAGAAAAACAACAAAATGCACCAAAATCAAACCCCAAATCTAAAATAGCAAGAGAGAAGTCGTAACATATTTGAAATTTTGCAAGAAATGGGAGAAAGTTTCAAAGAATTTGAACAAACAACTGAAGCATGATAGGGGCCGACACCACCAAAAACAATGAAGAATAAAAGGAAAGCTCAAGTGTAACTCTTAGAAAAGGAGAAGAAATCTTAGATAGTAGAACAATCAGTCATGGAAATAGACACATCCAAAAAATACCTAAGCACATAAGACGTGGTATTGAAAAAAAATTGAATGAATGGAGAAACCTATATGAGAGATTCATACCAGAAGATGAAAAGAAGTGCTAAAGAGAAACATTCCAACAATATATGACAAAATAAGGAAATATGAAAATAGATCTAGGGGACACACTGAGCTTGCAAAAATGAAGATCCAAAGAACCAGACATAAAAGGAAAAGGAGGCAAGAAAATTGGAAAGAAGAATCTTCAGGAATCCATCCAAATGGTGGGAGAAATTCTAGTCAATTTAGGAAGGTTTATACCAGTATCAGCAGTCTCCCACCAACTCCATAAATTTTCCCAATGATGTTCCTCTCTTGGAATATTAGGGGCCTCAACATCAGGGGAAAAAAAAGATACCTACAAGAAATATTGAAAAAAGAGAGGCCACAAGTGGTGCTCCTTCAGAAAATGAAAGTATTAGGGGAAAGACTAGTGGAAATAATTCAGTTTATGAAACCAAAATATGAAGTAATAGCCATAGATGCAATAGGAAGTGAAGGAGGCATAAAAATTCTCTGGAACCCATCAGATATTAGAGCAGAAGGTTGGATAGGGTTTCCCCACATCCTCTTAGGTTGATTTAGACACATTGGAACAAGGGAATGGGTCCTCATTACGTCGATCTACGACCCCCACACTCCAGGAGAGAAATAAGCATCCATAAAGAACATAGGAACACTAAAACACATACATAGTGAGAAGTATTGTCTACTAGGAGGTGACTTTAACCTAATCACATCCATAGAAGAAAAAAAAGGAGGAATTTGATGAGAAGTGCTGGAAATGGAGTTGTTTCGTGACATGTTAACAGAACTATGATTATTGGACATCCCAACCATCAATGGTACTTATATATGGAATAAAATAAGAGGGGGCATGCACTAAGTGGCCTTGAGGCTCGACCAATTCCTAGCTTCTAAAGATCTAATAATAAGTGACATCTTCTATGAGGCTACGATTATTCCAAGCCTTAGATTGAACGAGCTAGAAGAGACCATTCATATTCAAAGCATTCTCGGTGAGAGATTGAAAATTCATAGACAGAGCAAAATAATGGTGGGAGACAAGTCAGGTACATGGAAAAAATGCAATACATACCTTCCAACTCCGATTAAAATATCTGAAACATAAAATCAAAAAATGGAATAAGTATGAGTTTGGACATATACAACAAGATAAGGAACAACTATAGGCTCACATGAAACAAGTGAAACAAAAAATGATAACACAGGGAAGATAAGGGAACCTGGTAGTTGGAGAAGGAAAGTTACAAAGTAAATTGAAGAAATAATAAAGCAGGAGGAAATCTTGTGGAAACAAAAATCTAGAATCAAATGGATCCGAGAAGGAGAAAGAAACACTAACTTCTTCCATAAAGCAATGATCCAATGTAGACAACATAATTGAATATTCTCGTTAAAAGACACAAATGGTAACCGATTGGTTCAACATAAATATATGGAGAGCCTCTTGGTGGAACACTTTAGCAACCTACTGACAGAACCAAAATAGAACAGGACAAAAGCTATCAAAAAGATAAAGTGACATATTCCTCAAATAGTTAGCCAAGATTAGAATTTGGCACTTCTGCAAGCGATCACTCTTGAAGAGGTTGAAGGAGTGGTCAAAGGGTTAGAAAAAAACAAAGCGCTTGGACCAGATGGATTTACAACTGATTTCTATCAAGCTGCTTGGCCATTCATGTGTCTGGACATTTTTGAAGTCGTGGAGGAATCAAGAAGAACTAGAAAGGTACATCTGCTCTAAACTCCACCTTATTTGCTTTAATACCTAAATTGGAGCACGCAGACGAGCGATATAGATTTAAGCCAATTGAGTTATGTAATGTAATATAAAATATTCTTTCTACCATTATGGTTAATCGTCTCAAACCTCTCCTCTTGACTCTGATATCCTTGGATAAGACTGGATTTGTGAAAGGTAGATTAATTTTGGATGGAATAATAACAGCCCAAGAAGCCAGTAAATCCCTTAAAAACCTCAAAGCCAAAGAATGATGATTAAACTTGACCTGTCAAAAGAATATGTCCGTATTAGTTGGACCTACCTTCAAATTATTCTCCATGCTTTTGGCTTTGAGAAAAGATGGATCCAATGGATTTCCTTGCTCATCTCTTCCCCACTCTTATCCATCTTTCTTAAGGGCTCTCCCTATGAGCCTTTCAATGCCACCCGTGGCCTAAGACAAGGAGATCCAATATCCCCATTCCTCTTTATTATCATAGTAGAAGGCATGGGGAGATACATAAAAAATCAGGTGGAGGAAGGACAACTTAAAGGTCTTAACCTCTTGGGTAATGGAATTACGCTTACCCATCAACAATTTGTGGACGATATTATTCTATTTTTCCAAGCCTCTCTCAAAGAATCTATATCCATCCTATCCATTCTCAAAGTCTTCATGGATGCGTTTGGAACCCAAATAAACAATGACAAATCCAATATCTTCTTCTTCAATATCCAAATTCAATCCCAAGGTTTTCTGGCAAGAACCCTTGGATTTTGTATTGGATCCTTGCCAAAAAAATAATTGGGTATGCCGCTCTGCCTAAACTCTCTCCGAGTAACTTGTTGGAAATATCTCCTCAACAGAATCCAATCCTGCCTTCAAAACTAGTCATTCCGAGCCATAAAATCAGCTAGTAGAGTCATATTACTGAAAGCTGTATTACAATCTATTTCTATATACCAATTTTTGGGCCTGGAAACCCTGAAAACGAGTTGCTTGGACAATGCTAATATCCTCAAGAAATTCTTATGGAAAGGACCTCAATAAGAAAAAAAAATGGGTGCTCCTCTCATGGGAAAAACTAACCCAACTAAAGCTAGCTAGAGGATTGGGGATGAGAGACCCTTACGTTCTCAATCAAGTCATGGGAGAAAAACTCTGGTGGCATTGGTTACAAGGAGGTAGGGACCTGTGGAAACTACTCTGGGGATGAAAATTCAAAATACCGCCTTCTACGAAAGGGCAATTGAGGGTGAAAAATATACCTAAAGGTTCTCCAATATGGAACCTAGCAGTGATAAAAAAAGATCTAATTAGGAATCACAGTTTTTGGGTAGTAAGAGACAGAAGAAAATAAATATTCTGGGAAGACTCTTAGAAACAAAGGGAGAAATTATTTAGCAGACAAGACCTAGCTTAGATCTTTCTTTCCACAAATATAACTTCCAACAAAACTTTAAATCAATTTTAGGAAGTGGAGGAGGGGGGGGTGTGGGAAAGAATAACAATGAAGAGTATGGAAAAAAATGGAACATTGGCACAACGATCCAATCACCCAACAATGAGAAACATATGAGAAATAACTCCATTCCAAGAAAATAACCATATATGAAGACAATGACATACTGAGATGGGGCTATCGAATGAAATGGATGTTCACAATCCAAGAAGGGTATAATATCGAAATAGAGAATTATCAGATTCAAACATACCCCTATGGAAAAACATCTCGTTCAGAAATCAATAGCCAAAAGTAGCATTATTTCTATTGGTGGTAAGCCATGGCAGGATAATCACTTGGGATTAGCTCCATAAATGAGGGGTACATGGGCCATCATCATGTCAGATATGTGAGTCCCGAGTAGAAACAATGGAGAATTTGTTAAACACTTTCTCGTTCATTGAACAACTATGGCAAAATCTTAGCCTCAACTTTTTCCAAACAGATCGAGACCGAGCAAGTATTAAGAGCACCATAGAAAGCTGGAGAAACAAAGGTCTCCAATGCCTAGTTCTTAACAGAGCCTGGTCTATATCTCTAGGGTACCTACTATGGGTGGTTTGGAAGGAAAGGAACATAAGAACATCCAAAGACCAGATGCATTTGATAAATGAAATATGGAAAACAATACTGAAAAATATCAGAGAAACCATTTTAGCAAACAAATGGAAGCAAGAGGACTAGAAAGCCCCACTCTAGGAGGCTACAATTCTCGAAATGTTGAACCTCGCCTCACAGATGTTGGCACCTTCTTCATGGAAATTGAAAACTATGCCTATCTCTTCTCCAAATAAATTCACTTGCCCCCCGTAGGACTTTCTAAAATTAAATTATGATGGAACCTCCAAAGGCAATCCAGGATAGACTGGATATGGGGGAATATTCAGAGACTATAGAGGCCAATTAGTGAGGATCTATGCAATGGAGATGGGCTTTGCCAGTAACAATGAAGTGGAGCTCAATGCTGTAAAACAAGGACTACTAATAGAAAGAAGTGAACGATATAATAAATTAGTAGTAGAAGGAGACTCAACTCTAGTAACATGAATCTTACAAAATCTTCAACAAAGATCTAACTTGGAGAAAATTAGTTGAATTGGAAAGCTACCCGACTCATAAAGGAAATAAAAGTTATGATACTAGAGATAAACTATATGATACCATCCCATGTCCGCAGGGCAGGAAATGCACAAGAAAAATTCCTAGAAAAATGGGGGTGTAGCCACCTAGGGAAGTACTTGGATGAGAAATTGGAAAGTACAAAATAGGAAGAAGGATTCAAAATCTTACAAGGGATTATGGAAAAAGGCACAAACACCAACAATGGCCCCCAATCGGGGTGTGAAAGGAGACAAGCTGAGGGCACTCGTCACAAAGGGCAAGTGGAATGATGGTAGAGCCATGAGGCAAGGCAGGTGGGTGACTCGGCCCACTCCACATTAAGCTGAGAGTAAATGAGGGTAGGTGCAGTCATAGTTTGTTTGGAATGAATGGGTTTGTGTGCCATAATGGGTGCTAGTGGGAAAGGGGAAGAGACAAAGTGTATGTGTTAAGATGGACGTTTGGTAGTGTGGGAGGGCTAACAGTGATGACAGAGTTGGAATTGCAGGCAAGGAAGGGAAGGAAGTTGGAAGGGTCACCTCCATTTGAGCAGTGCTATCACCGGTATGTACCTTCGACCCATCTGCTAATTCTTTCGAGGTTAATAGAAATGGGAGGGGGGGGGGGGAATCCAAAGATAGATACACGTTCTTAGTCCTGGGAAGTGTAACAGAGAGTTGAAGTCAACCTTGTGTAACTGTTTAGTGTTAATCCCTGAGTTGAAGGAGTGAGAAAAGGCTCGAATGGGGCGAGCATGGGTCTTGTGTCTCGATACTGAACATCATCTTCATATTGCATTGGTTCAAACTCAATTTCTTTTCATCTATAGAAGGTCATTGGTCTCACTCAAATTGAATGAGTGAGATAGGGCCCAAATGGGTCAGGCAGGGTTCCTGTGTCTTGTTACTGAGTGTGAGCTCAGTTTGGTATGGAGTAAAATTCATTTTCTCTCCCTGCACTGGCATGGTCACCCGCGCTTGGGAAGCCATGGGATGGTAAACCCAACTAAGGGTACCACTGCTGGCTCTCATATCCAAATAAAATCGGGGGTAGAGAGTTGCTGGAGGTTGGGCATGGGGATGGGGTTGGCTCACATTGGTAGAGGGGCATGAAAAATATATAATGGAAACATCAATGAGGTGGCAGGTGAGGAAGTTGAGGCAAATAACAATGAATGGAGGAACTGGCCCTATCAGGAATTGAACAATGTGATTGCTTTTTTTTATTGTACAAATCTTCTTAGCCTCTTTATCTCTCTGGATTCTGTATAGCGGGTGGGAACCCCAGTGTGGATTCGGGTGCAGGTATAGTCATTAGGAGGCCTTAGAAAAAGTAAAATGGTGAAAACTCAGGCAGGAAATGGAAACAAAGGAAAGGGAAATCAAGCTGGAAAGGCAGAAAAATCCAAAGGGAAGTAGAAGGCTGAGACCAAAAAGAAAAATCAGTGGAAGCGAGGTAGGAAAAGTGACCAAGAAAACATGTAGGACCTTCTGCATGTTTATGGTGTTGGGAAGCCTACTAAGATAAAATCATTGATACTTGGATGGGAAAGAGACCTCAATACTAAAGTTGAGGATGACATTCCAGACAATGAAATGGAGCCAATGGTGACAAACCTGGGAAACACAAGAGGACGATTGACCCTATTCAAGCAGACAATCCACCTTTACTAGACTATGAAATGTATCATGGCAAAGGCCATCATGAAAATTAAAGAAGTAGGAGGGGACCCAAAGGCAACCTCAACTCTCACTGAAATGCATAGAGACATTCAGGCAATACAACTGTAGTGACACCACCAGAATGTGTGTCTTGGACACACAAAATGACAACTTCAAAACCTACACCAATTAGACATGCCCGGATCAAGTGCAAAATATCCGACACCTATTAAATCATCAAATGAGTAGCGGAAGAGGTTTATAATTTT
This sequence comes from Pinus albicaulis, assembly GCA_034641835.2. NCBI lineage: Eukaryota > Viridiplantae > Streptophyta > Pinopsida > Pinales > Pinaceae > Pinus > Pinus albicaulis. The sequence continues at coordinate 817,060,252 of CM076573.1, read as the reverse complement.
TTTTTTTTGAATCATGAAGTGGGCGGCTAGAATTTACTTTTGTAATAGCATGATAAAAGATACAGTAGATAATATAGCTTATAAGGCATCTAGAGACAGAATTAAAAAATTTCAGTTTTGGTTGGCTTTTAACTCGTTAAGGTGTCCAACAGACCTAGTTTCCTATGAGCAGGTTGAGGCTACCAAGCATAAAAATTGATGTTGTAACCTACATTTTGTTAGAAAAGTGAATGAATAGAGAGGTGCGACCAAAATTACAAAAATAATAATAGTTAATATAATCATATAAGGAACGATTAATATTAAGCTAATACAAAGTAGCTTGTAATTTAATGAAACATTGAACAATACACGTTTGGAAAGTAAAATCAATGTGAAATAACAAAGAAATAATTTTCAAGTCTTAGAGATTCCTCCAAATCATAAAACTTATAATAAATTACATGAGATGTTTTACTTAGAATCGTGAAATGTTAAACTTATATGATGCCATCCACCCAAACATCATAGGATGGAATTTATATGATGCCCTCAACTAGACACCATAAGGAGTGTGAAATAATATATTGAGAAAAACAAAAGTTTAAAGTGTTTAGAAATCTTTTCAAATTATTTCAAAAGCATTAAAAAATATTGTAAAATAACTTTTTCCAAAAAACCCTAGTCATATTATAATTAGAGCTTCATAGGCCATTCTCACATTCCATCTTCCTTTTCCTTAATTAAAAGTCTTGCAATAGCATGGGAAATTTCAATTCTACATTACAAACCATGTATATTTATACTACGATATTTATCAATATTGAGTGGACTTTATAATGGTATATTCACTACAAGGAAAAGACCCTCTAGCAAATTTTTTTGAGGAACCCCTTATAAAAATAGCCTAGACATACGTTTGTAGTGGAGGTTACTAGAGGAGGTTGGCGGGTGGAGGTTTTTGCGGATGTTTTTCTTCCGGTGCGTGTATCATCCTAAATCGCACTGGTGCATTCAACTAGAGAAAGCACCGTTGCGTACAAAAATTTGGCACACCGAGACACTGTGCGCTTGGTCCAAACCGGACAGGTGCGTCTCATTACTGTAGCGCACCGGTGCTCTACAAAGATTCCACATCGGTGCGTCCTAAAACCCCGTGCCAAAATTGAAACAGCCCAGTACGGTTTTAAGAGACCACACCGGTGCACCTATAAAACCCGTGTACCGGAACAAGGTTAAATATAAAAAAAATTACGACAAAAAATCAACATTTTTCACTTTTCAGTGCTCCAAAGCTCTCAAGAACTAGTGCAAATTTACCTTGTGTGAGGCGCCCTGCCATCAGTGCTCCCATTGCCCGCACTATTGCTGTCCATTGCCCACCATCTCCATTTCGAATTTTGCAAAACAATGGGAAAATTTAGTTTTACAAATTCTACAATCAATATGCCTCCTCGACAACCAAATGTACAGGTATTTTACTTGTTTTTCCATAATTAAACCTTTCAGCGGATTAGTTTTCTAAAATAGCTTAAAATTCACCTTATTCAAAAAAAAAATTCCTGTACGGTGCGCTCGATCCTTTTGGCTCGCACCAGTTCGTGGTGCTGCCTGTAAATTTATAGGCTACACCATGATCGGTGCTAACAGTATCCGCACCGGTTCCAGGGAAGTACCAAAACAACGTACCTTGATTTTTTAAAATTAAAAAAAATTACGATGCAATCGATTACCTGGCCACACCATTGACCATGTCGAATTGCAGGAACATGGTACATTGATGGAAATATCCGCCCCGAGCCGGGTAATTTTTTCAGCGCACTACCCCCCAAACTTGACACAATCAACGGTGCGGTAATGTAAACGATTGCACTGTTGAATATGTAGTGATGCCAGGAGGGCGATGCGCTTCCTAAACTATACGCCCTGGGGCATATAGTTTGGTCAGCGCACCGCCCTCCTGACATTGGCACATAGTCAATGGTGCGATCTGTTATACCATCGCACCATTGACCTTGTAACAATGGCAAGAGGGTGGTGCGTTGAAAATTTTTAGGTGCACCACCTCCCGTGCATGACAAAAAAAGTTGCACCATTACCGGTGCATGCCTATTTTTTATGGTGCACCAACTAATTTTTTTTGTTTTTTCAAAACAATTTATATATGTATATTCCTAAATACATGTCTCATTTAATAAAAAAAATGTATTTAATATGTCAATCATTCAGTGATGTAAAAGGAGAGAAGATAGGGAACAACAACAACAATAGGTGGACCAATATAACATGGTTTGCCTGTGGGAGGCATGAGAGAGGGAGAGAGATACGTAACCTCGCCCTATTACATTAGCCAACCAGGGGCTCTTAAGGGAGATAGGCCTCCTCAAGTTCTATGAGGAGGATACATCCCTTAGCTTATCTGTAGGTGGAATGCCCACCTATAGGCTTTTCGGGTTGGTCCTAACCAGTGATACGCGTCCACTGAGGAGGACATATATTTAATTACTAGCCTATAGAGGAGAGGGGTGGATTTTATCTCATTCCCAGAGATCCCCGTTGGCTATGAAACAGGGAGTCAGTTGGTGTACTCCCATAGATACATTAGCTCAGATATACTATCTCCTGTAGATTTTTAGGTCTCCGGAGGTCAGTTATGTATTGATTCATTTGGTGGAGAGGAGGTGAGGTGCCTCTCACTACTGATTTTGACCATTTCACACCATACCAGTGACGAGCAACGCATTAGTTTCCCACTTCTATTTTATGTTGATTATTTATTACAAGATCCACAACTTGTGAGGTGGTCTGCCATTTTTTTTCGGTAGTTCTGTACAACTTTAGATAGATGTCATGCTCAGGCACAAGGGAGGACGAAATTCCATTTTGCTTCAGAGCTATTTTGTTTATTTTTTGAGAGGTTTCCAAAGACAAGGCCTACTTTTTTTCGGTAGCCTAGTAGGCCGATGCTGCATGTATAGATGCAGATGTGGGGATAGATGATGCTCAAGAGGGGTGAGTCAGAGTTTTCCGTGAGGATATCGCATGATGCACTGGAGTTGCTAGCTAGTGTTGATGAGCATCCCTTCGTTCTGGTCCCCTATCCATATGCTGGTTTGGATTGGCGAGGGTGTGCCAACATCCTCTTCACAGATGATGAGCTGCCGGATGATAGAGATAATATTACTGTTTTATTTAAATTTATTCTAACATGTTCTTTAACTTGTTTTTATTAAACTGTTTAATGAGATTGTCTAATTATTGTTGTGTACTTATATATATTTTGTAGAAATTGGGTCATTTGATGGTGATGAGATGCCACTACCACCAAATGATCCAGGTGTAGATCCTGATGATGATCAGGAGATGGAAGATGTCGAGGATCAGGTCGGTGCAAACAAACCTAGCCCTCATGGTGCGTCGGTACCCCTTTTTTCAAGGCGTAGGCCTGACAATAGATTAAGGATGGATTTGGGCAACAACTCTATGCACTGTTTGTGGAGGGGGGAGTCAGGCCTGCCATTATGGGAGAGATACAGGCCAATGCTAGGATGGTACAAAGGTGGAGAAGGGTGCCACATGACATGTTCACCCTCATGTGGCATGTCATAGGAGCTACCAGTCTAGTTACGCGGTTGAGGAGGGCCCTTCAACGTAGTCATGATAAAGACGCAGTATGTCGACAATCGAGCAGTGACGCATCATCTGATGATCACGATGAGGGGAGTGATCATCGTTCACCTCGGCCGCAGATGAGAAGCCTAAAACATCGACCAGTAGTCATGATCATGAGAAGGCTGGACCATCCACATTGAGTCAGCCTTCTCAGCCTGCAACATCCATCATTCATGATCATTAGCAGGTTGGATCATCCACGTTGATTCATCATGATCAACAGCCTGTAGCATCCAGTAGTACTCATGATCATGAGCAGGCTGGACCACCCATGTCGAGTCATCATGAGTAGCCGAAAGTTGATCTTGATCAGCATGAGGCACCACCAGATCAACAAGTACGTGATGATCAACATCTATCTGAGCTTGTCGAGGCTGCACCATTGACTAAGCAGGCCTCGACTAGTACTACTATTGATGATGTACCACCAGCTGATATTTGGCATTTATATTACTGTTGTATATTTTTAACATTATATATATATATATATATATATATATATATATATATATATATATATATATATATATATATATATATATATATATATATATATATATATGGTACATGTATTTTATGTTCATATTGTAGTTGTACTTAATTTATGTGTTGGTGATCATCACAATGTGTTTATTGTTAGGTCATGTTAGATAAGTTCATTTAATGTGCAACTTGTAGATATATGTGTATGTGATAGCAATTATTTGACATGAGATGTATATTTTATGTTTATATGGTGATTGTGTTATACAATGCTAATTGCATTTTGTTAGATGATCATTGTCACGATGATTAGATGAAGTTAGCGAATTTGAATGTGTTTTTTAGTCGAATATGATGTTTGTATGATGGTTATCACGATCATGATGTTTATTTAATTTAATATTAAATCTTGATATTTATTAAATATTTTTTTTTTTTTCTGAATATGTCTACTTCTATATTAGTACAAAAAGATTAAAAAGAGGCAGAGGCCTCAGAATAGCTAGCCCAGTGACGAGGCATTCTATCATTACATTGCTGATCATTGACATGAAAATGCTACAACTGTTGACTGTAAGATAAAAAATTGATGACCAGGACCATGTCCTTCTGTCTGAACAGCTGAATCTGGAAAGAAAAAATATTGCTGGAGTATAGGACTCTCCACGACATGTAAGACCGAAACAAACTGTTGCCAAAGCAAAAATTACAAGCATTCTTGTTGAAGCGCTGGAGTGCTGACCTGAGCATATTGTTATGGATAGAAGTGCTTGAACAACCAGAAATTCGGCGATGGAGATTTTCAACAAAGTTCCTGCAAAAACTGAGTAAAAGAAGGAGGAAGAACACCTTCTGAGAACCCGTATTACAAAACTGACGAGCGAAAACCATTAAGCATCATTGGTGGGCGAGGGCACTTCTTCAACCACAGGACAGGCGTACGGGTTGAAATCATCATCTTCAGGAGGCAGAGGAACTTTACCAGAGAAGTCGCTGCCAGAAGGAGCGCTGGGCCTATTATGCAGAAGCTCATGCTGCGAGACCGAGGCGCTTTGATCAACCTGCAGACTAGCCCCCGGGGGGCAAAACAGAATTCCGTCCTCAGGATCCTGAGCGACACCAGTGGGAGCCGAGGGCTGAGCCTGAGCAGTCGGATTGGTTCGGAATCTAATGGACACAGAGGCTATGAAGTCTTGGTGGTTGATGGAACAGGGATAATTGAAACGGGCGGAGTGAAAATTCAAATTAGAGGTGAGGCGAACATGCACAGCAGAGGAGGATGGACTTCTGCCACGACCACGACCTCGCCTACTGCTGGGAGCAGTAACCCGACCAGAACTGGAGTCATAGGAATCCGACGAAGAGGCAGAGGAGGGGAAAACCGGCGGCCTAATGACTTGCCCACGGGAAGAGCCACGCCGGCTGGTCATTCTCGGTCTGAGGCGTGGCATAATGGAAATAGCAGGGAGAACAAGGCGAGAAGACAAGTTCTGAGAGGAGAACGTGCTCAGAGACGGGCTATAACCAACAGAAGAGCAACTTAAATTGCAGAACTGACCCGAAGAAACGTGTTTACCTGTCGAGAGCTCCAGGCAACAACTCAATCTGCATCTTTTCCCATTACTGGTGCGCAAACTTGGTGCTACATCAACCTGAGAGCAGCAAGAACGCAACAGAGTGACGCACAGGAGCGGAGGAATGGGCGCCATTGCAGTGGAGATGTCGTGATATCGAGGCTGAGAGGGCTGCATTAATGCAGCATTTACTTTGGAGTGTGGCATAGTTAACTGGAGCTCGGAGCGCAGAGGGATGGCGGTGGTGGTAGACCACGTGCCTGCCCGCCCCCCTGTCAGCAAATTATATACCTTCACGTACACCCGCATCCGGGAGATATTTATTAAATATTATTTCGTGATTGTAATTGTAATTTTAATTGTAATTGTATGTAAAATATTTGTAAAATTTTATTTGTAATTGTAATATTTAATTTATTGTGAAATGATTGTAATTGTAATTGTATATATGTAAAATTGTAATTGTATGTAAAATTCTAAAATTGTAATTGTAATTGTAATTTTAATTTTAATTGTATATGTATGTGAAATTGTAAAATTGTAATTGTAATTGTATATAAAATATTTGTAAAATTTTAATTGTATTAGTGTGAAATGATTGTAATTGTAAAATTGTAATTGTAATTGTATGTAGAATTCTAAAACTATAATTGTAAATATTGTAATTGTAATTGTATGTGAAGTTGTAAAATTGTAATTGTAATTGAAATTGTATGTAAAATATTTGTAAAATTTTAATTGTATTAATGTGAAATGATTGTAATTGTAAAATTGTAATTCTATGTAAAATTCTAAAATTGTAATTGTAATGGTATATATGTAAAATTGTAATTGTAATTGTAAATTTTATGTAAAATTCTAAAATTGTAATTGTAATTGTATGTCAAATTGTAAAACTGTAATTGTAATTGTAATTGTACGTGAAATTGTAAAATTGTAATTGTAATTGTAATTATAATTATAATTATAATTCTAATTGTATGTAAAATTTTAATTGTATTACTGTGAAATGATTGTAATTGTAAAATTGTAATTATATGTAAAATTCTAAAATTGTAATTCTAATTGTAAAATTGTAATTGTATGTAAAATATTTGTAAAATTTTAATTGTATTAATGTGAAATGATTTTATTAAAATTTGTAAATTTGTAAATTTGTAAATTTGTAAATAATTGTAAAATAATAAATCTAGAATAATATGAATTTTTGTAACATAATAAAGTTTAGAAATAATGCAAATAAATTCATGCACTTTAGAATTATCATTATTTTATTATGATCTTACATACCAAAAAAAAGAACTTCATACAATACGTCATTGTTTTTGAGATCAACATAATTGCAAATTATCAAGTGAAATATTAATTTTAACATTTTTTTTTCTAAGTAAGGTTAATCTATTAACAATGGGAATAAAATTACAACATGACCGAAGTCAAAAACATTGCCCAGAATTATGGCAAATTTGTCAAAAAATAAAAAAAGAAGACTGCCCTCATACGTGGAAACCAGTCTTGAACGTTTTTCAGGTCGTGGCATTGCCCACGCAGGGGAACCATCGTTCGATATCTTTGATGATTACAATGTTTACAGAATTCAAAAATTAAACAGAGGTCTAGCACAGTAATATAATAAAAAACACACCCAATTAAGTGGGCCGCGAAGCAAGAAAACCAAACCAAAGAGAAGCAGCTACTCATCCGGTGGTTCTTCGACAATTCGACACCATCCTTCGGCAAACATGTCACTGTCCATGGCGGGAGCAGCTTTAGACACGGAAGGACCAGGATCACCACGCGCAATCTCCACATCACGAGCCCCACAAACCTGAGCCTCTGGTACCTGCACATTCACGCCACCGATCCCCTCTTGAAGGCCCGAAAGCTGGGCTTTTTCTGAGCTCAGACCTGCCAGAAGGGTGCATTGTTCCTCCACTTGGGCCTCTTCACAGAAAACCACGGTGATTGAAGCTGTGATTCGTGGGCGGTTCAGAGAGAAATTAAAGGAAAAAAGCGCAGTGCCGGTCGTGGGAGAAGGTGCAGCGGTGGGGAAATGAGGAGCAGGGGAGCCCATACGGTGGCCAAATCCTAGAACCCGACCCCACCCACTTCTAGTGTTTGGATAGCAGCCTGCGTAATAGTCATTGGAGTGGGAAGATGACTCGGTAGTGGGGCTGGAGGGAGTGCGCAGGGGTTGGCCTCTGGTGCTACCCCTTTGGCAATGCATCCTTTGATGCAGGCAAGGCATGGGTGCAGTCTCAGCAGTGGGCACAAGACGAGACGAAGAAGCAGGATTGACGAAGGATTGAGAAATGGGAGGATTCCAAGGAACTGAGGAAGATAGACACAGTCCAGACTGAGAGAAGTGCAGATTTTCACCAAGTTCTAAGCAGCAGTTCAGCTGGCTCCTCCTTCCCGTCACAGTGCGCAGGCAGGGTAACCTAGCTACCAGAGAGCATATGCATTTCAAAAGTTGCGGCTCGTCTGAGAAACCATAGGAAAACACCATATTATCGACCCGACTGCAATGGCATCGAAGAGCTCCCGTCATAAATCTCTCATTGATGAGAGCCGAAGGCCGGAGCATATTGGAGCATGCGAAATCGCTAACAGGAGTGGAGGTTCGATCTTGGACAGTGTTAAAACTTAATGTGATAGATATGAAAACCTTGGAACTTAAATGTGGTTTTCCAGGCGTGACATGGGTGGGCATGTGTCTCCACATTTTGCCACACCAATGTCCCATCGCCTTAAACGCCATCCAAAGCACCCGCATCTGGGAAATCTGCATCCCTTTGGACCAATATTTTGCACTCCTGATTTTGATCATGGTTCTGTATTATGTCTAGAGCTCCAGTTAGAAGAGTATGCCCATTTTCCACTCCCAAATTGGCAAGTATATCAGCGAATTTATTTCCTTCCCTTTTGACATGATTGAACAGGAGTGCACAGTTAGTGTGAAGCCAGTGTTCTATTGCATCCAATCTAGCTTCAAGCTTCCAAATGTTGGTAATTTTGTGCGCATGCGCTCCATTTAAGAGAATATTGGCCATGTTGATGAGAATTTGGGAGTCCCCTTCAATCTCCAGAGGGCGGAACCCATGACGCTGGGATAGGAGCAGACCCTGCCAAAGACCCTTCAATTCAACAAAGTTGTTCGTGTCCCAGCCGATGTTTCCAAAATAGATTAAGAGAGGAGTACTATCATGATCTCTGAATATGCCTCCAAATCCTGCTTTGCCTGGATTGCCATTTTAAGCTCCGTCGAAGTTGAGTTTGAAAGTATTCCTTGGAGGGGGAATCCATAACTGCTCTCTGGTATTGTTGATTCTAGAAGATCTGTGATTTTTCTTTCCTTGAGGGAGTTGAATATTCCAATTTTCTCAGATGGCCTTCTCATTTGCAAGAGTGGGAAAATCTTCAGTATGCCAAGTTTGTAGCGCCAAGGTTTCCTTGAGATTAAGACAAAAATTTCTCCATATGATTTCTGAAGGAGTGCTTTGATCTTTGAAGATGCGCTTGTTTCGTTCTTTCTAGATTTTCCAAAGGAGAAGGCCGGGGATAATTCTCCATAATTGGTATATTCATTTTAACATTAACACAATACAAATTACCAATTAATTCAAAATACATATTATAATGTTTCAAAAAAAATAGTCTTATAAGTTATAAGGTAATTAAGTCCTCTTATTTATAAAAACTCATCTTAAAAAGTATAAATATTGATGAAATAAAACATGTACCATATCACACTCGGTTCTCAGATCACCCTCATTATCTTCCAGCTTGCTTGGCATGATAACACTATTGTTCTCAAAAATATGTTTTGATCTAGGGTCATGTCTCAATACGAACCACCAATCCATATCCAACATATCTGGGTAAAAAAACACCTGGTTACAGTGTTTGGGGAAAACATAGGGCTCCTTAGCTTCATCCCACATATTTCTAGAGTTGATACATATCAACATACTATCCCAATCTTCCTTTGCATTATTCTGATTAAAGGTGTCCCACCACTTGCACCTAAAAATAACACATTGGAAAGAAGATAAATCCACTTAAATGATCTCTTGTATCTTTCCAACGTAACCTAATGCCCCTCGTACTAGGTTTTGATCACGGTGGCTAGATTGACTAGATTGATCAAACTTGACTTCCACTCCACAGTGTTGTATCATGTGTCCATCATCGACATTTTCTATGTGAAAATGGTGTCCATATGCTCACATAGATGGGAACAAATGTACCTATGAAAAAATTAAAAAAACATAGTGTCATGTGTCTTATAATAACCCAACAGTTAAAATATGAAATAAAGATGTAATTACATTTGAAAGGTGCATTATTAAGTTTCAAATGTGCATATAAATTAAATAGATTATTACCGAGTTGGTGCACCCAATATCTATTTTTAGCGCATCCTTTTCAGCATGCGGGTAATGACCGGTTGCACCGTATTTCTCTCTAACTTGGTAAGAAACCCAACTGTTGGGGCATATTTTTGTCATATTTTCTTTTAAATGATCGAGATAAGGCACACTTCTACCATTCAATCATCTAAATTCTTCTCTCTCACTATCCCATTTCATCCTCTTTTGTTCATACAATGCGACCCACGATTGTGTCACTTCGGAATTGTAAAGAACGAATTTATTGATTTCCTCAATTTATGCATTCACTAATGAAATCAAACCAACATTATATAGTACATATAGATCAAAATATACATTATATCAAAGTTCAACATGAATATTTACTTCATGTAAATTTGAAAAATTATAAGTCGCTTACCCTTCCCTCGATTTGACATTGTTGTGGGGTGCAACAGAAGATGGTAGGTAGGTCGCTCATCATCACTGGAATCCTAATAATTTCAAAAAATATATTTGAACATGATTAATACAAAATATATGATATCAATTAGTAAGAACATTGACAATGCATGATTAATTTGTTTGACGTTGAAATAATTGCATTAATATACCAAACAATTATTATTACCATCATTGTCCTGAGATTGTGGATAGAAGATGCAATATTGTTACAATTGGAAGGGTGAAGCGGCTGTCTATTTTCATTTACCAAATGTGCCTTGCGGTATGCTGCTCCTAATAAGAGCTTCCGACTTTTTGGAGTTGTTTGAATATTTTGTGCATTTGAAATCGATTCTGAATCTGCATGAACCTGCAAATTTGTATACATTATAAATTTTATTAAGTTGATTGACATGGACAAAAAACATAAATTCAAATAGATAATGAAAATATATATAAAATTTGAAGTAAATATTACGTCTCAAGATGGATAGGGAGAACTCCATGATAGACTTTGAGAAATATTATGGAACGAGTTGAATTTTGAATAATTGTTCATTCGACATAATATGATATTTTCTCTCTTCATTCGAGAAAAATCAAAAATAAATTTTAGTGCACACACCTAAGAGTAATTTTGGTGCCTTAAAAATGGGCTTATTATTATCTGTGCTTATGTACAGATAACCACACCGGTGTGTTTTAGTTACTGCGCACTAGTGTCATGCTATTAACTAGTGCACCAGTGTGGTTTTATTAATTGACGCACCGGTGACGAAAAGACGCAAATAAAAAAAGAGCAAATTTATTTTTTTAAAGTGAAAAAAATTTGGTAAATTGAAAAATGGGTGGAAAAATATTTTCGAAAATCTAATTTCATAAAAAAATTCTTTAAATACTAAACACTTTTCATTATTTCACTATTTTTACAAAAAATTTCAGCTAGAGATTTGCATGAGACACACTTGGAGCAAGAGAGCATGAGAGCACTGTGGATCAAAGAAATACTTTCGAATATAACTATTCAGACAAACAAAATTCCAAACCTTTGGTGATTCAAACCCTATAGCATAGAATTTCAAACAATCTTGTGATTAAATTTTATTGTTTTTTTTTTACATTTTCTACAGTATTTTTTACGCAGTAAGTAAAAAATTTAAATTTGATGTTCATTTAAAAAAATAAAAACAAAAAAAATCCAGTTTACCCTAAACCCTTCATTCTTTTTGTTTCTGCCCTTGCTTCTTCCCATTTCTGTGATTTCAGAATTAGGGATTTTCATTTTAGATTTAGAGGGTTTGTATTGCTATATATATAGGCCTATGACATCTAACCCATGGGACAACTTGCATAGTCAGATCCCAATCCATGTCGGCCCTTGTGTGATTTTTTAAAAAATTGAATTTTTTTAATTGGTGCGCCCTGTGTAACCTAGCACGCCGGTACACTGGCTTATCAAAATGCACTGTGCACGTACTATTTGATAAAAAAATTTAAAACAATTTTTTTTTTTTTTAAATTTGTGTGCCATATGTAAAATAGGGCATCGGCACCGGTGCGCTATTTAATTATAGCGCACCGCGCACATACTGTTTGGAAAAAACAATTTTTTATTTTGTGTTAACCAGTGCACCATGTAACATATAACACATCGGGTCTCCTTGTTGACAGAGGGCACCATACGGTGGTACCCTATTTGCACGGGGCATTTATAAGAATAGGCTGCACCACCCCCTCTATGACACAATATGCTACAACAAATAACACTAGAATATTTTTATTATTTTGTTTGTGTTAATCAGTGTGGTGGTTAACATATAACACACGGTGATCCTTGTTTACATAGAGCACCATACGGTGTTTTATACTGTTTTGGCGGTGCATTTATAAGAACACAACGCACCAACGTCGGTGCGTACAAAATTTAAAAGCGCACTAGTTTCTTGATATGTTTTTTTTTACCTGAAAATTTGATGATTTATTTATAAAATATATTAATGAATGATATGGTACAGGTTTCATATTGATAAAGAAATGACTAACAAGAGATCAAGTAACAAAAATACTGATAACACATCAAGAAAAGAAAAAAAGGCAAGCTCTTCGTAAATTCTTTACAAAAAATATTATTTTTGAACTATATGTAAGTTTAACTAATATGTATTGTTTACTGTGTATCATGTAGAGCTACAAAATGACGAAGCTCGATAAGATTTTTTCTGGTCTAGGACCAGAAGAGCATAAAAGCTTGATGGAAAAATTGCAAAAGGATGAATCGGGTGAATGAAAAAATACTATCGATCCAATATGAGTTTATTCTCTTAATTTTCATTAATAATATACTTAAAATTATTAGATAACATGTTTCAAACAATCTATTAATTCACATATGTTTAATGTTCTACAAGGACCAACAACTTAGAAAAGGAATGTTGTTCTAAGAAAAGAAAAAAACAGAACATGCAAATGCAAATGAATTTCTCCTTAGCTCATTTGGAGTGGTGCTGGAGGTTAATGAAAGGGGGAAAAATTTTTACAAAATTTTGAGGGATCTAGTGGAACGAATGTATAGACGTTCTTTCCACTTACAATACAAAAATCAATCCAATGATTCCAAGAACCAAATTTTATCTAAACTACAGGAAGAGTTTCCAGAGAATTGGTCAATGAGACATGTCAGACTTTTAATAGCAAAAACGTACAATAACAAAAAAGAAGGAATGAAAAAGTAATATTCCTTTAGATGTTTGTCTAGAATTATTTATAAATATCACTTTTGTTATACTTACTTTTCATATATCAATATAAAAATTAAATAGTTTATTGTCATGTTACATTTTCAGGAAGATTATGAAAATCTCAAAAGATGAACGAGCTAATATCAAAAATATGCCAATAGGAATGTCCAAAAAGTTGTACAAGGAGATGGTCAAAGAAATGGACAAAATTGCATCGCAGGAGGAGCCATCTCAACAACAACGTGCTTCAAATGTAATATGTAATCATTGAATTTTTCGATCATTAGGTACAATAAATAAACAATTTAGTATTAAATATTAATTTTCAAGTATTTTCTTGCAGAAAAGAAAAGAAAATGGAACCCATTCAGCACATAAAACAGGACGACAAGGAAGAAAAGGGTTGATATCTAAGTTTGTGAGTAATTGTTACTTCCTTATAACAACTTAACTAGATTTCATTTTTGTATTTTTTAAGTTGTTTTACAAAAATCATTATTGAATGTCTTCAAACAGGTGCTAACATACAAAGAAGAACCATCAGACGAATTGATTGAAATTGGGTTAAATATGGGTTGTGAGTATATGTTGGCATATCAGAAATTAATTGTGGAATTTGTAAGCATCTATTGATCTTGTTTTACTTAGCTCCGTCTATAATTAATAGAACAAAAACATCTTTTATATTAAATATATGATTTGTTATGGGGTATAAAACTTGCAGGAAACAAAGTATGGAACTACGCCAATAGATGAAACTTTGAAAAATGGCACGGTACATGGTTTTGAAAGAATGTGTATAGTTTATGAGTCAATTGTTGCTATGGTATGTCATTTTTCTTTTCGATTTACATTGATGTATATTATTTAATATTGAAATTTTCATTATTCTCACTAATGTATATACACTCATTTCAGTTTATTTTTATGTTTGTAGATGGAAGGTGAAGAAGAAGAAAACAATCAACACCGTGAACAAAACATTCCTGAAAATAACCCAAGTCATGGAAGTAGCTCTAGCAGTGACAGTAGTTCAAGCGAAGAATGATGATCATTATGTTTGGATATCAAAACAAGGTGTTGTATTTTTTGAAATATGTCTGTGAAATCAGACATTTTGTTTAATGTAATGGACATAGTGTCCCAATTGAAAGACAAAGGGATACCAATAACTGTCTCATTTTGTATGACAAAGACTATATATATATATATATATATATATATATATATATGTTTTAATTTTTTTTATTGCATTCTCCATTGTTGCTGTTAAATGTAACACCACTAATTAAATTTATGAATGATTAAATATTATAATGAAGAGATGTGAAATATGATGATATGATATAAGAAATTAATCCAAACATCACATTCAAATGCACTAATAAAAATTTAATTGATATGAAAACTGTTATAAGCTATGTGTCATCTTTTGATGAATAATGAATTTAAAAAAATCACAATAATTATGATACGATATAACAAATTAATCCAAACATCACATTCAAATGCATTAATAAAAATTTAATTAATATGGATACTTTTATAAGATATGTGTCGACTTTTGATGAATAATGAATTTTAAAAAATTACAATAATTACACTATCACAGGTCGATATTTCTAAAAATTACAAAATGAACATCGGTGCATGTCAGTTACTGTACACCAGTGCGTTTATGTAAGACTACTCACCGGTGCATTTGTACGACCTATGGGCACCACAAAAATACCAATATGAATGAGAAAAATCAGTGCGTTTCTGTGATAGTCTGCACTGGTGCATTTCTATAATACTACGAACCGGTTTGTTGATACGACCTATGTGTACCGCACAAATCCCAATACCAATTAGAAAGTCCTGGTGCATTATGTCACCTAGAGTGAGCTTGGTGAAATTTTAGACCTTTACGGCCCAGTGCATGCACCTTCGACTGCCTTGGGCCGACCATCTAGATACACACTTCGGTGCGTTGACACTTGAGTAGCGCACCGGTGAAAAAAACATCCGTAATAACCTCCGGCCGCGTAGTTTTTTTTTGTTGTGTTGAAATTTCATTAGAAGATTCGCCAAAACCTCCGTTACCGAAAATGAATGTTGTAGAAATTTTTTTTTTGACAATTTTGGCCAATTTTATAACACTAAAAACTTGCTTTATAACCTCTGCTAAACAATATTTTCCTTGTAGTGATTTATTATTTCAAAAGGAGTTTGAATTCTACATTATAGACCATATAAATTCACACTATAATAAATATCAATATCTAATTTAGTTTATAATTTCACATGAATGAAATTTTTGAAAGAAAAAATATTGTAATTTGTAAAGAGTACATAATTCGTAAACTTAAAACACCACCATACTGCATAAATGAGAAAATGATAAATCTTAACAATAACATTTCATAAACAAAGTTTGCAAGTTTGAAGTAGTTGATTAATAAGGTAGATTACTCATCACTTTAAATTATGATATGTTAAATGGCGATAGGCTAGAATCACTATTAGTTGGCTAAATACTCAGTCCATCCACAACCTGGGAAATTCCATTTGTAATTGTTCACAATATTTAGGTGTCATCACTACCATATATTTTTCACAAAACATAGCTAGTCTAGCACACTAAAAGGTGTACTATCTTTATTATCTATTGTAATTGTAAAATAATGATTCGATCTTATGAAAGAACACAAAAAAATAAAGTGTTGGCTTGATGGGGCCTAGACCCATGTTAAGATATGTCTGTGTGACCTAACAAAACCCACTATTATCAGCCCTTTCAGCAATGATCTACTACGCAGGCCGAAGTCTCACCTGAGCCAATATTAGGGGATGCTAGAACCAGGTTTCTACATCTAGAGGGACTATGGAGTGTGGCTTTAGGGATTATATTCTATTTAAAACTTATTAGAGCTTCACATAACAAATATGATAACTACGCAGTTGTTGTTCAATACTTCTAGTTAACTAGCTTTGATTCCGCTTGAACATGCATTAACCAACATAATAAACTATAATCCAAACTACACAATTAAAATATATATAAAAACCCTAACTTGGCATAGATAACATAAAAAAAATATATAAAGAAAAACACATAAGTAAAGGAACCATATCTGTCTTCAAGTCTTCTTTTATTACTTCATATCTTCTCAATACAATAATTTCCGCCTTGTGCACTCATTTGCAAAATTTCTAAGGTCTCCATGCACTCAGCAGTAGGAGCCTTCCCTTCCGCATAAACACAGAATACAGACTCAATACAACCTTACATCCAAATGCATTCTATGACAAAAAATACCAGATATATCCTTAGACTCACTAAGATGGCTCCTTATATATTTTTTCCTTATTATACAATACCATGGTATGAAAAACATGGGCGTAGCTCAAAGTATACAAAAAAAACCCATCCCTTTATAAAATAAGGAGCTTTGACCCACCCCAAATCCCCTAAGACTCTATTACATCTTTGCGTAGTGCACTCCGCTCCTCAAAACGCAAAGTCTGTCAAAATCTTCAACCTAGGGGTACCCTATCCAATAGGCCCCCAAGACAAAAATGTGACTCATCCCGAGTCACTTGGTTGGTGCACCCTTAATATTCGATTTGATGCTTCCTAACAAATCCTTTAGTGGCAGTTTTGTCTCGGTGCAGTGCTTTTCATCTTCTCGTACTTCGGTCAACAACTTCTCTGTGGTTGGCCTGACAATTTTTTGAGCAATTTCCTTCTTTGTCTAGCGCAATGCTTTCATCTGTTTCTCCACAGTCTATGATAGTTGACTGGATTCAGTTTCCCATGGCTGTATTATGGCTATGATAGGCTATTCCTTTCTGTGCAGCTCACCAATCTGTCCCTGCAAAAATTTACCCTCTTGGAGATGGGTATACCGCAGTACCAGTGCTAGAGTCTTCGCGACAACCTTAATATGGTCCATTTGTTTCAATTTATCGCAGATTTTTTCTTCAATATTCTACACATGAGAGTCCTATTGCAGTGAGGCCTAGACGTCCATAGTGTCTTCAAATATCTGGAGGTATTTTTGGACCATGAATTCAATATTGTCAGTGGCGGCCTTAATCTCTGTTGCGGGCTACTCTCGGACCTATAATGGAGTATCTGGCTACAACTGCAACTGTAACTCAAGGATCTTCATATGCAGCTCAAGTCATACCTTTTCGACATTGGCCTTGGAGTCTTTCACGACTATCATGAGCTTTTCAACTTTGTCCTCTGCTGTTGCCTCGACCTGAATCTACAGATCTGGTAGTTCACTGCATACTTTGGTGATGGCTAACACCAATTTCTGTCTATGTGCAACTTCCTCATCGTGTGCCTGCACGTCCTGCTGCTTTTCCTCAGCCATTTGATTTTTTTCTCACTTAACGTCATGGATAATCAATAGGGCGTGTTTCTCTCAGACCTACAATTCTTCTATGATGCCCTGGTGGAACCCATGTAATGGCTTCAAAGGTAGCACAACAAGGTTGAGCCCAATGTTCTGCCAATGTTCCGCCTATGCCTATGTCTCAAAAATGTCAAAGCATAAGGTACCTATAGGTATTGGCACCGCATGAATATTAATCGTAATTTCCATCTCTTGCTTTGCTATACTCGCACCTGCTAGTGCCCCTCTTGCTTGAGCCATGCTCGCTTGAAGCTCGCTTGCTTGACTCATGCTCACTTCTACTGCACTCGTTTGAACTTGTAAATCTTTGAGTCCCTTATGGAACTTTTCCAATACCTTCTTATACTGGTCCTCGATGTTGCCCCACAAATTTTCGGTGAAATTCCGAACAGTGTCACCAATTTCATCGAAGTCCCCCTCACTAAGAACCAACCCTTCTGGATCGGCAGACCTGTCTGAATTCACCTTATCTCACATGCCTATGCCACTGAGGGACTGCTGACTCTTTAGAATGTAAGGGGAGGGGGGTTATGCTAGATCCAAAAAATGTGTCATCACCACCCTTATCATTTCCCCCTCGTGTCTCTGGAGAATATTTCTTATCATTCGCAAAGGTGACATGCTTAGGCTGCTTCTTGGTGTCCTTATATCTGGTCTTCACACTAGTATTCATGCCACTCATGCCTGTCTTCTCTATCTCCTCTCCTTTAGTGGACAGAGTTAGCTAATCACTTAGCCTTTCACTCACAATGCTCACCATATCATCCTCTGTCCCTAGGTATGGAAGCTCATACCAAACCTTTACAAGGTCCTTCTTTGCTCAGATGTACACATGGTGAAATTCCACTTTAAAGTCAACGACCTATCGATATTCTACAAAAAGCCTTGGTGATAGGAATGGCTTCTAGGTCATCAACGTGCGTAGAATAATCTCAAAACTGACCCAAAATAATTTATTCACCATTACCCTAGTAGGCTCCTTTGAATGCCACAATGAGGCATATCACATAACCTTACAGATATCCAGGTTCATAGTGGGGAACTATGATTCGTTAGGCTCCTTCCATGCCATCAGTGTGATTAAGAGAAAGAGCCACGCATAGTGGAACTAATTTCCCTCCCCCTGTGCTTCTATGCAATCATGTAATAACTCCTTGCAAAATATCCCACCCAATTGTATATTATGGCTTTGCTGCACTGCGCAGCCAGAGAGACTACTGGTGCTAAAAATGCTTTTGCATGAAACTTTCGCATGATATTTTTAGCAAAAATATGTGTGGAAAAGTGCATTGACCTATCTTTGATGGAGTTAATAGAGTAACCCCTGGTTCCCTTCGTCGGGCCATAATCTTGCTTCATCTTATCGACAAACTTCTTATCTTGGCCCTTGCTTACAAATGCTTCAATAGGGGCCAATCCTAGATAAGGAAGTGTAGTGATATTCCTAATCAACATTACATCAATAGGAACTCATTCCCTCAACTGTAGAGAATCATCATGGACTAGGGCCAGAAGTTGGTGCATACAGATTGTATTGATAATACTGCACCTAAAATGCGAAAAATATAGCATGTTCAACAAACCTGCATTCTAAATTCCTGCTACTCACTCCATTGGTTATACCCTTGTCACTCCAGTAGCTTCATAATATACATAGCACAGAAAAATTCTCCGCTCAAATTGATGGTACTTGCTGCGGTCATTGAAATCCCAATCCTCCATGCGCAGCTGTGGCACTTTTCCCAACAAATCTCCCTCAACCGGTACTTCTTCAAGCAGGAAGGGTGTACAAATATTATACTTTACTGCATCTAGATCCTTCGTAGGCTTCATTGCTATCGGTTTCCATGGTGGAATATAAGGGGGAAACCTGGAAATAGGTTTCTCCTCTTCTGCATCAATGTCCTCTAATCCTTCGGGAAAGACTTCTTCCTTTTCTGACTCCTCTACCTCGACAACCTAATTTTTTCAATATTGTGTTGCCTTAGACCACTTTTCTTTTGGAATTTTCTTCCTAGGAGATGTGCGAACTAATCTCTTCTTCTTCTTCTTTTAGATGGCACTTTGTCTACACTGGTCTGTTTCCTGGGCGACCTCAGCCCTATTACATTGCGTGGTGGTGTTTCTCTCATTATGTGTCCCAACCTTTCCTTGATCAAAACATATTTAAGTGCTTCAAAACTGTAATAGGACATGTAGCGGAATGTTTGACTCTCACTTAGGCAAAAAATATCAATGCTAAATATCATAGTGCAAAGTGTTCGAATGTTGAGCGGGATGCCTGATTTATAGAAAAATTCAAATTCAAACTCCATGATCTCCTTCAAATACACCTCATAATTGTAGATTTGGTGGAAGATCTTCCTAGATATGCCTATTAAAGACATCCCCCCGGTCCTTTTAACGGCCAAGTCCTTTTCAAATCAACTTTTTTGGCTCCAATGATCAAATTCTCGATGAACGATGTCAGACCCGCCTCGGTCACATAGTCTTGCTTCCTTTGATGCAGTTTCCTCTAGCTTCACCATGATCCTACACCCCGCACAGTAACAATATGATGACAAAGTCTTCCTTTGACATAGTAATTTATAGTCCCATGCTCTCTTTCAAGTGCGTGGAGCATTAAGACTCTTCTCCAGCCATATAGTCAATGTGAAGCCCCAGGGGCAGAGTCATCTTTGTATAAATTTAGTCTTCTACCATTGATATGTCCAGGTAACAACTCACCATTCAACTTCTCGAGCTGAAATGCGCCCCCTCCAAAATACTCTTGACAATTTACAACCCCATCCATTGCATTTGCAGTTTACCCAAAACTTTACGAATTTATTGTCATATAAAAGAACTAATTCCCCCTACTTGAAAGCATTTTGCTTAATATTTTGGTCATGCAAGGCTTTTTCCCTCTCCTTTTGCACTTGTTGGTGAAATCCTGTAATGAACCTATCCACCTCCACCGTGAGCTATTTCTCCAATCTCTACTCCATAATATTGTCATCTGCCATATTCACGACTACTGCGATTCAAGGACTAGGCACAATGTATTCCATTAGCATCATGGCTTCCTACCCATATATTAATCAAAATGGAGTCTGACCCACCAACTTCTTACAAGTAGTCCTGTAGGCCCATAAAATTGTAGGAATTTGCAAGTCCCAGTCATCCCTGTTGATGTTGCACACCTTAGTCAAAGCGTTCTCCAAAATTTTGTTAAAGGCCTCAACTGTACCATTTTCCCTTGAGTGATATGGTGTACTCTTCTGGTGATGCATTCAAAACTCCATAGTCAATACTTCAATAGTGTTTTTCAGGAAATGCGTACCTTTGTTGCTCATCAAGATCTTTGGGAAACCAAACCCTGACAAAATATGTTCAAAAATAAACTTTACAGCCATGTATGCACTAAAATTCTTCACTACTTTTGCATCAACCCATATTATGAGGTAATCTGTCATAGTAATAATGTACCATGTACTTTTTTTCTTCCCTGGGGGATCAATCGATTTCCCATTTATCGAATGCCTCCAAAATGACTTGAGGATGCAACACCATTTCATCGCTTCGCGATGGTTTTCTGGTCCTTTTCCACACATCACAAGTGCAATAATACTCCTTCGAATCCATATGCACTGTGGGCCACCAAAGTCCAGCTCGTAGGATCTTTTACATAATGGCCTTTCCTACGTAGTGACCTCCAGCAAATCCTCCATGTGCTTCAACTAAAATTTTGTGTCGCTTGTGTCCAAGGAAATATCTTCGCAGTATCTCATCAACCCCCATCTTGTATAAATGTCCAACAATCAAAGAAAATTTGGCTTCCTTTACTAGCTCTTTCTTGTGATACATAGTCTATTCTGTCAACGCAACTCCTGCAGTTAGAAAATTAATGATATCTACAAAATTATCATCCGCAACTTGAATTGCGAAAAATTGTGCATCATGTAATCCTTATTCAATATTCATTGGTTCTTCCCTTGTCTCGATCCTGGAAAAAATAGCAGGTTCGACATTCAAACATCCTAGCTTGACTATCACTTCGAAATCATACCCTTGAAATATCAATAGCCACCTAAAAATATTCCCCCCAAACACAGGCTTGTTCACCAATTATTTCAATCTAGAATGGTCGGTGAACATTTTTAAGTGCACGCCTAATAAATAATGTCAAAATTTTTGTAGCACATATACCATCACTAACCCTTCATGCTATGTGGTGGATTAATTCTGTTCTACTTTAGACAACTTCCGGCTTGTGAAAGTAACAGGGTGATCTAGATCGCCTTCTCCTGGTTGTGCTAATAAAAAACCCAGAGCTATGTAAGATGCATTGACATGTACATGGAAACCATTCTTCTAATTTGGAAATACTAGAATTGGCGCAATGACCCTCTTTTCCTTCAGCGCATCAAGGCTCTTCTAACAATCATCATCCCAGAAAAACTTGACATACTTCTTCAAGAGTTTTTCCATTGGTGCAATGATCTGCGCATAGGCCTTTATGAATTTCTATAATAACTCGTATGGGTGAGCATCATGCGTAGCTGCTTCATGTTTGTTGGTGGCTCCAAATTTATAATCACAACGATCTTCGTAGGATCTATCATCAATCTCTGCTTGCAAACAATGTGCCCAAAAAATATACCATATGGCACACAAAAAATACATTTCTTCAAATTAAATGGGATTTGATACTTCCTGCAGGTATCCAAAATCAAGCGCAGGCTAGAAACATGTTTCTTTAACAATTCAAATACTGTCCAGTCATCAAAATACACCTCCAGAAGTTTGTGGATATATTCTTTAAATGCTGTGACGACGACTCTGGAAAATATTGTCGGCGCATTCTTCAATCAAAATGGCATGACCATGTACTGAAATGATCCCCATTTAGTCGCGAAGGTGGTCTTGCTCCTATATTTTGGCATGATCATGATTTGATGGTATCCTTAGAACCCATCTGTAAAGGAGTAGGCTTCCTGCCCTCCCACATTCTCCAAAAATTCATCAGTGAACGGTGTCAGAAATGGATCATGGACACATGCATTGTTCAATTTTATTAGATCGACATAAATCATTATCTCTCCTTTGGTATTTTTCTCCTGGACCACCATAGGGCTAACCCATTCGGATTCTTCAACTAGTTCAATAATTCCAAAACTAAGCATCTTGTCTAGTTCCTCACTTACTTTCTATTTATATTTTGAGTTCATCTGATATGGGTACTGCTTTACTGGCTTCACATCAGGCTTCAACGTAATGCACATAACTCTAAAATCTCCCACAATGCATTTCAACTCATATAAATTTGTCGAAAACAACTCTTGATACTCATGTAATAGATCAATGACCTTACTCACCATATCATCGTTCCAGTAGTTTCCAATATTCACAAAATTGGGCTCTGCTTCTAAGCCAATGTTTATTTGCTGAGTCTTTACAAGATATGCTATGTCAGGTATCTCCACTTTCGGATCTGCAACCTCGCGTTGCCCTTCAGATTCTGGAATAGTGATGTTGTGTAGATCCTCCTCGTTGTCCTCCACGGTCACATTGTCACTTTCTTGTGCTAGTTCCAACTGTGCAACCCAGTCAGGCTATACTGAAGTCGTTGGCTTAGTGGTTATCCAGAATATTCCTATTCTAAATTCTTTAAGAGCATCATTAATACAATCCCAACCATATGTGAAGATATAGATCAATAATAACCCTTCAGTCATCTCGTACCAATATGTGGTGCCATGGCACAACTCTATTTCAATAAATACCACTGTTGAGGTATTATTCGAAGGTGTGGAAGAATATGTGTACCCATTCAAGTTGAGGTTCTTTGCCCCAAGCCATAGTCCAGTGAGAAAAATTCTTGTGAGGATCATCCTTACCATTTTACTTCTCTACGATCCTGGTGTCTGTATGAAAAAATCTAAACCTAATCATTCTGCAATATTCCATCCATCCTTTGAAATTTTCTATCTACGCGCCCCACCACCTGGCTGGGGTGGACCTTAAAGCAAATTCCAAAGCTTCATATCACTACTCTTCGGGAACCTTCTTCTCAAACTCATCAAGAAATAAGTTAATATCCCTAGTGCCATCATAATAGGGCAAGTCACCCAGCTTTGACGTGATGTAGTGAAGTGATCTGGTAATTATATTACACCGCTTAGTAGAAACATCATGCAATCAATTTTGCCAATTCTCCAATTCTTCGTCGGAGTCCGAAACACAAGAGCTATCATGCTCCCAACTTATCCTTCCATCAACGGTCAGTTTGGTTCAATCTTCATCCTGCACAGTGGTCTTATATATGTTGTCGATATCACCATATTCATTCTGAACTAGTTCTAAATATTGCACGCCTTCAAAGGGGTCCATAGGGGCAATGACCCTAGTACCATTCTTTTCAAACACCATCTTCCTATTCTCCAGATTAATTATGGCCTCCATATCATAAGCCCACTCTAATCCCAATAAAGCATGATACAAATTGCTATCATCAACAATCTCAATGACTTCGAATTCTGATAACACACTTGCACCATCAATGTCTACTTCAACACCATGCAATCGACCCATAGGAATAATTTTCTTTTGATTGGCCATTCTTAGTTGAATTGGTGACATTGCAGCTTTGGTCATCCCATCCATTCCCATGTCTGCTTTGGCAAAAGAATTGCATCTGATCCTAGGTCAAGAATGACTTGGTCCATTTCATGATCACCCAACTTCTTAGTTAACCACATTTCTCTTTCGGTTCTCTTATTATTTCTGTATACCTTGTTAACTACATGTTGTTGAGGTTGTGGCTCTTATTTTCCAATGTAGTTGTCAATCAGCTCCTGCAATCCTTCCACAACTTTTTGATCCCTTAAAAACTTCATACATGTATGCAAAAATGACTTCAGAATGGATGGATCAAATTCCCTTTGTTTCAGTAATCTCCTTGGGTTTATTCTTCTGTGGAATCAAATGTCTCTCCGTTGTTTACGTCGAAGCTCTAGGGCTCATAAAATTCTTCTTCGCTTCCACGAATGCTTCTCTTTCACATTGTACATCAAACCCATTATTCCTTTCTCCAGCTTTTTAGACCCATATATCCTCCAAATGCTTCTTTCCTTCCACTCTCTCTTCTCTAGTATTTATACCACTTCGTGTCACTATGTTGACACTTAGATCTTCTTCGCATGATTCAACTCTCATTATTTGTATGTTCTGGGCAGGTTGCTGATTGCACTTTTCCTTCATTTTAGCCAATAATGTAGGACAATATTCTATTTCATGATCAAATGCATGACAATAATTACAAGATACTACATCTAGATTCCAACAATCCCTGGAAAAATGTACAGGTTGATCACAATTATAACATATGATCTGTCCGCAACCTCGTCCAACGCCTCCTCCACAGTCACACCCGTGACCTTGGAAACCTCCATGCACTGTTAGAGATTTTGGATCTTCGCATCCTTAAACTTTCATTATGTACTCCCCAGGACTCTATGACATCATTAAATCATAAATATGAGAGTTATTTTCGTCATGTCCCACTAAGTTACAAAATTTATAGAAAAATTGCTTCGGTGATTGAATAAAATTTTGCAACAATTGAAAATAGTCTTTGGGATTCTGGCCTACAACTTAGCATAGGATACACCAGAAATTTGTTCCCATACTCGGCCCAACACTTGGTCTAGGTTTCAATGGACTTGGCATCCCTATGCCCAAGTATTCTCTATAGACAGGAGATTGATCCTTATGGTGGCCCCCCACTTTTCACTTTATGCACTAGACTTCTAAGTGCATGTTAGACCGAACCTATTTTCCCTTCTTCAGGTCCTAGAGTTACATATGTAAGCTCACCAACTGGGTCTGGATCTGCTGAACCCCTATGTTGGTATCTTTTATTGGCAAAGCTTCTAGTTTTATTGCAATGTCCAATGCTTCCGCTTGAGTTTTGATCTTCTGCTACGACGATGGTAATCTAAGGTGTGGTAACAACGCGACTATAAACCATTCCTTATGCTACTCACCAGGGATCTAAAAGCTAACTTGAGTTAGCAGTGTCTTAAAACTTTGATCTACTTCGCAGACAATTTCAGTGACTAATTTCTTGATCTATTTGATCTTCGTAATACATTGTGATTGTGATTTTGGCTTCCTAAATTAAGCATTCAATGCAAGCTTTGTATGAACCAATGTGTCATTATGGTTCGTCGTGGAGTACTTCATATACCATGACAAGGCTATGTCCTGTAGCGCTATGACCAACTATGATTTCTTCATATTCTCATCAGTGATGTTTAGAAATATCCACACTACTTCTACAACAAACCAAAATTTCTCGGGATCATTTGATCCCTTGAAAACAAGCATCTTCGCTGCATGAGCCATGTTAAACGGGGGAGGTAGAGGAACAATATGGGGATGGGTTATGATGGGAGTGGAGGTTTGGGGAATCCCAACAACGCTATGATGATCTCCAAATGCTATAGATGTATTTCTAGGGGTCGCAAGGTTTCTTTCTCCTTCTTTGCTTTCAGACCCAAACAATGGACTCTACTATGAATAAATATAATTATTGTGATCTACCCTAAATATCTTATCGCGTTGCATAGTTACAATATTTCTTCTTCTGAACATCTATAAAATTGCATTCGAAGCACACCCTTTTCACACAATAGCATCTTATCCAGAGCCTCAATGATTTTAAGTACTTACCTCACAGGTCTTTGAAATATCTGCGCTAGGCTTCACTGTAGGACACAGATGTATCGATCGTGAAATCATTAATAAAGCCTCCAAGGATACTATCGATCCAATAGTAAAAAAACCTTGAGATATTGTTGTTTTTCTCCATGATTCGCTTAATAAACTTTGGGTTCCACGAAGTAGGCTTGTTGTTGGAATGGGTCGTATTCTCAGCCAATCTGGACAACTACTCATGAAACTCTTTAGCGAATGACGAGAAAAAAATCTCATGATGATTTGTGAAGATATATTTCTGTAACCACTTTTAAGTTGATAGACGCTGATTTCTATGTTCTTTCACTGCAAATTCACGCCCTTTCATATCTACCTAGTCTTGAATCTCTATTCTTGATGGATGCCACATCCACATCCACACATATCTATCTTCAAGTCTTCTTTTATTAATTTAGATCTTCTCAATACAGTACTTTCCGCCCTGCGCACTCAGTTGTAGGGGTCTTCGCACTCAGCTGCAGGGGTCTGTGTACTCAGTTGTAGAATTTATAAGGTCTTCGCGCACTCAGCTACAAGAGCCTTCCCCTCCACACAAACACTGAATACAAACTCAATACAACCTTACATCCAAATGCATTTTATGACAAAATATACCCGATATATCCTTATAGTCACTAATATGGATCCTTATAAAGTTTTTCCTTTTACATTACCATGTTCTAAAAACCATGGGCGAAGCTCAATGCATACCAAACATTCTCATCCCTTTACAAAATAAGGAGCTTTGATATGCCCCAAATCCCCTGAGACTCTATTACATATTTGCACAGCATGCTCTGCTCCTCAAAATGCGGAGTCTTTATCTAAATATTCAACCTAGGGGTACCCTGCCCAACTACAGGAATAAAAATAAACACATAAATGCAATAGAAATAATTCTTCATTTCATTAATATCGAAGAATTGAAATATTTTTACATACAAAATGGAAATACCAAGAGTTTGCGGGCCCCGTTGGAGTTAGTTAGATAACCAAATTCCCGGGGTCGTAACTTGGTCATATGATCTTGTTTTGGCCCGTACGATACCTTGTTGAAAAGATATATTTGAGTACTAAAAAAATTTTAGTAGTGATTTATGGGCCTACTGCAAACATAAAAAAATGTTGTTTATGGGTCAAAACAACTCCGGAAGTTCAGGACCTGAAAACAAATAAAAATAGTAAACTATGCTATAAACAAGGAAACTAATGAAACCAACTAGAGGTCCACGTGGAATACACAGGTGGCCACCAATATCAACCTAGATTAGTACTCCCCCCTTTGGAAGAAATGGTCCCCAAATTTTTTTGAACCTGGTCCTTGGTGAAGGAGTTGGCCTACTTTGAAAAATTGATATAGATGGATCCTCTGCTGACAATTTTTCTTGATCTGTGTATCCATGATCCTATCAATCGTGGCCTCTTTGATAAAACTTGGGTTGAGCTCTATTGGTGTAAGTTTCTTAGCAATGTCTAATGTGTCCAACAATGGGGGAAAGTATGGCCGCAGTCGATCCACATTGAATATTGGTGCATGCCAAGGAACAATGGAATGCTAGGCTCGAAAGCATTATCTCATACCGCCCTAGTGATGGTTTAAGGCCAATATCATAGTAGGAAAAGCTTGCAGTTGGGCCTAACGAGGCGCTCCTTCTAAAAATGTTACCAAACTTTGTCTCCCACCTTGAACTTGTGTGGCATCCGATGTTGATCACGATGTTGTTCGTACTTGGAATTTTCTCTGTCCATTATGTCATGGACCTACTGGCAGATGTGATGAATGTGTTCAACGAATCTGGTAGCCTTATCATCTTCGGACTGGACATGAGCCAAATTTGTTTGAGTAGCTGTAAGTGGTATTGCAACATTAATGAGACATAGTGGCTAGAATCCCAACCCCACCTAAAAGGGGTTGTGATCAGTTGAGGTGTGGAGAGCTCTATTGTAGTTTTGCTGGAAATAACAGAGGTTTTAATCCCATACGTGTGGATACTTCGAGTTGTACATGCTCAAAATGTGCACGATCATCCTGTTGACGACCTTAGTTTGAACATCAATATGGGGGTGGAAGGTCATGGAATTAGTGAGCTTGATATAAAACAATGACTAGAGGCTTGACCAGGATGTTCTTAGGAACCTTTTGTCCTGATCTAAAAGAATGGACTATGGGTGCTCAAAGTGTACCCACACTCATTCAAATAAGAGTTTGATAATGGATTCTGCTGTGATACTCTTCTTGTAGGCCTCTAGAATGGCCGTCTTAGAGAATCTATCGATGACCACGAAAATGCAGTCATTGCCATGCTTAGTATAAGGAATACCCAACTTTTAATCCATGGAGATGTATTCCCAAGGCCAGCTAGGAGTAGGTAGAGTAGTATACATACCTTGCTTCTTTATTTTAGTTTTGTAAATGATGCAATAAATGCAAGCTCTGATATAGTTCCCAACATCCTGTCGAAGGTTCGGCCAATAGAAATACTTCTGCAACAATGCCAGTGTTTTATTTACCCTAAAATATCTAGCGAACTGCCTGTAGTGCACATCCAAAATCATCTTGGAATTCTCACTTGAAGGAATACAAAGGTGTAATGGGTGGCATAACAATGTGCTTTAGAGGTGAAAATATGGATCTTGCTAACACAAATATGGGATCCTAACACAAATATTCATAATTTGATTAACTACATCATACTTAGGGGGTCTTACTAGTTTACTTGCATTCAAAATTTCCAGATAAGGTGGATTTAATAGTATTAAATGATGCTCTATAAGTCTATCATCTTATGGAGGAATATTAGGGGAGCTAGTTTTAGTCATAGGAGTAGGCACTTCTTCCTCTCTTTCTTATTCTATGATAATGGGGCTAGAATTTGTAAGAAATTTTTGAGATGATAATGGACATATTTCACTTCTATAGGAGTAATTTTGTAGGACAGAAAGGGATGCAAATCATCTCGTAAAATAGATTGGGGTGACTTATTATTTTGGTTAATGATTGGTTGAATAGGAAACTGGTTTAGTCTAAGAGGTTGAGTGGAGGGCAATTACAATTTTGTGTTCGAATGTTCATTAGAGAAATTTTGAGGTCTAAAATGGGCCTCCTAAGAAAAATGTACAACTAAAATAAAATTTATAAGACCCAATAGGATACAAGATGATGATGTCAACCATGGGGGATGATTGACCATTTTTAGAGTAAAAATGTAAAAAAGATTAAAAAAATAATAAAATAACAAAACTATTTTTTCAACTCATATTATCAACTTATCTCCCTAAGGTTTTACTCAAATTTCAAGAGGGAGTACACATTGGATGTAAAATTTAATTCCTCATCCATGGCATACCCATGTTGCATGCTTTTGATGGAACCTACTACACGAAAAATCAGAAATACATGAAAAAACGTGATTGCTATCACTTTTTTCATGTATTTCTCATTTTTCATGTAGCAGGGTCCATTGAAAGTATGCAACATGGGTAATCCTTGGATGAGGAATCAAATTATGCATCCAACGAGTGTTTCCATTCAAAATTTGAGTAAACCCATAGGGAGATAAGTTGATAATATGAGTTGAAAAAATAGTTTTTTCTTTTTCCCCTCTAAAATTTGATGATGTAATGTAATATTATTTTATTATTTCCACTATTATTTTATAATTTCCTTAGGAGGCCCATTTTAGACCTTAAAATTCCCCTAATGGTTGCTGAGTAGTTACTAGTAATTGATAATTATGTAGAAATTGTTGTGACTCTAAGGGGTATTGTGGTTGTGATGGATAAGGATACGAAGGTGTAGTCCCATATCTAGATCCTCATCAAATTTTCTACTAAGGATGGTTTTGAGGTGGCTGCTAGGGCCACATATACCATGCTGATGTAACTTTCCAAGGAGTATATTGTTGATTATAAAAATACACAAATTTGTATTAGCAGGGTCAAAAGACATAACTTGAAGCCAGGTTTGTCATGGATCTTTATTTTCCAATGAATAGAGTCACTCTATTGACTATTCATCTCCCTAGTACATTTATTTAAGACCTAAAAAAGAAGGAAAAATATAAATATAATGTTCATCCACACAGATGGAACAAATGAAAACACTGTTAAGAGGGAACTCTTTCCTAGGGTGCTTCTTAAGGAATCATGGGAAGAATATGGCAAGGGCGGCACATTATTCTTCCTATTTATTTTTGAAATTTAGTATGTTGAGCTGTAAAATAAGGGTACTTAATATATTGGTTTTACAAATTTCCAATAAATTTTCCAATTTTGTTCTCGTGACATCGTTGGAGGATGTTGTAAGATTTTTTGGGAGATCATCTCAAGGAAACTTCACACTTTGACCTTGCCTTTGGGAATACCTCCTACACACAATAACACTCTCATAAAATGTAAACCCCAAGATATCGCCTCCTCCCATTATATTAGGCATGTTCATTGATTCTTTTGAGACTCCCTCAGGGAATATATATATATATATATATATATATATATATATATATATATATATATATATGGTTTCAAGGTCTAGTTTATGTTTCCTAAAAATGATGATTGTATAGGAATCCTTCCAAGTCATCCTCTAAACTTTAGTCTTTCCTTTGCACCATCCTAAATATTTCTTCTTTGAAATCTTGAGTCTTGTAGTAATAATAATAATTTTTAAGGAATACCATAAAACATTGTAGGGCTGATTATTTAAGAGTGATAGGAACTAATTTTAATTTCTATGCATAAATCGAATAATCCATACTGCAACATAAAATATTGAATTTAAATAAAAAAGTGTTAGGGTATTCAGTCACCAGTCCTTAAAAACATTGAAGTACCAAAGGATAAATGTTCTCCATGTGAAAATTATCATTCATATCAATAATAAAAAAATTGAAGGTCATCTCATCCTCAGTCCTCATTTGGTTTCCTCCCATGTTAATTTCACCTTCACCTTTTTCCCATTCACTCTCCCCCAAAAACAAAAAATTTAGTCTTCAACGGTGGAAGTTCAGTAGCCGGTTTATTTTAGAATGACAACTCTGCTTCTCCTCCAAATAATGCTCCAACCTTAAATCCAAAAAAATATATGGAAACACTAATTACAACCTTGGCTAAAGATGTCCCCTCCAAATTCACTTGATTCTCCAACTCTCTGCCTCTTTTCATACTATCTAAATTGTTACCTATCACCAATTTAGTACTGGAGTTTTTCTTTGTTTTTGATTTTTTATTTGGAGTATTAAAGTTTCCTTTACCATATCCTTTTTACCTTTTCCTTGGCTCATACAGTACCAACATCATCAAAATCTAGTAAAGAAGGAAACCCACTAAAGTGGAAGTGCATGTTCTTACCTCTCATATTATTGCTCCTGCCATTCTATGTTTTAGGATGATTATATACTAAAAGCAAGTATATATAATATAATATCAAACCAATCAAGACCTAGTTCCTTGGCACCTCCTCAATAATGACACAAAAAATGACAAGCAATTTAATTGCTTAAATTTTTGTATATTAAATTATCAAATGGGGCTCATAAGATGATGAGGTGGAGATGAAGTATATGCAAAAGTAGACTCAAATGGTTTTCAATCAATAAAGACTAAAGCATTCTATTATTGATCTATCTCTACCGAACATGGATTCATCACTTGCATGACACATAAATAGAAATTATATATTAATTATTAAAAGTTTCTTCCATTCATCACACATCATAGGGATGTCCAACAGGTTCAGTAGTTTCTATAAATAAACAAATAAATGCACTAAATCACACTCTGCTAGAAACAAAAAAAAGAGCCAAGCTTCTTGAGAGTTATTGGTCTAAGTCCAAGGGTTTATTGCAACTCCTAGTGGATCTTGGGTTTTTAACTCTTCACATTGGGCCCTCACTCCACCCAAAAAAAAAAAAAAAACCTCACTGACATGTCAATACATAACTTTAGGAAATGAATTAAGCATACAGGACTGTAATTGAAAGAAAGTGCAACATCTATCATAAACTTACAAGACTTTGAAATAAATTAAAGTAATGCATTTACTACACATACATAACTACAAGTGCATCCTATATCATGGGGCCTTGCTTGTGTAGGAGCATTGCAAGATAGAAGAAAGTTTACGTCAAAATAAAACCAGCAACAATATTTCTTTAAGGCATCAAAATATTATACAGTCCATAACGAGCTTTACAATTCCATCCGTAATAGTTATTAAATCAATTACAATAGATAACTTATTCAACTATTTACAAAGATATATATGAGATTAATATGTTCTAACTCAGGGAAATAAACCCAAAAGAGATATTTCTCTCCTATCCTAAATGTTACAACTATGCGGCCACTTATGTAATATTCCCTTTCTTGATCCAGTCAAAGTAGATAGAATCAATCCATGGTACTTACCGTGGTATTTTCCCATGGTATTGACTCATGGTATTTCTTGTTGGTATTGACCCATGGTATTTCTTGTATTGACCCATGGTATTTATTGTGGGTATTGACCCATCAAGCCTATAAAAGGGGAGAGAAGCTATGCATTTAGAGCATTCTAGATTATCTATCTTATTATGTTTGGGTTGAGAACCTAGCATGGCCAATTCTATCATTGATCCTGGGACGAAAACCCCACGGTGATTTTTATGTGGTGGATCTATCCAGGATTCACAAGTGGGCTTCAGTTTCTTATATTTGTCATTGTCAAGCAGCCGTGCATGCCATTTGTAGGATTTTATGGTCTGGGCATGTATTTTACATTCAGTGAATAATAATATAACTAAAATGGCTGCATTTCTTGTGTTCTGGTTCTTGATGAAAGATTGTAATAAATGAGAACACTAAGATGTTTTAGATCTATGAAATTTTTTGTTGCTTGGAATCTTACAGTGGTATCAGAGCCGTGCATCCTGCCAGCCTGAGAGTTTTATGCAAAGAACTTCGGTGAAATTTATTTTTCACCCTAGCCAGCATTTCTCACTTTGGTGATAATTTATCACCCTAGTTGGATTTTTTTTTTTTTTTAGTAAATTATTTTTATTGGGAGATATAAGTGAAGGGAAAATAATTTATAAGTCTGTGGGTTGAATTTGTGAAAATATTTGAAGGCATGATTGACAAAATCTTCCTACGAAAAGTTAATATATTCTTGTTTGGGTATGGGAGAAGATGGACCATCTTGAAGAAATTTTGAAAAACAACCAGAAAATTCTTGATTTACTAGTGAGGAATAACAAAATATACAACAAGAATAAACTAAGGAGGAGAGGACTATGCTTTATCTGCAAGGGACCTTGGGCCCTTAACCATTCATGTCCAGGTGATAAGAAGAAGGCAACAAAGACAAAAGAAGAGGATATTACTTCAAATCATGGGGAATATTTTGTAGATGGGTCTATTGATCTTCAGGATGGTGAGCAAGATCATGACATTATTCAAGGAGGCTTGTAGGACGACAAACATTTGGAAGTGCATGAGGAAATTCTACCTAATGCCATTGATGAGGTTGATTTCTATACAATGGAGTTCGTAGATACCCAGGGGAATATTCATGAAGAATATGAACAATCAAGTATAGATAAAATTCCACCAATGCATCTATGTTCGACAGTTGAAAGGGATGAACAGATGGTCTCCACAGGTGAAGGAGACTTGGGAGATTTGAGTGAGGATCCAGCCATAGTGAACCAACATGATGAGTATGATCACAAGGAGAAACATGACAAACATAATGTGAAAAATGGACCATTCCTAGAGAGTTGGTCAAAGGCTCAAGTTGAAGATGTGGTCGTGGGACATCCAGTGCAGTCAAATACAGAGACATTCAGCAGGGCACTAGAATTTCCAGTGAAATAATTTCAGGAGAGGATCATGCATTTCAAGACAGATCTTATGTCATTGAAGCAAAGAGTCTGGACAATCCGAGACAATTTCTTACAGGAGAATAGAAAAATTGAGGAACGCATAGGGGCGCTAATCAAAGACTGCTGTTCTGAAAGAAGAACAACTAAATCCTCATAAGGAAAAAGAGGATACTTATCATTGGAGTCTCCAGAGCCACTTTCACAGAGTACATGTTAGACAAGTCTGTGTCACTACCAACAACCCACCTTTATACATTGGGAAGAGAAGGGAAGAGTTCTCCAAATACATCATGTTGGGTAACCAAGTAGAGCAGCATGAATCGAGCATCGAACAATATCAACATAGTAGATTTGCAAATATTCATTCTTTCCCAAGTATGGATTGGCGAGAGATTGTGAGTTGGTATTCTATTAATGGGTTGATTATTTGGAGGATACCCATAGCCAAGGAAAAATTACAACTTGAACCACTTGGTGCAGACAACGATGGAGGGTTGAAATGGTACCGTAACCCACAAGTCCCAGGATTTAGGTGGCATAGGGATCCAGGAGAATCCATTGGGGAAAAGATTGGCCAAAGGATTGTTTGGGATCCAGGTAAATCTATTAAGGGAAGGATTGGTCAGAGGATTGTTTGGGATCCAGGTATTGAAGGATCCATTCAGGACCATTCAACATGGAGGGCACATCGGATTGTATGGGATCCTAGTATCAATGTACAAATGCTTCTGTTGTGGATAGAAGTGGATCGCTTGAGGACAAGCAATCTTTGGGCGGGAGGATTTGTAATATTCCCTTTCTTGATCCAGTCAAAGTGGATAGAATCAATCCATGGTAATTACCATGGTATTTTCCCATGGTATTGACCCATGGTATTTCTTGTATTGACCCATGGTATTTCTTGTTGGTATTGACCCATCAAGCCTATAAAAGGGGAGAGAAGCTAGGCATTTAGAGCATTCTGGATTATCTATCTTATTATTTTTAGGTTGAGAACTTGGCATGGCCAGTTCTATCATTGATCTCGGGACGAAAACCCCACGGTGATGTTTATGTGGTGGATCCATCCAAGATTCACAAGTGGGCTTCAGTTTCTTATATTTGTCATTGTCAAGCAGCTGTGCATGCCATTTGTAGGATTTTATGGTCTGGGCATGTATTTTACTTTCAGTGAATAATAATATAAATAAAATGGCTGCATTTCTTGTGTTTTGGTTCTTGATGAAAGATTGTATTAAATGAGAACACTAAGATGTTTTAGATCTATGAAATTTTTTATTGTTTGGAATCTTACAGTAATATGCTTCAGTAAATAAATGACACCCTTTGTAATGATGCTTGATAAAATGACAAACTAGAGTAACATACTTCTTAATATATGGAAAGAATGCCATAAAATAATATGAGCATAAACTTGATTATAATACCCATGTCCATAAAATCCATAAAGGTGCATGATTAAAATATCCATAAACTCCATAAGCATAAAGGTGCATACGATGTGTTATGAATCTCCATTTAAATACACATAAATGGACTTCAAGAGAACACTTTATTACTATTCAGCCCAAGGCACAATCTGCATCTTCGATCTAGCAGATAAATGATGTACAATTATCTCTTTACTGAAGAAATAAAATAAACTAGACTAGCTAGGGTGATCAGAGAAACCACCGAAGTTGGGTTTGCTTACTAGAGTGAGATCGAATCCCACCGAAGAAAGCCTGAGGATCTCACTTGAAATCCTCTCTTGAAAACTCGCCCGAACCCTCAAAAATATCACAAAGAAAGATCCCAATTTGTTTTTCCATGAGTTGCTCTCATTCCTCCTCCTCTTTTTATAGACGGGCTACTTAGAAATACCATGGGAAAATACAAACAAGAAATACCATGGGAAAATACCATGGGAAAATACCACGGTAAGTACCATGGATGGACTCTATCCACTTTGACTGGATCAAGAAAGGGAATATTACAAATCCTCCCGCCCAAAGATTGCTTGTCCTTAAGCAATCCACTTCTATCCACAATAGAAGAATTTGTACATTGATACCAAGATCCCATACAATCCGATGTGCCCTCCATGTTGAATAGTCCTGAATGGATCCTTCAATACCTGGATCCCAAACAATCCTCTGACCAATCCTTCCCTCAATAGATTTACCTGGATCCCAAAAAATCCTTTGGCCAATCCTTTCCCCAATGGATTCTCCTGGATCCCAATGCCACCTAAATCCCGGGACCTGTGGGTTATGGTACCATTTCAACCCTCCATCACTGCCCACACCAAAGGGCCCAAGCTGCAATATGCCCTCGGCTGTGAGTATCCTCCAAAGAATCAACCTATCGATAGAATACCAACTCATAATCTCTCGCCAATCCATACTTGGGGAGGGATGAATATCTGTAAATCTACTATGTTGATTTTGTTCGATGCTCGATTCATGCTGCTCTACTTGGTTACCCAACATGATGTATTTGGAGAACTCTGCCCTTCTCTTCCCAATGTATAAAGGTGGGTTGTTGGTAGTGTTGCAAGACTTATCTATGTACTCTTGTAGAGGGCTGCTCTAGAACTCCCAATCGTACTCCTCTTGCTGCCTTATGAGGGATTTGAGTCGTTCTTCAACACTAGACAACTTGGTCTTTGATTCGGCACATACCCCTATGAGTTCCTCAATTTTTATGTTCTCCTGTAAGGCAATGTATCGGACTGTCCAGACTTTCTGTTTCAACAACATAAGATCTATCTTGAAATGCTTCATCCTTTCTCGATAGTCTTCTACTGGAAATTCTAGTGCCGTGCTGACTGTCTCTGTATTTGTTTGCACCTGATGCCCAACGACCACATCTTCAACTTGAGCCTATTACCAACTCTCTAGGAATGGCCCATTTTGCACATTATGTTTTTCATGCTGCTCCTCGTGATCATACTCATTATGCTGGTTCACTATGGCTGGATCCTCACTCAAATCTCCCAAGTCTTCTTCATCTGTGGAGACCATATTTTCATCCCTTTCAATTGTCAAACATAGATGCATTAGTGTAATTTTATCTATACTTGATTGTTCATATTCTTCATGAATATTCCCCTGGGGATCTACAAACTTCATTGTATTGGAATCAACCTCATCAATGGCATTAGGTAGAATTTCCTCATGCACTTCCAAATGTTTGTCGTCTTGTAAGCCTCCCTGAATAATGTCATGATGTTGCTCACCATCCTGAAGATAAATAGACCCATCTACAAAATATTCCCCATGATTTGAAGTAATATCCTCTTCTTTTGTCTTTGTTGCCTTCTTCTTATCACCTGGACATGAATGGTTAAGGGCCCAAGGTCCCTTGCAGATAAAGCATAGTCCTCTCCTCAGTTTATTCTTGTTGCAGATTTCGTTATTGCTTTGATTATAATTTTGGTCTATAGAGATATGGCTACTTAAAGGACCATATAACCTCACTAGTAAATCAAGAATTTTCTGGTTGTTTTTCAAAATTTCTTCAAGACGGTCCATCTTCTCCCATACCCAAACAAGAATATATTATTTTTTCATAGGAATATTTTGTCAATCATGCCTTCAAATATTTTCACAAATTTAACCCACAAACTTATAAATGATTTTCCCTTCACTTATGTCTCCCAATAAAAATAGTTTACTAAAAAAATAAAAATCCAACTAGGGTGATAAATATCACGGAAGTGAGAAATGATGGCTAGGGTGAAAAATAAATTTCACCGAAGTTCCTTGCATAAAACTCTCAGGCTGGCAGGATGCACAGCTCTGATACCACTGCAAGATTCCAAACAATAAAAAAGTAAAATACATGCCCAGACCATAAAATCCTACAAATGGCATGCACAGCTGCTTGACAATGACAAATATAAGAAATTGAAGTCCACTTGTGAATGACAAATATAAGTAATATTCCCTTTTCTTGATCTAGTCAAAGTGGATAGAATCGATCCATGGTATTTACCGTGGTATTTTCCCATGGTATTGACCCATGGTTTTCCCTTTTTGGTTGTTTTGACCCCAGTTATTTGCCCATGGTTTTTCCTTTTGGTTGTTTTGACCCCAGATATTTGCCCATGGTTTTTCTAAGTAGCCCATCTATAAAAAGAGGAGGAGGAATGAGAGCAACTCATGGAAAAAAAAATTGGGATCTTTCTTTGTGATATTTTTGAGGGGTCAGGTGAGTTTTCAAGAGAGGATTTCAGGTGAGATCCTCAAGCTTCCTTCGGTGAGATTTGAGAATCTCACCCTAGTAAGCAAACCCAACTTCGGTGGTTTCTCTGATCACCCTAGCTGGTTTAGCTTATTTTATTTCTTCAGTAAAGGGAGAATTGCTCAGTATCATTTATCTCAAGTTTTTAGATCAAGATGATAGATCGTACTTTGTAACAATAGTAATAAAGCATTCTCTCGAAGTCCATTATGTATTTAAATGAACTTCATAACACATCGATGCACCTTTATGTTATGGAGTTTATGGATATTTAATCATGCACCTTTATGATTTTATGGATATGGGTATTATAATCAAGTTTATGCTCATATTATTTATGGCATTCTTTCCATATATTAAGAAGTACCCTACTCAGTTTGCCATTTTATCAAGCATCATTACAAAAGGGTGTCATTTTTTACCTAAGCATATTACACGGCATTTAGCTGATCCTACAGCCTTAGTTTTATGCAAGGAATTTCAGTGAAATTTAATTTTCACCCTAGCCAGCATTTCTCACTTCGGTGATATTTATCACCCTAGTTAGATTTTTATTTTTTTTGTAAATTATTTTTATTGAGAGACATAAGTGAAGGGAAAATCATTTATAAGTCTGTGGATTAAATTTGTGAAAATCATTTACAAGTGCATCCTATATCAGGAGACCTTGCTTGTGTAGGAGCATTGCAAGACAGAAAAAAGTTTACGTCAAAATAAAACCAGCAACAATATTTCTTTAAGGCATCAAAATATTATAGAGTCCATAACGAGCTTTACAATGCCATCCGTAATAGTTATTAAATCAATTACAATAGATAACTTATTCAACTATTTACAAAGATATATACGAGATTAATATGTTCTAACTCAGGGAAGTAAACCCAAAAGAGATATTTCTCTCCTATCCTAAATGTTACAACTATGCAGCCACTTACTATAAAAATAATACAAAGGATGCAACTATCGAACCGAAATTACACATTTTGAAAAAAATCCTCTTGAAAAATAAGTTCTTCTGTTACAGTAAAACAAAATGTACCCTAAGTGGAAAAGCACCTAAGTTGGATTAGTCACGTGCGCTAATATCAATGTTGGACATTGACTATCTCTTCATTTATGCTTCTACTAATTACTTTTGAAGGCCACTTTCAGTAACTCAAATTGATGCAAATGTCCAACGTGTTCTGGTAACCAACGAATATTGTTCCTATAGTTTATTCAAAAGGAGTTGCAATTCTAAAAGTGATTTTGTAGAGAAAACATACTAAAATATAGACCAAACCAATGAGAAAATCCATGAAATGATGAATAATCACCTTAATAACTCATTATTAGTCCCTGCCGCCTGCGGCATGGCAGAGTGATTCTTGTTGCTATAAGAATGACGTTGATAAGGAAAATAACAAATTATAGTGAAATGGAGGGCGGAACAAAGGAAAATGGGTCAAAAAAGGTGTTTGAGAGGTACTCTAGACGGGTTGAAGTTGAGACTCATCAGAAGGTTAGGAACTTAGTTACCTTTTTTACACATATGAATATAATCATATGTGTCTCACTATTCATTTGATTGTGAAGTGGTAACCTTGGTGGCCTATCATCTAGGGCTCTTACTTAGGTGATTATGGGTGGGAAGACCCCATGGCACATGAGGTAGACTTTAATCACCACATCGATGCTCCTATAGAGTGACACTCAGCCTCATCAATATCACTTTCACCAATTAAGGATGATCTATGGAGGTTGGGGTAATTTCTTGTCTAGTCCTTCATTAGTTAAAGATACTTGGGGGTTTCTTGATAGTTAAAGATTCTTGGCTTTCTGGAGGTATCTCTTTTAGTTGGTTTGCCTATTGAATCTTTTAAGGAATTTATAGTGCATTTTATTTGGTTTGAGTCTAATTGGCCACAGCCTTTTCTAAAGTTAATTGATTAAGTAATAAACATATAATTTTTGAGTTTAGGATTATGTGATTTGTATTTCTTTGATTTAATTCTTTCGGATCCAAGACATAAAGTTATTTAGGTTGACGCTTTGAATTGACAAGTGTGGTTCATCCTCATGATGATAATGAGAAATTTGATCAAGCCTACTACAATAAATAGGCTAGAGATACTAAAGAAAAACCCCAAAAAAGTAAAAAAAAATGAACGTTAAAAATCAACATCCATTAAGGAATGTTAGGAGAAAAATAAACATTCAAAAGGAAATAATTAACCAATATTAACAAACTCTTGAAAATAATAAACATAAATCAGTAAAAAAACGGGACATAATTAACATTAAAGCTTAAAACTATGAAAATAATTGTTAATAACCTAAGTGATTTAATAATAATAAAGGTTAATATATATATAAAACTAACATTCAAGTTAAATCAAACAAGGTACAACTTTAGGGTGCATAATAGCTAAGAGCACGTGTTTCCTCCTAAAAGGTTATAGTTTCAATGCTAGAGGGGGTAGAGCGTGTTTGCTTTCATAGTGTTTGCCTTCATAGTCTTTAATAATCAAAGTGTTTGGCTTGGTTGTGACTTTAAAATTGGATTATTATTAATAAATAAATTTATTATAAAACATTATAATATTTGAGGCTTATCACCAAAATATAATTGATATTTAATGATGATAAGATTAATCAATATTCAATAAATAATAAAAGGACACTTAATTTAATAAACATAAATCCTTTAATATTAGTAACCTAAATTCATTAATAATAAGGGTTAATATTAATAAATCTTATTAATAATAGTATGTATATCCATAAAATTTCTTATTCTGAATAAACATCTAAAAGTGATTGTGTATATATATAGTTTAACTAAGCTGAAATGATCTTTTTACATGCACTTTTTTTAGTCAATTTTATCATTTTTAAGTTATTTAATTTTTAAATTTATAATTTTCTTTAGAGGTATTTTAGAATATTGAATCTATTTATGCATTTAAAATTTCATTTTAAATAACAAAAAATCACAATCTTACTCAAAATCATATTTTTCAATTTAAAAAAAAAAAAACTATTTTCATTTTATCTATTACTTAAATTACTTATATATATATAAAAGATAAACAATCCCCTAAAAATATAATAAATAGAAATTCACACACACTTTGGTTACTACTAAAAACATGAAATAAAAACGCTGAATCAAGTCAAAGTCAAAAGGGATATAATAAAAAACATTAATAATAAAAACAAAGAAAAGCGGGGTAGCCCCTAATTTTGTTTCTAGGTATGGGGATTTTTTTAGTTAATTTTTTTCCTCCATTTTTCTTTGTTTTTATTATTAATATTTTCAATTATATCACTTTTGGGTATATATATAAATATATTCTATTTATTCTATTTTTATTTTTTTGGGATCATTATCACACATATATATATATAAGATTAACATTTATTGTTATTAAATCATTTAGGTTATTACGAGTTAATTTCTTAGTTTTAAGCTTAATATTAATTAGGTCTTATGGTTTATTGATTTATGTTTATTATTTTTAAGAGTATATTATCATTATTTAATTAATATAAATATTAAATATTATAATTTATTTTTGAATGCTTATTTTTCTCCTAACATTTTTGGATGGATGTTGATTATTCAACGTTCATTTTTTTTTATTCTTTTAAGGTTTTTTTTAATATATCTATTTTATTTTCTAATGGGTTTATTATATTTTTCATTATCATCTTGAAGATGAAGCATACTTACTGGTATTAAATGTCAACGTAATAACTTTGTGAAGGATCTAAAAGAATTAAATCAGAATAAACATATATTCACCATGGGTGACCAAATTATTTGTCATTCTTGAAGAATACTAAACCATTCTCCTAAAGAGGAGGGTCCACCACCTTGTAGGTGTAGGATAACTCCAGTAGCAAAGAACTTAGATCAAACCTGAATTTGGGGAAATAAATTTGGTTCTAGAGGGGAAGATCTGGTCACTGTTGAATTTGTAAATGTAAGTCCACCGCCACATTCAACCCACCTTTAAATAACCCTATATACCGTGTACTTATATAGTTGAGTGCTTGTTTCTCAAAATATTTTTCCTTATTGTCTAATTTGATTTCTAGTAAGAGTGGTTCTTCTTCCATGGGAGAAATGGGTCCCTCATTTCCATCCATGTTGGTAGTATCATATTTCATGTATTTTTTTACAAATGATCAATGTGATAAAATCCCACTACCTCATTTTTAACTACACCTCTATCCTTGCAATGGGGCATCACACTAGTTGCAACTACAACCTCGACAAGTTTTTTGAGTTTTTCTATGTCCCTCCCTTTGTCCAACTTTATGTTTGGAACCAGGGGAAACATGAGTCAACCAAAGGGAGATACGTGGTTCCAACCTAGTTCATCTATCCTTATGGTCTCAATCTCTAATATGGGTCAATCATCTTCAATAAACTTGCTGAGGGGATCCATGTTTGTCCCTATAAGTTATTTGGGGGAGGATACTATTTTCATAGGAAATTCTAATCCTTATGGTACTTCTATGTTTGGAGCTTAAACACCATTCTATGGAATTTATCAACCCTTTGGAGGAGCTAATTTACCTGGGCGAAATATCCCTACTAGTGCTACTATGCCCACTAGTTTTCCAACTTACAATAGTGATTTTGTATCAATAGGTATTCCTTTTGGTGCTAGGTATAATCCCATTGGTAGTCGCACTTTATGGAATTCCTTTGTCTCTGAAGGAAATCCCCCTGGGGAAAATCATCCTTTCACTATGATGGCTATTTTATGGATTCAATACTCTAGTTTTGCTCAACCCTTTGGTCAAAATTTATCTTCTAGAAACTTTGTTATGGGGTGATCACATGGTCCAACTGGGGGTCCTTAATTAACTTTATACCCATTCAACTAAAACTATATTCCATTTCTAATATATTTTGATTTCCCAAATTTGGACAAGTTAACCAATGATCCCATATGCCATGATCTTAGGTGGCCTCCAATGCTTGCCAAATTAACTTATGACATTCCCAAGTTTGAAGGAAAGAAAGGAGAGAAATCAACCATGCATATCACCACACTTCATCTATGATGTTATTTTAACTCCATGATGGATGATTATGTGAGTTTTCATCCATTCCAAAGAACCTTGATTGGATATGACATAAAATTGTGTATCAAATTAGATAAGTCATCCTATAGTGACTGCAATTCCTTGGAATAAACAATATTGAATCAATTTCATTTAACTTAATGATAAGAGGTTGACACCAATATCTTTTATACTTTTAAGAAAGACACCTATACACATATCTCTTATCACATCCACCACTAGAGGTGTAGTAAGAGGTTAATTAGGACCATGATTCCTAACAAATTACTTAAACATTGGTTTACATGATATTTTCTACCACCTATAGCCTAGGATGTCACTATGGCCATGATTACTATTGAGGAGCATGCCATTTTATGTGCCCAACACCTTGAATTTATTTACTCTTAGTCAAGAACTTTTATGACATCGTCCCTAATGCTCCTTATGCCTTGATTGATCTAAAAATACCTAAAATAGGACCATATTTTGATGGTGTAATTGGTTCTGTCTCTTTTGATGTTATGAGTCAATTAACTTCTTAATTTGGGCAACTGATTATTACTTCACAAGCCCCAACAACTATGCATAGTTATAAACAAGCCACATCTTCTGAGAAAAACATCAAGATTCATATGGTGTAGCCTAGGTAACCAATAATTCTTAAGAAACCTTGTAGGAATAAGAATAAATACAAGAAAAAAATAACTTCTAAACCTACTCAAGGGACTCAACAATCTCAACCCAAACACGGTGGAGGCACAAATGAGTGTCACCAAAAGGTCAAATTACCATGCAAGATATGTCA
Organism: Pinus albicaulis; assembly: GCA_034641835.2. Classification (NCBI taxonomy): domain Eukaryota; kingdom Viridiplantae; phylum Streptophyta; class Pinopsida; order Pinales; family Pinaceae; genus Pinus; species Pinus albicaulis. The sequence continues at coordinate 817,015,883 of CM076573.1, read as the reverse complement.
AGGGGATCATTTAGCTCATGAGTTCCTGGGAGTGGATGATATTCATTGTTTGCTTGTGCAACCAACTACCATTGTTGAGACATTAGTCAAAATCAAGAATCTAAGGCCTAGGCTTGTAAGCCACTACATACACCAAAAAATCTCATCACATGAACAATATACTAAGAAGCTAATACTCGTCGTGATGTCAGTCACACAACATTGATAAACTATAAGCTAAAGGAAGCCTCAACGACAAGCTGAGTGGACACTAGAAGTGTTCCTATATAGGTTTAGTGGGATCTCATCAATTGAAAAAGGATGTATCCCTAGTGTCAATCCCTACATGTTTTTCATGAACTCACACAGGTCATCGTGCTCCTTTCCTTCCTCCTCATCGGATTCTTTGCACCCAATTTGTGATGTATTTATTCCTTGATAATGCCATGGTGATTGATATAGGTTCATAATGGTTCACATGCATATAAAACACATTAAGTATTAATGTTTATGTATAAAAAAAACCCAAAAATTACATATTTGAAAAAACCAAAAAAATAATTACTACAAAAAAGAAAAAAATACTTACCAAGTGCACCCCATAACATGCTGGGAGGTAGGAATAGATCTTGGTCATTAATAGAGTTATTCATTTTATAAGCGTAATCATCAACGATAGTAATATCATCATTGTACCATCTGAAAAACCCATGGTTAAACGAATTTTAAGCATGTCCACCCTCTATCCTACTCATGAGCTTAGTCCATCACATCATGCATTGATCCAATGGGAATGGATAAGTGTATGATACCCTTATTCTCAACATAGGAACCCATTGTAAAAGGAATGACACCATATTGCTTTCATAGAAAAATTTCTTTTTCTTTCCCGTTTCGTAACATGTGAGTTAGTCCTTCATGTTGGCCATTACACCCTCACACTATTTGAATATGGTAGGTTGTAAACACCATATATCTATATCCATATATGCCTTGAAGTCTATATGAGGCCCTGTGTAGCTTAATACCAAGGTAATGGTAAAGAGGATAGTGTGAAGAGTGAGGTTAGTCACTTCTCTAATGGGTATCCTGATGCCACCCTCGCATGCACGTGTACCACAATATCACACCACATATTCATCTATTCTCTCCTCTATCGTACTCTTCCCACCGACTATTATTTGTGGGGCACCCCACATTTTAAATCTAGTTAGAAATTAGATATCCTCAACCTCCAATTGAAAAATGTATCCCTTAACCAAGAAATTTTGGTATTGGGGACTCCAAATATCCATAAGCCACTAAAGAAGCTCTAGTTAACCTTTCATGCTTTGAGTCTTGAACAATTTCAATAAGACATAATCCCTAAGAGCAGGTAAAGTAGTGTTGGACAGGGCCCAATTTGGTCTAGTTTTGAGTTAAAGACTCCACATTTTGAGGAAGTGGAGTATGCGATCCAACGGAAATAAGTCAATCACGCGGAGTTTAAAAGCATTGCGTGAAGTTTTAGGAGCTTTAGGGGCTTTGGGGTGGGTCAAAGCCCCTCTATTTGTAAATGGATTGGGTTAGCTTTAGATATTTTGAACTCCACCCATCGTTTGCAAACCATGGTATTGTAAGAAAGAAATCTATATAAGGAGATGTCTTAGTAAATCCAGTGATAATAAGAATTAGTGTATGAGTGCAAGTTGTGAAGTTTCTATGTTTTAGTCTATTTTGGGTCTTCAAATAAGGCTCCACAACTATGTGCATGAAGGCCTTGGTCTGTAGCTATGTGCACGGGTTTGAGAAGGATTTTATTGAAAAGACACATTATCAATAAATAGAAGGAATATTCTTAAGTATTTTTTTGTATTGGCGCAATCTGTTTATTATTTATCTTTGAAGTTGTTTATGTATTGCGAAGTATTATATGATTGGTTATGAATCACGAAGTCCCTTATACTATTTATATGTGTTGTATTGCATTGATTAGTGCATAATCATGATAGAAGCACAATGCACATAGGTATTAATAGATGATTAGGGCATAAACTGTAAAAGTAGGAAATTCCATCTGTGCAGTTCCTCAAAGCATAAGGAAGAGTTAAAATAGTAAATTTGTGTCCTAATATCCCTTTGGATGCAGAAACCTGGTTCTAAAATCCCCTAATATTGCCTCAGGTGAGACTGCGATCTGCACTACAGGTCGTTGCCGAAAAGGGCCGAAAATAGAGGGTTTTGTTGGTAGCTCACCTACTCTGAACCTAGGTCTAGACCCCCTTAAGCCAACAAGTAGGGGCCTGAGCTAGGGCATGCATATCATTTTCATGGTGTTCCTCCCCATAAATTCAATCATATTTCATTGAAACCTAAAAAAAAACATGAGCCAAACATTACTTTCACCTTACAGTAAAGAGCCATGAGAAATTTAATTCTATATATCTTGAGCATATTTGAGGTTAAGTTGGGTTGTCGATCCCACATTTTCCAACATAGGTGGTGGTTTCTCCTAGGGATAATCCCTCAAATTGACCATATTTATCGTGGTTTCCCCTAAGGACCTCGCCTGGAAGTGAAAACACACCAACCTCTTAAGTAGGGTCTCCCTAGGGAGAAAAATACATAAAAATGCATAAAAAAGGAATTAAATGGAGAGGAGGGTATGAGGACTTACTTGGTGGAAGCATAAACAAAAATGATCACATGTTGATGATGGAATCATTATCTAATGTTTGGGTGAAAATGGGAGTTTTCTCCACTGCTTTCACTCTCAACCTATAAATCTGTAAATGAGCTCCAACTTAGCATATTTTCCTTATATCTATCCATTAGGAGTTAACATGTGAAAATTTCCTCCATATATTAGACATTTCCCTTCTCCAAATTTGTTTATTCATAATCATCATCCATTTTTTCATCATAATTTTTCACTAATTACTCTTTTACTGCAGTCTTATAGGTACATTGATCATCATAATAAGGTATTTTTGAGGTTCTGCTACTGCAATGAGTATTTTCCTTGAACTTGGCATATAGGGGTAGGGATTTCCCTACTATTTTTGTTGTATCAATGACTGTCACTGCCATATTCATTGTTCCCTAATGTTAGACGCACATGGTGAAGACACTCTATATTTGCACATCGTAGATTATGTGATAGATCCTTCATTCTCATGGATTCCCTATTTGCCATGTTGGTGTCTATAGTGCATCTTTTTATCACTTTGAAATCCATCCTTTTGATCCACCATTAATTTGAATATAAGCCTCACATCCTTTTATTTTTCATCTTCTAACTATAACCTGAGAGGATTCCATCACTACCTTTTCACCTTGTGATGAATCTTATGCATGTTGAATTTCTCTGGTCTCATTTATCACTGTAATGATATTTCCACTTAACCTTCTTGGTAGCCTTCAGTTAGTGTGTTCATACTTCTTGGAGGGGCCTCTATAATGAGTGGTTCTCCTTTCCATCAACTTTCCTCCTTTCTTCTTGGGGCGATTCTGTCATCTTGGAACAATTTTCTACCATTTATACCACTCGTTTCTCCAAGATGAGATTTATTTGTGTCCTTCTCATACTTGTTAATCATTGAAGGGTACTGAGAATCCTTTCACCTAATTTTTAAGCTCATTAAGACCTCACAAAAAATATACCCTGTATTGAGCACACTACTATCTTTTCTTCAAGTTCATTAAACCAAGAATAAGACACACTTTTGAGTATCCTTTTTATATTTTTTAGGCATAAAGCTTACTTGTCTTCTCATTTATGCTTGTTAACCATGAAGGGGACCCCAACAAATAGAAAGATAAAAGGTTGGGGAAGTAAATTTTCTTATTCTATTAGTAAAAATGGTACCATCAATTATGCAACCCCTAACCATGGCACATGTTTGTCTCATTGCCTTCCAGTTGGGTTTTAGCTTTCCTAGGAGATGTACCATATATATGAATCATTATACTCCTTCAAATAGTTACTCTTCTAGTCATTATGGAGTGTACTTCAATTCATTTTGAATTGTTGTATGATATCACATGGTGCTTATTAGTCAATGTTTCCAAGTCACTTTTGTGTCATGATTTACATGTTTAAGGGAAGTCTAAACCTTGGTCGATCATCTGCAATCCTTGTTTACCTTTCATGTTGAACATCCTCATGTCAGTTGTACCTCATGACATTATCCATTCACATCATCTCTCGGTCTATTCCATGTTTATTGATTGGGGATACATTATGAACCTCCTTCAATGGAAATTCTCCTGTCAAATTTAGCTCATTATCCTGTATTTTGATCTAGGAACTAGTAGGACCTTGGAGATTTTAGAACTTAGTGGGTTGTGCTAGGTACCTTGGGATCCATTTTCGTTATTAGTGTGTCCCCTCATGTCTATTAATGGTATAACTCAATTATCAATAATCAATAGTTTCTACCATGCTCAAAATTAGCTCATTCATTCACATGATATAGATTCATACCATGAAGGTTGAGTATAAGACCTCATGATAGGGACATCTCACTCTTATATGACACCCTTATTGAGCTGCATTAGAGTATGTATCACTTTATGTACTTTGAGGGATATTTTGGGGAAAATATTCTATGTGTCCATAATCCTGCTAATGTATACTATGACATATATACACATTATCTTTGTTATTGGAAATGAACTTTTAGTTTTTTGCATGGATCCATAATTATGCATTTATTGTGGCCATGTTCTAGCATTTCATGTCATGGATCCACAATGGATGATTGGTGGCCATGTTCAATTTCTCTTTATGTTGAGCATGGGTATGCCCATTTTCAGGATGATCATATTATGATTGAGACATGGGTATTGGTGTGAATTTGATCTAGTCCTTTGGTATTGACTCCTTCCTCACATTTTGATGCATGTTTTTTGTAATTCATTTTGGCCCTCAATTTCTCTTATGACCTCATGCATTAGGGGGCATCTATTACACGGGGGATTCATTAGGGGAGTAATACCATACCACGTGCATTCATATTGGGGGATATATATTGAGAAAAAAATTCATAATATATTGGGGGATATATAGGTGGTAAAGGGTTTTTATATTGGAAGGTATAAAAAATGAAGCTCAAAGTTAATGAAAAAATATAAAGGGGCAAAAAATGTTAATGAAAAAACTGGACACCTATAATATCTAGTGAAAGTAGGGTTTTTTTTAAATTGGTAAGGTGTATTGGGTTTGTATTGGTAGGGGGTTGAATAATGTGATTTTCAGAGGTATTTTCCAATATATAGTCAAATTAAGGGATTGTTTAGTATGCCACGAACACACATGATATGTCAAAGGTTCATTGAGTGAAGCCTCCATGATCTATTATAGCCCACTTACTTTATGTCAGGTATAGAAGCCTTAGTTCCACCTTCTAATTACTTGGCTTAAATGCATCCTTATCCCTTCTTGACTGTGCACTTTTAGCAGCCCATCACTCCCACAATCTTGTCATCATGACACTAATAACTCATTTGTAGTGGGAAAACATGATAATTGGGTAACTTACTTGCCTTTGGCATGAGATGGAGGTGAATTTTCTAGAATAGGTTAATCCCAAGGAGATAATTTTGACCTACTTGTTCATGATTTGGCTAAGGGTCAATTATTTTGGAAATTTCCTAACTTCTCATAGTCCTAGGTGTCTTGATACATCCTCTTGATTTCAAAAAATTCACATATATAGATAACTAGTCAAGAGGAAAGGAACCGATAGAGACTATAGCCCAATTACGATGGTGGATTTCTACCTAAACTTCTTTTGCATGTGAGGTGAGCCCAATTTTATAGTAATTCAAGGGAAGGTTCATTCCAGTGATTAAGGAGGTGTTCATATATATGCAAAGGTGTAATGCATTTTTATATTTTTGTTAATGAAAACATTTGTGAGTTCTCTCTTCCCCATTTCATGTTTTTCTGTATATGTATGTGGTTTTGTTTATTGCTAGTACATGCTAAATTTCCTTTCTAGAGAGGAAACATAATATTTTTTGGTTGTGTGTGGGTGTGTGGGATTGGATTAGAAAACTAGGAGGAGGATATTTGAGCTAAATCAGAGTCTCTAAAACGATCCATAGGGCCTACTAACTTCACCAATCTTTGAGGGTTTTAGTTGCACCTATCTTATCTTACTTGATGAGGTGAATAATATATATTTGATTTAATCCATGGGTATTCATTTACACTTTTCCACACACTTTCTCATGGATATAAGGGCAAGATTCATCAATCAATAAGTATTTACCTTTTCATAATATTTATATGTAATAATTTGATCACATGTTTTTAGGGTTTTTGGAGAGGAAAGGGAAACATCTGAAAAATTCACTGTTATGTTACCTATTTAAATTGTGGCATGGGAAACTTATAATGCTTTCATGAATTTAAAACCCATGGGAAATTGATAGGATATGGAGAAATTATTATGTTACTAAAAAATCCCAGACCTTGTAATAACCATTCCTCTATGGGAAAAAAAACATAAAGACTTATAAGATTATCCAACTTTTAAGGTCTTGAATTTCTAGTGACGTTTTGAGGTGTTAAACAATTTTTTTTTTTATAAAAGGGGAAATGTGAGTCTTTGAATCACGTTTTCAATCAAGGTTTGTAGTAATAAGATATATATTTATAATGAGGTATTATGCACATCAAACAAAGATTGTATGCCAAAGTTATGACCTCGGGAAGTTGATGTATCAATTTACCCCAAATGGGCCCACAATTTTGGTGCTTCACCTATTAGGGTTAGGTTTTGGATTTTTAGGGTTTTCCATTATTTCTCAATAATAAATAGGCATTTGAGACTCATTATAAAATAGTTCAGAGGCATATAGCTACCACATATCTTCTCAAAGATAAGCTACCACCACCCGAGATAGTTTATTTCCATTCTATATGTAAGCATATTTTAGTTCTTTGATATTAATGAAATAAAGTTTTATTCTACTGCATCTATTTGTTTTTGGTTATATCTGTAGTCTATTGTGTTCTTGTATAATTCTGAATCATTTTGATTAAGTTTAGTAGCATTTGACAAAGTATCGTAGAGTTTGCTGAGTTTGGATGAAGCCTAACCAAGTCTACCGAGTTTTGATTATTGATTGAGTTAAACCAATATTTAACGCATGATTCATTTTAATAGTGAATTGTATATATTAATTTCCATTTTCATTTTCGTAGATCCATGTTACCATGAAGCACTCATTAGCGAGCATTTGGACAAAGCAGTAGAACATGGCTTTATAACAAGGGTAATTTTAGGCCATCCCAACCTTATGTGATATATAGTATATTCAAAAAATGTAAAATAATGCTAAAAGTGGAAAAAATGGTGGGCCAAGTAATGCATAATTTATTTATGCTTTGAATCATGACAACTAGTTTTCCTCTTGGGGCTAGGGTCTATAGCGTGTGCAACTAAAGCAACTCCATCGGATTTTATTTACTAAACTAGTCACTTATTTGCATGCTATTTAGTATGCCCCCTTTTGAATTAGGGTATATTTATTCTTATATATGGGTGTTTTTTTTATTATCTAATAGTAAAGGTATATTTTACCATGCGATTCATAGGGACTAGACAATCTATGGGTAGGGAAAAAATAAGTTCTCATTTTCATAAAGGACTTATTTCATGATTGTAGTGACATGAGTTAATTCCTCTTTAAAATATTCTGTTTGTAAAGCTTTATTTCTAGCACATCAAGATCTTAAACTTAACTGCAATCATTGATTTCATATTTAAGAGTAATTGTCAAAATATTTAATACTGGGTAAATTTTATGAATTATGCTTTTCTTCCATTAATGCTCCCAAGTAATGGAATTTTGGAAGCTATGAGACTCCATTTAACCTTGCATCATTGAGGTAAATATTTGTATAATGGTGGTTGTATTTGAAATATAAGATAAATATTAACCAAAATTGTTCTTTTTTATTTGTTTTTATTGATATCATTCCTGAGTGGTTAACGTTAGGAATTTTCCAAGTTTTAGAATCTTCTAATGTTAGGTCCCTATATTACTAGTATAGTCCCTTATTATTGTTAGTGTAACCACCTTATTGTTATTATTGTACCCTTGTAACCCCCATATTGTTATTATTGTGCCATTAAATTATTATTGTTAGGTCGGCTAGGATTACATTGTGGCCCCACTAGGATTACATTCTGGCTCCATGGACTCCTATATATAGAAAGGAGGTTTTGTAATTTGAATCATCCAAGAATTGTTCATTCATGTAAAGTATTAGAGGTTGCCCCCTAGAAGTGGCTTATTTATAAGGCATTGATATCTCTTTTCTTCTCTTTTTGGAGCTGGTTTCACAACATTTGGTATCAGAGCTTTGGATTCTAGGGTTTTGCTACTCTAAACTGGTCATCGTGGAATTTTCGCTATAACTTTTTTTCTACGAAGGTTGAAATTTTTAGGGTGCGAAGCCGAAATCCTGAGAAAACTCATCAAAACATTTCAGAGCTTGGTTCACAATATTTTCATAGATATGATCTGTGGAAGGTAGTGCTTTTTCAGGCTCTCGAATTTCATCTCAAAGAGGTGATCGTGGGAAAAGATTCATAACTCTCTCTCTGAGAATTGGATTGGAATGTCGTAAAAAGTGGTTGCACGTACATGGACTTTAGTTTCCTGGCTATAAATTTCAAAGCCAAAGGATGAAACAGTGACACGTGGCAAGTCGTACAAGTTCACTCTACTAAACCAGTCCAAAATTGGGTCATTGTGGGAGATTGGACATAACTTTGTCTTGAAGAATCCAAATTAGATCAGACCTGTGGAATTTGAAAGAAGCTTCAGAGGGCTACTACAGGGCTGAATTTTAGATATTGAAGATCCCCAATTACAGAGATAATTCAATTTCAATATCGAGCTCCTCAAAAGCAAGCAAAAGGTGTGTATTTTTTTTTTCCGAATTGCATAAGTCTTATTTGAAGAATCAAGTTGAATTGATTCCAAGGGAATATTGTAGAATATATATCAGTATTAGATTCTAAAATGGCCCCTAAAAATAATTCAACACCCATTAAGCCTTTAGAAGGCTCTACTATGACTCATGAAGACGAAGAATGGCAACATGACATATCAAAATTACAAGAGCTAGTGCAAAAAATTTCGCTCTCGCAAAGAACAACAAAAAATGAAATGAAATTTTTGAAGAAAGGTGTGGAAACTAAGATGGATGGTTTGAAGAAATGCGTGGAAGCTAAGATGAATGGTTTGGAAGCTAAGATGGATGGCATGGAAGTGGGCATGGAAGCTAAGATGGATGACATGGAAGCTAAGATCAATGAAAAAATGAAAGACAACATGAAAAACATGAAGAAGGGTCTAAAATTAGACATTGAAGGTTTGGAAAAGTTGATACAAGAAATGTTTCCTAATGGTGAAAAGATAGTAGAGGAAACTCATGATGAGAAAAAAATAAATGTTAATCGTGATTTCATAAACTCTACAGTTGGAGGGAAGAACCACCATATTCCAAAAATGGATATGAGGAAGTTTGATGGAAAGGATCCTGTAACATGGATACTACAGATGGAACAATACTTTGATCTCCATAATGTGAAAAACACACAAAAGGTACGCATTGCAACTTTACATTTAGAACAAAATGCATTTGTATGGTATTGATGGCTTTTCTCCCATAAAAAAATTGTCACTTGGTCAATTTTTATGGAGGAAATGATAGCAAATTATGAGGATACAAAGAGAAACACCTTCTTTAGCCAATTGATAAATCTCAAAAAAAAGGGTTTAATGGGGGAGCACATTGAGGACTTCCAAAAATTGAATATAAGGGTAATTGATATTCCAGAGGAACACAGGATTGATCTCTTCATAGGTACTTTAAAGGATAACATCCAACATGAAGTTCACGTTTTGGAACCTGATTCATTGGAGAAGGCATTCAGGTTGGCAAGAAAAATTGAATGTAAAATTATAGCGACAAGGAAGCCTACCACTCACTTCTATAAAGAGGGAAGTGTTGCTACTCCTAGATTTCCACAACCTACAAGGTTGACACCACAAAAATTGGAAGAAAAAAGAGCAAAAGGGCTTTGCTACAGTGGTGATAGAAAATACACTAAAGGTCATAAGTGTGCTGAGAAGAAATTATTTTACATAGATTGTGAAGAGGAAGAAGAAAATGAACAAGAAGAGGATATACACCAGGAACCAACCCTAGAAGAGGAAGAAATGAATCCGACCATATCGTGTAATGCATTGGCAGGAATTACCACTCTTCAAACTCTCAAGATAGAAGGACATATCAAGAAGAAAAAGGTAATAGTGTTGATTGATTCAGGTAGTACCCATAATTTTATTCATTGTAAGGTAGCCAAGGAATTTAATTGTTTCCTATACCCAACACCAGAATGTCAAGTGATGGTTGCAAATGGAGGAACTATAAATTGCTCTGGAAAATGCCATAATATCAAGGTAACCATGGGGGAATATGTATTGAATAGTCCAATGCTTTCCATTCCTATGGGAGGTGCTGATGTTGTACTAGGAGTACAATGGTTACAATCTTTGGGGATGGTAGCTTTTAATTTTCAAGAACTTTTCTTGAAATTTTTTTCAGAAGGAAAGGAAGTCAAATTATGGGGCATTGCAGGGAAGCCGGGAAAGATAATAAGCTCTAATGTCATGACAAAGCTTCTAAAGAAATAACAATGAGGCATAATTGCACAATTATGCTCACTAGAAGTTCCAACATCAAAATCATCTATTTCTGCAGATCTCCAACAAGTCTTGGACAATCATTCCAAGGTGTTTGAAACTCCCAAAAGGACTCCCACCTATTCGTGATCATGATCATGCTATTCATTTGATTCCAGGAAGTGTTCCTCCAAACATCCGGCCTTATAGATATCCTTACTTACAAAAGAGCGAAATTGAACGCATGATTGCAGAAATGTTAGAGGCGGGTATAATTCAACCTAGTCAAAGTTCTTTCTCTGCTCCTGTAGTATTGGTACACAAGAAGGATGGATCATGGCGAATGTGTCCAGATTATAGGGAGCTCAATAAGCTCACCATTAAAGATAAATTTCCCATTCCCATGATTGATGAATTATTGGATGAATTACATGGAGCAATTTATTTTACCAAGTTGGATCTTCATTCAGGATATCATCAAATTAGAATGAAGACTGAAGATATTCAGAAAACAACATTTCGAACTCATGACGGTCATTATGAATTTTTGGTCATGCCTTTTGGCCTTACCAATGCACCTTCTACATTTCAAGGGTTGATGAATTCCATTTTCAAACCCTTCCTTAGAAAATTTGTGCTAGTATTTTTTGATGATATACTAATCTACAGCAGGTCTTGGAAGGATCATATTCAACATGTTGACACGGTGCTCAAAATATTACAGGAGACACAATTATATGCAAAAAACATCCAAATGTTTCTTTGGAGTACAAGAGGTGGAATATCTGGGTCATATTGTATCTCACGAGGGTGTTAAGGTAGACCCTAAAAAAATTAAAGCCATTAAGGAATGGAAAGTCCCCACAACCATAAAGCATTTGCGAGGATTTCTCGGGTTAATAGGGTATTATCGAAAGTTTGTTAAGAATTATGGGAGAATAGCAACACCTCTAACAACATTATTCAAGAAAGATGCATTTTCATGGAATCTTGAAGCAACTAAGGCCTTTGAACATCTTAAAGAGGCAATGTGCCTAGCACCAGTCTTGGCTGCGCCAGACTTCACAAAAACCTTTATTGTGGAATGTGATGCCTTGGGAAATGGAATTGGTGTTGTTTTAATGCAAGAAGGAAGACCCATTGCTTTTGAAAGTCGTCCAATCAAAGGAAAGTATTTACAGAAACCTATTTATGAGAAGGAAATGTTAGAAATACTGCATGCACTAAATAAATGGAGAACTTACCTAATGGGAAGACACTTGAAGGTAAAAAATGATCATGATAGTCTTAAACACTTTTTGGAATAAATAATATCTTTAGAAGAGAAACAAAAATGGGTCACAAAGATGTTGGGTTATGACTTTGAAATAATATACAAAAAAGGGAAGCTAAATGTTGTTGTAGATGCACTCTCAAGAAAGAATGAAGAGGTGGAAGCATTGTTTTGTGTCATTTCTATTATCGAACTAGATTGGATAACCGAAGCAAGAGATGAATGGAAGAGGGATGAAGACGTGTGGACACTCATTCAAAATTTGCAACAAGATCCTAGTACATCTGATACATTTAGTTGGAAAAATGATTCCTTATGGTAAAAAGATTGCTTATATCTTTGTAAGAATTCCCAACTAAAACAAAATATTCTTTTGGAATTGCACACTTCTCCTTTAGGAGGACACTCAGGATTTTTAAAAAGTTACCACAGGGTGAAGAAAGATTTTTTTTGGGATGGCCTTAAATATGATATTCAAAAGTTTGTGGCGGAATGTTTGGTTTGCTAGCACAATAAAGTTGAGACAATTAAGACCCCAAGTCTTCTACAACCTTTACCCATTCCAAGTCAATGTTGGGAGTAGATTTCAATGGATTTTATCACAGGTTTACCTAAGTCCGAAGGAAAGAGTGTCATCATGGTGGTAGTTGATAGACTTACCAAGTATGCACACTTTTGTGCATTATCTCATCCATTTAAAGCAAGCACAGTTGCTACTACATTTATGGATAGAATTCAAAAGCTACATGGAAGCCCAAGGGTTATTGTGAGCGACAGAGATCCCATTTTTACTGGAAATTTTTGGACGGAGTTATTTTCTTGTTTAGGTACTCAATTAGCTCATAGCTCATCTTATCATCCTCAATCTGATGGTCAAACAGAGATAGTAAATAAATGTTTGGAAGGATATCTTCGTTGTTTTGTATCTGATAAACAAACACAATGGGTCAAGTCGTTACCTCTCGCTGAATGGTGGTATAACACTTCCTTCCATACTGCAGCAAAAATGACCCCATTTATGGCACTTTATGGATATCATCCACCATCCATCACATCATCTTTAAGAGAAAATTCGAAGGTTCAAGCAGTGGAAGGTCACATCAAGCATCAACAAGAAGTTCTCCAACTCTTAAAGGACAACCTAAATTTGGCACAAAATCGAATGAAACAACAAGCAGATCAACATCGCAGCGAGAGAAGTTTTGATATAGGAGATTGGGTATTTTTATAGCTACAACCATACAAACAAATGTCCCTCAAGCAAGGTAAGAAGGATAATAAATTATCGCCAAAGTACTATGGTCCTTACAAGGTGTTGCAAAAGATTGGTACTATGGCATACAAATTAGAGCTTCCTGCTTCTTCAAGAGTGCATCCAATTTTCCATGTTTCATGCTTAAAGAAGGTTATAGGTGAAAATCTTCCAGTTCAAACAATATTGCTAGAACTTGATGAGGAAGGAAAAATTATATTGGAACTTGAAACAGTCATGGAAACAAGAACTCGATAGCTACGAAATCGATCAATTTCAGAGTATCTCATTAAGTGGAAGAGCTTACCCACCGAATATTCTACATGGGAGGATGAAAATTTTATATAGAAGCACCCAGAGCTACTCAAGCATTGAGGATAACACTTTTTTGAAGGAGAGGGGAATGTTAGGTCCCTATATTACTAGTATAGTCCCTTATTATTGTTAGTGTAACCCCCTTATTGTTATTATTGTACCCTTGTAACCCCCATATTGTTATTATTGTGCCCTTCAATTATTATTGTTAGGTCAGCTAGGATTACATTGTGGCCCCACTAGGATTACATTCTGGCCCCGTGGACTCCTATATATAGAAAGGATGTTTTGTAATTTGAATCATCCAAGAATTGTTCATTCATGTAAAGTATTGGAGGTTTCCCCCTCGAAGTGGCCTATTTCTAAGGCGTTGATATATCTTTTCTTCTCTTTTTGGAGCTGGTTTCACAACATCTAATACTTGAATTTTTTGATTGGATTTGAGATTTTTGAATTTCTTAGAAATTTGGCCCTTGGTTACAATATATGGTGGTATTAGGGGTTGGAATATATAAATTTATACATTACATGGATATTTCCTAATTTTTTACCATAAAAATATTGTATGGTCAACATATTTGATTGTATCATATCCATATTTGTATGGTATAATATGGTTGTAAATATATTTCTTTATGATTGCAATTAAAAATATATATAAAATTTCCATAAAACCCAAATACTATCATATAAATCATGAAATCTATAATAATAATTCATATATATATATATATATATATATATATATATATATATATATATATATGAAATTTTTGTAATATCTTCATGAGATGATTTTTTTTCTAGTTGTACTATATTTTTGCATAAAAACATTTTGGTTGGATCATGTTCATATTAGTGCCCATATATGGTAAATTACTATGATGTTGCCTATGCTTGAAATATTATAGCTTGGTTTTGATTATTTGGTTAGATTTCATATGATGCAACTCGTTTTTGGTTTGAAAATAATAATATAATTACTAATGGTGTTATTTCTAGACTCTAATTTAACTGGTGAAATTAGATATTGAATTATGAATGGAAAAATAAAGTGAATCAATGGATGCATGGTCTTCTTTCAAGGATGGTATAAACCTATCTATTTCAATGAATAAAATTTAGACAATGGAGAAAAACAAGCAGACCATGAACCAAATGTTAATATAAAATAATAACATGGCTAATTGTTTTCTCATATTTCTATAGACAGAGGTTGTGTTTCTAAGGCCTTTAGTTGTAGGCCACTAAGCGATTATCTTTATAAAGGAGGAAAAGCTGAAGAATCTCAGAAGCTATTGGAAAAATCAAAATCTAAAGGCCATTTTTCTTCTAGTACCTCTTTTTTATTGTTGACAATGGAAATCAAAGTCTGGCTAAGAAATTGTTTAATAGCTTGGCTTCATTTGGATGCAAATATTCAAGGGAGTTCTACAATTTTTTATCTTAATTTTGAATATTCATAATATTTTATAGGATTTGTTTCCCACATGTACTAATAGTTTCATTTCATTATTTTAAAGTATGATAATGATTCTAACAAAATATCTTTAGTGTATATTGTTAATAAAAGTTGAGAATGACAAAGACTTCCAAGTCGCACTAGTGTGCATCATGGATAGGAAAATAAATGTTCTCTAGGATAGAGCTATCATCTAGATGCATTGAGGACAATGCATATATAAGGGGGATGGGAATGTAATACCCTAGCTTGACCCCCCCGCCTAAATGGTATTCTAAATTTACATATGATACTTAGGTTGGTGAGCCAAGATATGATGACTAGGTTGGTGAGTTAGACTCTATTCAGGAATGCATTCCTTTGTATGTATAAATATGTGAGGCTAGTGGGTCAATGTAATGATATTATTTAAGACCGGGTTGTTTGTGTGGCCGAGCCAAAGATCATAAGTATTAAAAAGACTAGAGTGTATGTATCATACAAAAGTGCACATGTAATGAAAAAAATAACACCATAGTTGTAGACTAGGGGATGAAAAGAGCATGAGGGGGGGGGGGGTGTTGGAATTCCATGAAAGAAAAGTATCTTGATATAAAAATATAATATACTATTATAATATATTATTGAAATATAAATAAAGGAGAACCATGCCTATACAAAAGGTGTTCCCTTATTTAATGAGAGATGGATCAGTAGGGATATGTATCCTTGTTTGAGGGCCTGGATGGTGCCTAGAGACTTCATAGGGAAGTAGGAACTATTGGAGTCACAATTTTATTCATATCCTTGGATAACCTAGTTCAAAACCATTGAGGTAGTGGCACATATGGATGGACTATGAATATAGAGAAGAGGGTGCACTAATTGGGTGTCAAGATAATGAGGAATGCGAGCTTGTTGGTTGGAGGCTGATGGGGTTCGATACGTTGGAATTATTGTGTTTAGTACTATATATGTACTTGGCTTGAGAATATTATGCCAAAGTGAAGTCACAAAACCCGCTCGGGGATGACTTTCTACTAAGAGAGTTAGAGTAGTGCAGTCTGTAGTTGGGTGGCACATTCAAAATGTGCAACTATAGTTAGTCAATTTTCACAGATAAGCATTTGAAACTTTTTGTATGCATTTTTTAATGTATTTTATGGAATAATATTTTACTATTCTCTCATGTTATGTATATGTATTATGTTCCTGATATTAATATGTTAGTGGGTGGAATTTCCCCAATTAGGGGATGTTACAAGTCTCACTCCTTTGTACTTTCATCCATTTCCATCTAGAGAAATAGAAAGAAAATAAACCTCATATTCTTGCTAGGTTCTATCCTATAATGGTTTCCTAGATCATATCTTATGTTCATTATGGTTTGTGAGTTTTATTTAATTGTGCTCTATTTTTCAGATTTTATCTATTTCATGCATACACATAACATAATAATTAATGAATTTAGAAATATAAGGATAAATTAAACCTCATAGTATAGATTTCATATTTTCAAATATGTTTTAGCAGATTTGCTATGACAATTTTTTTAGTGAAATATTCATGTAATTTTATCAAACAAATGTGATTGAAAATGCATATGGTATCCCCATATTAACAATGTGAAGTTTTTATAGAAACACATGTTGTATAAGTTAAAGAAAATAATATCTAGGATTTGGTCATCTGAGATAAGAATATGTAACAATATTTCTTACTTATAAATTTGGATATAATAGTTATAAAACTTGGAAAATCTTCTTTTAAGCACTTTTCTCTTTAATTTACAAAATTTATCCAGAAATTTAGTATCTAGCCTTATAAAAAAGGAAATGTATTAAGGATGTTCCAGATATTGGATATGATTGAAGAACACTAGACATTGATATATGTTAAAATAAATTTTAGGGTTTAACAATGATTTCTTGATATTTGATCCCATTTGTGTGGAAATTTTAACATTAGAAGTATTTTCTCACAAGATTATGATTTAAATTTATTTTTTTAATAATAAATCTTAATGAAAAATGAATTTATTCATTATATTTTATAACTAATCCAAGTCAACATTCAACAAAATGAAAAAGAAAAATAAACCAAGAACAAGAAAAATGTTGTTAATTTTAGTATGGGCCCCATTATTTTATGAAAAGCTTCACAAAATAATGGGGTTTTTGTTTTAGATACATCATGTTTCCAAATACCATTTCTTATGATGTGACCAAAAGCTCCCTGATTATATTTTTCTCTATACTTTCATCCATGATACATACCACTAGAAAAAATAATTACCTTCCATCCCTAAACTAATGGGCATGTAGAGGTAGTCAACATCATGATTATACATATAATTCAAATGTACAACTTCAAGAATACACATGCATGAGAAGAAAAAAATTCTTATTTTTAATACAAATACAACAAACTACTTCACAATTGTATTGGCCATGGATTCCTTTTTAGCTATCCTTAGAGTTTTAGTCATTGGACCTAATTATTGTGGATTCACTCATTGAATTCATAGAGGAAGATTCCTCCCATGCTCAATCCTATGATCATAATGAGGAAAAAAATAAACAAAATTTGTTGAATGGATCTAGCACATCCAAAAACAAGTTCATTATATTATATTTAAATCCAACACCAAGTACTAGTAGTGACATGATCAATGTGAGTATCCACACGAGTTTCAAGTTGGTGCAAGGTATGGTTGCACTTTCATAATGGATATTTATGTTCATATAATATATTCAAACCACTTTAATATGATCCTTACACTATCAGAAAATATATAAGTGAGAATTACTATGAATTTAATATTCTATCCTTAGATAATTCCTTGTCTTTAGTGTGGAGATAGTTTGACCATTTATTTTACTTGTTTTGGACACCTCAGAAGTTGTAGATAACTTAACCTCTATGCATATCAAATTTGACTACTTTGAGAAAGATACAACGGAGTATGTCATGGGTATTAAAATTGGGTTTTCAAACCAAGGACTTTTCATCACCAATCTAAATTGTTCACTTAGAACTAAATTTAGTAGAAGTTTTCCCATATGATGTAGGGACTTGATGAAATGAGGAACATTTCTTCGTAAGAGGGGATTAATGATTGAAACATTTATTACACTATTATACTATATCAAATGATATTTATTTTGATAGTTCACGGATCTTGAAATTTTAGTGATTTTTTTGAGCTCTTCCCACCATTTCTAAGGTTGAAAACCATAGACTATTTCTTCAGCTTCATTTTCTAATGTAGGGATCATTAAGATATTTCTAATGAGGTATCAACTTAAGGAAATTTAATGTATATGTGAAATTTAGGCCCTATAAAATATGGTGTTCCAACACAACTTTTCATGGCCAAGTTTTCTTTTTCCACCTCTTCTCCTAGGTTTATGGTGTCTACTTTAGAGGTTTCACACTTATTTCTTACTATATTGTAATAAAACATATTTTTTAAATTATTGTTAAGGTTTTTATTCGTATTCGTATTCATATTCATATTCATATTCATTTATTTATTTTCTCTAATAAGCATAGTCATCACATGTATTCTCAAAGATAAACTACCACTCTAGTCATTATGTATTTGATTCACATCGTACTTTTCTCAAAATATTGTATTAGTGTTATATTTCCAATATTATGTGTTATTCATTTCATTGTGAATATATTTTGGATCACTCATCTCTTTGTAAACTATTGTGAAAAGCTTAATGTAATGATTAACACAACATAATGTTGATGCAATATTGTAGAGTCATTAATTTCTCCTCTGGTCTCAAATAACCATTAAGAGAAATATGTTGTAATGCATATTTTCGTTACGTTTTAATGTTTATTTAATGATCGTTATTACTCTCATTTAATGTATCCCAAATCAATTTTAAGGGGATGTTGGGTTACATGTCTAACATTAACTTGATTAATGGGTTATTACCTTTGATTTACGATTTCCACGCTTTAATCTTCATGATTTTATATTATGTAATATTTATATGAGTTGCGTATTTTATTTGAAGATATTTTGAGCTCCAAAATAAAGAAATATATTTGTGAGAGTGAGTTTATTTGATCAGAGCTTTTTATCTAATATAATCTTGGTGTTGATGTGTTTTGTTTATGATTATCTATATACTGTAAAATTTTCGTAAAAAAATTTATTGCTAGAATTTTGATATTCTTATATTCATGTATTGTTAAATTTATTGATTATATATTTATTTTAAATTTATTTTAGCCTAAGTTTGAGGGGGAATTCAATTGGTGATCGGAAGGTTCAAATTCCCCTAGTTGTGATCTAGTTTATGGAGAGAAGGATAGGCCTTATACTCCCAGAGGTTTACTAGTTGGGTTCCTCTCGGATATAAAAATGAAAAAAAATAGCTTAGCTTATAATTGGTCTAGATCTATCTTAACTCCAAATCTATTAAGTGCCGAAATGAACCAAATTTATTAAGGTGCAAATGATTTTTAGAGTGTAAAACATGAGAAAAGTTTATTCCTTAAGGGCTTTCATCCCTCTTGGTGCTTTAGATATTGGTTTAACATTAATCTAGGCTAGTTCGGGTGGTTGCATCTAGACTTTATATGATCATAATTGTTTATATGTATATTTTAGGTTTTAACCCTAAACAGAAATTATCTACACACAAATCTTATAACAGAAAATAAACAATAGCGAGAGCATAAAACATAAAACAAATAAACACAGAGAATTTCCCCTAGATCCCAAATCGAGATGACCAACTTGATATTTCATTATGTTCCTTTTAGTGTTACAACACATATATATACATGCCGAAGCATACATAAACCCTAATCCATTAACCCTAGTTTAGAAAATAACTGTAGTTCCCTTGAATGGATCTACAAAAAATACCAGGGGCGTACCCCAAAACCATGTACAAAACCATGCACAAAACCATGGGCGCGGACCGCCCAGTAGGAATTAAGGACCAAAAAATTTTTGCCGGGGCGCTGCCTCGGACCCCAATAGGGGGGGCTATCACCCCCCCTCTTACCCCCCCACGCGTGATTAGTCATGGAAAGAATATAACACATACCCAACATATATGCCTTAAATGAAATGCACCCTTCAAAATTTTCTATCATTCATAATATAGAGAGTACTACCAACAAGTTCATTTCAAAAATTACAGGAGAATACTATGAATATAATGAATTAACAATGTTTAATGATGAAAAATATGAACAATAAAAAAATTAATAAGATACATATAATAAATAACAAATGTATTACATTGAACAATATAAATTTAACTTCTTCAAATTAACCTTTACACACTTTCTATATTTCTTGTTTTGTATATCAATCATATTAGAAAGGAAGTTGATTTCAAATACCATTCAAATCCTTAACCTAAGATATTGTAGTGAATTTCATACCATATCTCTCTTACTTCTAATAATAATAGTTTCCTTCTCCAACCTCATATGCTCCTTATAATTCTATTTCAATTCTATTACATTATTTTGGTTAGAATGCATTGTATATATCCATGCATTCGATATATATTAATATTATAATGGTTTAATGTGAAAATATTAACTAGGAAAGCATACCCAAGAAACCAATCAAACAAAGGTGGAATTTAGCTAATCATTGGAAATATCTTTTGCAACATCATAATATGTATTTTGAAATTATTTTGTAATACGTTATTGTTATATCATTTCACTTCATAATTTTCATTATCTTGCACTAGATCATGTGCTTTGACACCATCTCTTCAATTAATGTAATGTAATATATTGTTTTTCATTGCATTACTATTGAACCAATGCATCCCTATTGTTTTTAATTATATCATTGTTGAAATAAATGAACCTATGTTATTGTTGTAAATCATTTTTCACACTAATATAATTGAAATCAATGCATTTTATTGTTTTTCATTCTATATTACTGAAATCAATGTATCTACTTGATTCCTCTAAATCATTTTTTATTGTATAATAATTGAAATCAATAAACCCTATTGCTTTTCTTGATATCATTGCTACAATTAATTTCACTACTTGATGAATACATATTATATCATTATTGAAACCAATACAACTACTTCACTTATTTAAACCAATTTTGATTCTTATATTATCAATGGAATCAATGTGCTACTTATTTAATTTTTTTCACTATATCATCATCTAAATTGACACCTCTTAATTATATCTTAATTATAACATAATGGGTGTATTCATTATATAAGAATGCATCATCTAAAGTCTTTTCTATTATAAATTGGCACGGGTTCAATAAAATAAATTGCACAATTGATAATTGATGTCAATACTCACTGGAATATTGAGTTTAACAAATTATGACATTAGGGGGTGAATTAATACAACTTGATGGAATAAATATTCAATGTTTAAGATTATAATTTCCATATTTTGAATAATAATTTCCATAAGCCATTCATCAATATATTAGATTTTCTACCCATGGGTTTGTTTTGTGGCTTACATATTCAATTAGAGAAATTTTAATGTAAAAAATGAGCATAAAAAAAAAAGTGTAACAAAAATCAACTTTATAAGAACCAATAGGATTGAATATGATGATTTCAACCTTGGGGCACGATTCACCATTTTTGGAGGAAAAAGGTGAAAAGATAAAAATAAATAAATAAATAAATACAAAATTACCTTTTCAACTCATATTTTCAACTTCTCCCTATGATTTTACTTAAATCTAGAGTGGGAGAACTTGTTGGATACATAATTTAATATTTCATCCAAGGAGTACCCAAGTTGCATACTTTCGATGGACGCTACTGCAAGAAAAATGTGAAATACGTGAAAAACATGACTACAGTAACGTTTTTCATGTATTTCACATTTTTCATGTAGTAGGGTCCATAAAAAGTATGCAACATGGGTACTCCTATGGTGTAAATTTAAATTCCACACCTACACATTGCTCCTGCTCGAAATTTGAGTAAAATCATAGGGAGATAATTTGAAAATACAAGTTGAAAAAGTAGTTTTTTCTTTTTTTTTTTCCATCCAAAACTTGATGAGGTAATCTAATTTTATTTTATTATTTTCAATATTATTTTATAATATTTCTTAAGAGACTGATTTTATACCTCAAAATTTCTCTAATGTAAGTATTATTTCTTTCTTTCATGTTTGGTTGTTTATAGAATTGGTTCCTATAGAAAGTTTATTGTTTACATGTTTTTTCCTTACTTACTATCCCTTGTCCTTACTTCACCAACATGAATCACATATTGGGTATTGGCAAAACCTAAAATGATCACAAAATATTCATCTTATATCTTATCATGTTCATTCATATGTGAGGTAAAAATAGGGAATATTTATGAAAAATAAAGTTATTTGTATCATAGTGATGTATTGGAAGAGGTAGGGGGAGGGGTCAAACTAAAGGATTTTGGGATATTTTTATCCATATCTAGTGAGATTATATGTATTCTTTAATATCACATGAGAATAGTTGTTATGATACACGTTGAATGAGTGGGACATGTGAAAATTTTCTAGGAAGAATGAATATATAATATTTAGGACTACCAAAACTTCTTCTACCTCTTCCACACTTTGTACAGTCTAATTCTTTATTAACAAAGCCATAGTCACTATTATTTCCACCATATCTAAACTTTCATGTATTGCTTCTTCCTCACAAAGGAGAATAAAGAGCACTAATATCATTGTCATCATTCAAATTTCCACCATCATAGTGGGCATTGCCAATAAACCTACCGCTACTATGGCCTGCACCTCTAAGGGGTGGGGCCCTAACCATATAGTCTAGGGTCATTATAGTTATCATTATCTTGTTTTGTAACTCCAAGAAAGCATCTACCATGCATAGATAAGCCACAACCTCTCCCCACTGCCATGGCCATCACTGTAATTCCATTCATTATCTTAATAATTTTAATATCTTGAAGTATTCATGTTCTAGGAACTTAAAGTTGTGAAATTTCCTCCTATATATCTCACCTATGACTTATCCATGCACATGACCTCTATTATTGTTAGCTTGTCAAGAATATTCTCCCTCATTCATAATTTGGAAGTGACTTAAATTAATTAATAAACAATAATAATTGATTTGTTATCATTTATACATATTTGGTTAACTACAATAAACATTTTTAAAAAGATTCGCATATAACTTTTATCAATAAAAATTCACTTTTGAAATATACATATCTTCCTCTTTATCATTTATGTAACTTTTACAATCTTATTCTTTACTCTTCTCATTACCTTCTAGATAATGTTACAGGCAAATTTCTTTTCTAACATTGTAACTACATATGCAATGTAATTCTCAACATTCTTTCTTTAATAATATAAATCTCTTTTCACTAATAAAAACATTAGGTATAGCTTCTCAACCTTTTGATATCTGTCCATAACATTAAACCTTGTTTAATACTAAATTTCAACCTCTACAACTAGAACATATGTACAAACTAACCAAAGCCATGAATATCCTAAATGCAAAATAACATGAAATGTATCCCAACATCCAATGCCCTAACAAATATCATTGATATAAAATTTATTTATTTATTTATTTATAAACCATAAGCAAATGGGGGCTCTGGTTTGCATTATACAATTTAACTAAATTGCAGTTTCAAGTCACATTTCTGAAATTCCTTGCTATATCCATCTAATTCATACAAATTGATCTCTGATTAAGAAGAAATTCCTTGCTATATCCAACTAATTTATACAATTTGTTTAGTAATTTTGAAGTCAACATTATATTACCAACACAACAACGTCCGTGTAATGTTATGTGGAGTGATTCTCAATATAATATGTTTTTATCGTTAATTATAATTTATCATGAATTACATCCTACATCTACAAATCTTTATTTAAGATAAATCACTTTGGCACTATCACTTCTCATTTAAACAACAGTTTGGCTTTTAAAGATATCCAAGCCAGTTTTCTCACTGATGTTCCTCTGTACATGCCCAGCAAACTAGATTATATGAACGAGATTATTTTTCGATCTATTACTTCATATTCTACTAATTACGTCCCATATAACTTCCATATCAATGTAATTTAGCTATACAGTAGAACTCGGCTGGTTTACCATGATTCAACCCAAGACTTTCTCCAAGTTGGTTTCAAACATTTTATCAATATTTAACCAAATATTAAACTGAGATATCCTCATCAAATTTATATTTCTATATTTAAAATGTCGAACAGAAAGATATACAGGGAGTTGTGCCAGTATTAGATGGTTGCATATGTTGCTCATGGAGCTAGAAAGGCACTGAGAAGATGTGAACTAATCTGGAGGCTATTTCGTGGACGTTTCTACCTGTTTTGTATTTTTCAATTGTTTATGCATGTTTATGTTCTGAAGTTATATAATTTGAGATCTAAATTAAGAAGGAAAATTTATGAATTCTGGGAGGAAAATTTAACAAAAAAGACTTTCAGAAAGGTTGGATGCGTGGTGGCCAATATATATAAACAGCAGCAAAAGCTCTCATTGCATTATATCTATTTTATCTTTATTTTTCATTTCATAATTTTCTTTATTCATCCTTTCTAAATTATACTCCTATAGGAAATAGATTGATATGGAAGTATTTTCAATATAAAAATATTTAAAGATATATTTTCCAATAAATTTGTTTGTGTTGTTGGTTAGTTTGTGAGAGCAGTGGTTTAACTAACTTGTTTTTTTGCTTTGAAAATGATGGAAATTTTGACAGGATTTTAATATAATCTTGCAGGGAGCTTGTTTTTTTCCCTTTAAATCATGGAAATTAGGGCAAGATTTTAATAAAATCTGGCAGGGATTTTTGTAAATCCAGTAAATCAAGGTTCCTTTGAGGTTTTTGATGGTGCTGAATCCATTTCCACCACCAATAATATGATTCAAATATGATTCCTCACTCTCAGTAGACAACTCTATTTGTGAGATGACTCTCATCATTAACTTGTGGTTTGAGTAGCAACCACTAAAGGAATTTAAACTATTAAAATTACTAGAGATTACATCCAATTTGGGTCACATGAGCCCTTAGCATGGGTGGATTTTTTCCCATGAGTTTTTCCTAGAGAATTTAGAACATGTGACCTTTACACTATGGAGTGCCTTAACATAATATCTTTCTACTCTATGCCACTTGGATTTTGTTTCTTTCTACTCTATAACACTTGGGATTTAATAGAATTGTTTCTTTATACTCTATGCCATTGGGCTTTACTAAATATGTTTTGAGAATTACTAAAATGTAAAGTATAAGGAAAAATTATTAATATTTAGGTTTTTAAAGATTAAAAATTATGTAAAGATTAAAATAAATTTATGTCATTTGGGCTTTAATAAATTTCTTTCTTTCTACTCTATACCATTGGGCTTTAATAAATTTGATTAGAGAATTAGTATAAGGAAAAATTATTAGTATTTATATTTTTTAAGATTAAAAATTTTAGATAAATTTTTGGAAGAGAATTATATTTAGAATTTAGTTTATTCAAAATTTTGGATGGACAATCTAACCATCACGAACATAGAAATTTTGAGTTGATGTAGCGTTTTACATCATCTTAAAACTTCTATGTATCTCAAAAGTGTTTCATAGATAATATGTAAGAAAACACAATTTAAAAAAAAAAAAAAACTATAATATAATATAAATAAATAAATGTGAAAATCTAAATAAATTAAATTTATATACTTAAAGATGTTAAATTTATTATTTTTTATAATACATTATTAAACTCAATACCATATTTTTGAATATATATAAATATAATATATATATATATATATATATATATATATATAAAATTTATTTATTTCTTTCTATCTATCTAGGCTTTCCTAAGAAAACAAATGACAAATTCATTTAACTATCGATTTACTAGACCCAAAGCCATTTGCGCGTAGATTATTTTCAGAATCAGAGCTCCAATGGCAGAATTCTTTAAAATAAAATATGAGCGGGGAAGAATCTTAATTTTCCAGTTATCCTACATAAGGCAGGCAGGCATCATTTCAGAATATCGTGTCAATGACCATGGTTTTTTAATGCTGCCTGCGGGCATCTCACAATGTTCATTTTTATACTGGTCTGTAATGTAATAGAGTTATATTAACTGTAAAAGCTCTGGATATGCGCTTTCTATAGCCTGGCACTAGTTCCACCATTCAGTTATGTAAAACCGGAAACAATATGTCAAACAAATTCCATTCCAAGGCTTGTTCAACTTCACCAAATTGAGGCATTACCGTGAATTAATTTGTCATTGGCCGTAATAGTGAATAATTTGCAAGCTATATATTCACGTTACAACCATGTTCGACAGTAATTTTACAATTAGAAGCATAAACTAAATGCTGGTGAAAGAGTACCTTATTTTGTATTTGCAGATATATTACCCGGCCTTCTGTTTCCAAGGAAAAGTTGCTCATCCCAGTGCCTAGATTGTCATGGTAAGGTCTAAAGTACTGATTCCACGTGGTGTATGGGTATCAGTATTTGCTTGCTGCAGAAAACTTTGCTTTGGCTCTGGCTTGCCTTCTCTGGACGTGGTCAGTTTCAGAGACTTGGTCTCCTTTTCCTGATACTTAGAGAACAATGAAAGCGACAAGCTACTGTCAACTTCTTCCTCAGACCATGATTGGTCCTGATCATCTGCATGTTTTAGCATCAATTGCAGGTTGGGTTCCTTGGGTTTCTTCTTTCTCTCGGGTCGATTGTAATCTGATTCTGGACTTTCCAAAGTCCTCGGCTCTGGCTTTTGCTGCACCAGTTGTTCTCTCTGTATCTGGAAATTCAAGGAATAATATTGTCAGATGTCAGAACAATTTTAAAATGTATACTCTGAAATCTAGGGTTTAAAGAGTAGAAAACCAAGCTAGGAACTCTGTTAGTCACCCCTCAATAAACGAACATATTTTTCTTTTGTGGTTGTTCTTATTGGCATAATCATTAGAGTTGTTTTTGAACATTCAATGTAACATAAGTTACAAGAGGAGAGGAGGTTTTATAATTATGAGAGACACAACATACAACTGGTACTACTTAATGGTGCCCTAGAGCCCTAGAAGAAGAGGAAAGGAAAACCAAACAAAATGTCTACTTTTTCTACAAGCAATCAACAAAATAAAATAATATACAAATATTAGTGTAATGTAGTTCTTTTACATCAATCACAATGAGCAATTTTGTGTTATGCTAACAGTTTATTCAAAATTGCTTATTGTGATTGATTCAGAAGAAGTACATCAAAATCAAGAACTATATCAAAACATTATAAATCACAAAAAGTTATAATCACAAATAATTTACTCAAAATTGTTCATGGCGATTGATTCAAAAAAAGTACATCAAAACTAAGAACTACATCAAAACATTATAAATCATAAAAGTCATAATCACAATACTCTATATTGTTATCATCTAGATACCTGGAACTGCAATGGCAAGCTTTCCTGCTCAAGATCAATTGTTATAGGGTCATTGCGCTTAACAGGTGCTGATTGCAAGTTCGTGTCAGTTAAGCTAATACATGATGTTCCAAGTCTTCCATGGCCTAAATTAGTGGAATCCACAGTGGCTTCCCGGCTGTGCTTCCACCTGCTCCAATCAATTTCAACTTGTCTTATATGTTTCGTTGGCTGATCAGAAATATTGTTAAGATCTCCTTTAAAATCAGGCCTGAAGCAATCTTCCTTGGGCAAATTGCATATTCTCTCTGTCACTTCTTCCTGTTTCTTACCCCATTGGACTGAAAGATGAGGATCTGTAGTAGTAGTACTACCTAACAATTCTAAATTGGAATCCCTCCGAGGAACAGGCAAAGCCTTTTCCCTCTTATTTTTCCAATCCAGATTGTTGCCACTATTCCAGCTATACAAGTTTCTTGCACTGTCATAATTTGTTAATTGAATTTGATATGATCTGGAAATCCAATCTTCATGGGCTGCCCAAGGATTTCGATCATATCTGCACACATGAGAACAAAATAACGTACCCCACGTGAGTCTAGTTCTATGACTAGGTTTCAGTTTTCTTAGATGTGAGATCACCATGATCACTGAAAATTGAAAATCAATCTGCAAGATATTATTCTAGTTAACCCTAGCTCTATATATGCAGAGCATTGAAAAAATGCAATAGACCCAGTAGGATCCAGCTGCATTCTAGGCATATCATGCTGATTTTATGTGATGTAGGTTTTTAAACTATCAACTCACCTCGTTGTAAACCGATGATCAAAAGTCTGCATATTAGGACGGTTGAAAAGATTATAATATTGTGCAGATTCATAGTCATCATTGACCAGAAACCTTCTATTTTCGAATTGTTGTAAGCCTGTCCTCGAATGTGAGTAACAGTCGGGAAGATGATCTCGCCCTTCCATGTGCTTCTCGGACTGTGATCCCATTCCTGTATGTAAGGTAAAAACACAAGAAAATATTTCTAAGCTACATTAAGCTCATAGAAAATCACATATTTTTCAATATTTTCTCAAATGATCAGACTCAGCTTGAAGAAATTTTACAGTGCCATGGATTCAGTTGGAAGGTGAGTGTGGGAATTCGTGAATAGTGGGAGACGTGGTAGGTAAATATTAACATCGTGTAAGCTGCAGGTCATGGATTAGGTATATCTATCAACCTATAACGAACAACAACTAATCTCAACGCAACTAAAAGTCTATTATTGAGCACTGTTATTGTCTAGTTTGGACCTAGAAATAGACATAGATGTCAAAGTAATTGTAGTCTGATGACCCACTAAATCAGAAAGGCTAGAGATTCAGCGAATCTGGGAGGTTTGATTCTTTCAACAGTTATGATTTGGATAAATATCACAGCAATTAATCCTCAAATTGACTATCTCTGGGCGTTACATACCTTGTCCATTTTCATCATTTTTCATACTCCTGTACATCTGTACAAAAAAGACAAACAGCACGTACATCCTATAAGCATCAGCACCAGTTGATCTGAGAGTACTTTTTAGGTTAGTTTCAAATATTGACCAAAGTACGCTGCAAATTACCTACCTGCAGGTGGCTTTTGACGTGGGCAATAGTCAATCCTTTCACGTCCATGAGTTGTAGCACTAATTTTGGGGTTGCTCCTGCACAAATTCACATGGAAATTGCAGTTATGAAATTACAATAACACACTTGGAATCCTCACTGTTTGATTAGTTTCATCGATTATTCCATAACGAACCAGAGTTCCAAAACAAAAATTAAATACAAATAGACAATCATTGCTGCAAAAAAAAATTCCATGCCTAAATCCATTTATGGGCAAGGATTGATGATGATAATACGTATTTATGATTTGAAATTCATCTTCCGGGCATGGGTTGATTATGATAATAAGTATTTATGATTTGAAATTCATCTTCCGGATTCATCACATTGAGATTATTTTTACCAACATTCAAAACATTGGGAAAAATAATCCCAATATAATGGATCCAGAAGATAAATTTCAAATCAATTCTCATTACAAAAACCTTAATTATTAAGTACTTACTATCTTGCCCTCCTAGCCTTTCAACGGCATTCATAAAGCAATGGTGGAGATCTGGAGTCCAACGAAGACGAGGCATTTTAGAACGAACATACTGCCTCGCTGTGCCTCCACTCTTGCCCTCGCTTCCTTCTACAGTACTGTTGCTGGAACTCTTACCCGTGTTTGGGTTTGTGTTTTCACCTCCAACAACTTTAGCAGGATGTTCAAGGTCTTCACTTGAGGCAGACCGTTTTCGTGAATTTAATTCAACCCCATCATTGCTACTACTTTGCTCTCCCTGAACTTCCATATTCGTGTAGAGAAATCCTCAGTTCCCCTAACTTTTAATCATATGCTTTCTGCCATCATTCCAGCTATACCTGTATCATAGTCTTATTTTCCATATAATCAAACTATTATACAAGCACAAAGCTAATGATCTAAGATCAAGCAGGATAAGATCTGTTGATTAATCCAGATCAAATTGGATTAATCCACAAACCAAAAGTATTTTTTGTTCCAAACTATGCACCCAGTATTTTGAAAACCCTATGCATCACTATGGAAAACACTCCAACAGATTTATATCAATAGAGCAAGAAGACAAGATCATTACATATTCATATCAGGCCTTCTTCCACTGAGTAGGTGGTATGCAAAACCACTATGCAAATCCACAACTTTATATAAAAAAATTGATCTTTGTTTCTCAGGCTGGTTTGACCCCATATATATTTATATATTAATCCTTCGATGTCTGCCACTGTTAGTGATGCTCAATGCCTATGTCAGGCCGCTATGCTTTTCCAAACATTAATACCATGGTCTATTTATAATCCCTTATGTCTGTCACAATGTTTCACAGCTTCAAAACCTGGATAACCTTCCTGGTTTTCTCTCAGAGACCCTTAAATTTATGAGAGTAGACTAACCAAACCCTCCAATAGTACAGGAATACAAATAACCATTGTCCCCAGATTGGGAATAATTCATGTATCCAAATAGGACAGCAGACTACACAATAGGGCTTCTTCCCGATGTTTTACCATCAAATATTGCTGGACACATGACAGGGTCTAGAATCTTGAGCTTTTTCTTCTGCAAATGAAAGCAGGACAAGAAAATTGAACTAGACTGCCGAAAAAAAAGCAAACCCAAATCAAAGGCCAGAGCAGACAATTTTTTCTTCCCACAAACAAACAAATCACCCTTTTTTTTGTTTCTTGGACCACGAACTCTTCCTGTCTTCCACACACAAACCGAGGCCAGGCCACATGGATGGGGGCTCTTAAGTTCTATCGTTTCAACTAGAACTTTCCAAGTTTCAGCAGGCTGCGTAGAAAAATTAAATAATACCACCACTCCATAAATAGTTTTATGGAAATTGTTAAAACAACAAAGTCGACTTACTGTAGAAGCATCATTCCGTGTTCTTGGAAATGACTGTGATTGATCCGCAAGAATCCATTCCCAAATTGTGTATTATATATTAGGGCTTAGGTAATACTTTAGACTTTGCCACCCTTGGACTTTTAACGCATTCCTGTTAGGCCACGTGTCTCTGTAGTTCGGAGGAGCCTGGACGGAATTTGGAACGTATTCTTTCTTTATCCGGCTTGACGTCAAGATGGCGTCAGCCATCGGTGCCGGCCACCTCTTTCTCCATGAATGAACGTGCAAAGGTAAACTGCATCACGTTCATTCACCGAGCCGACTTACTTACTCTCAATCACATGAAAGCCATTGATTTTTACTCATATCATGATATTGCAAATTATTTCTTTCTTTTCTCACATTGAAATTAGGTGTACCATTAGTTATAATTTTCCCATATTGGATTTGGTGTCCTTGGAAATTCTCTTATGCTGGTACAAATAACTAAGTAAATTGTTAGGGTCAAAAGGCTAAGCCAAGGGCTCTACACCCAAAATTATAAGAAATTATATTATTAGGGCTAACATTAATAGAGACAAATGTCACCATGGACTAGAACCTAGGCCGCTATGAGTTGACTTGAATCAAATTTCTCTTTGGAAAAGATAAATTGGGAAGAGCAGACAAAGCTAGTGTGGAATTGAAATGGGATAAATTGGGAAGAGTAGACAAAGCTAGTATAAGAGAATTGAATAAGAAAATGGGATATTTTCGTCACTAGATTTATTTTACAAAATTTAAAGTCAAATTTCTCTTGTACTATTGACACCAAGTTATTCTAATAAAACCAAAATCTTATTTTCAAACTCAAAATACTAATTAACCATATTTAAAACATGTTTATGTTATTGTACCTAAGTCCAAATCCAACACCATTTTCATTCATGGTATCCTTCCTCAACCACAAAAACCACAAAGTTTCATTTATGAAAATGAAATTGAATTTAAGGTGTTGCACCCTTATGTTTGCAAGTGATCTTATCAACTTTCCCACATAATGTTTTGAGTTGTAATCTAGACGGGTGAACCTTGAATGAATGTATTATTCACTGAATTCATGACTTTTTTTTTCGACCACTTCCAAGGATATAGGAAACATCCTAGAGCTTCCACTTAACATCAAGATATGGGAGACATCTTAGAGCTACCACCCAACATCTTTTTATTTACATGAAAAAAACACTCCATCTGAGCATGCTTATCCTTTGTGAATAAATAGTATAATTATATTTATATTTTTAAATTATTTAATTTGAAAAGATACATTTTTGTATTTATAATGTTTTTTAATAATACAATCTTTTTAATATTTACACATCTCTAAATCTAATTTTATGAAAGTTTAATATACTTAAAATCAGAATAAATACATTTCAAATTATTTTATGTTCATTTATTTTAATTATTATTTTGATAAAGGAATTAACAATGAGATGGATTCCAAATGGTTATCACTATATCTCCTAAGTGAAACTAAACTTGGGAATTTGAAACTAAAATCAATTGTAACATAATATTTCAGCCTTATTTATTAGTATTATTATTATTATATAGGTTTATATTTAAATTATTAATTCACTTAATATTATTATGAGTATTAATATTATTAATTACTTTTATTATTATTATTAAGGCTAATCTTTTTTTCTTTTCTTAATATTGTATTTAAAATTTTATTTTAATCTAGTTAAGATTATTTTAATTATGATTTTTTTTTTTTGTTAATTTTAAAGCTGAATTTCTTTTAATAAAATATCTATATTAACTTCAAATTTTCCAAATATCAAGAGTGATCAAATCTCTGAAGATGAAAATTTATGTTTGAGTGCAAAGCTTAAACGAAGATTTGCACTTCAAGAGATTTGATTTCTCTTTGGGCTTGGTAGATCTAGAATTAAGATGAATATATGCTCGTTTTGAAGAATACACTATTAAAATGTTATGAGTATATATAAAAAAACTCACATTAAACTTTTTTTTATTAATATTTTTTTGAATATTATATATGAACTTATATTAAAAATAGAATAAATTAAACATCTCTCATAATGGAATGTGAAAATATGAGTTTTTTTTTTATTATTATTTAAATTAGTTTTTTACTCTATAAAATTGATATAAATTTATGTTATTTAAAACTAATATATATATATGTGTGTGTGTGTGTGTGTGTGTGTGTGTGTGTGTGAACTGAATATAAAATGAACTACACATCATGTAGTACCAACAATATTATTTTAGGATGCCATTTGTTAATCCTATATTAAATAATGACGGAATTACACATCCCCCTCATTTTTTTTTTTATACTTTCAATTCCTTTATCTTGCTATATAATGTCTGATGTAAAATTAAGGTGAAGATTGAATTATTTTATTTATGGTTGACATTGATTTATTATTATTATTATTATTATTTCATACTTATTTCTTTAGACATCAATTTATCTTTATTATTATCAAACTTATTGTTTTATACATGTATATATTTTTATTATATTTTCACATTTTTTTAAAGTTATTTTTTATTACCTCAAGATAGAAAATTACACCATTAGATCCATATCTCACCATAATTCACCCAATATTACTCTCAATCTACCAGGAAGGAATTGAGATTTGTTGATTGATAATGTGCTAGCAAGAGTCAAGATATAAATTCTATGGTCGATAAAAACTATATATGATAGTGACAATAAACCATAAAGAAACAAAAACTATAACATAACATGGAAGGAGTTCAAGAATTTGATAAGGTCACTAGAGCCAGGACCTTTGCATGAGAACTAAGAGGAGCATATAGCTTGAGATCACATTGGATGTGACTCTCTACATGATCTAATTGAGTGTCCATACTGGCCAAATAGGAGTGTTGATGTCACTGTAGCCTTTGAATCTCATTTAAGGAAGCTATAATATCATTCTGGTTCTCGTGTTTCTCTTTTAGGACTTTTCGAAAAAGAGTCTTCAAATACCAATGTAAGTTTACGGAGTTAAGGTACTGATTCCTTATGTCCCTGGTATGATCAGGGTCAGGAAGCTAGTTAGTAACTTCCTCCATAATATTGAAATCATAAAATCCTTGGTGATCATTGTCAACATGAAATTCTAGTTGGTGAATTTTCTTAGGGATATTTAGAGGGGTGATTGAGTGAAAAATGGTAACAACATCTTGAGCCTGAGCTTAGGCCCATGAATGGCCCTAGTGGTATCTACCTTCATTGCCCCTTTATTTGTGCATTCATTATTGAGGCATAGTGCCTCCCAAGGAAAAGCGCAAGACAAGATAAAAGACATAGGGTGACCTTGTGTGAAGAGAAAGATAATGAGCCAACCCGAGGTTGAAGACAAGCCGAGGGTGGTAGAAGAAACCAGGTGGCATATGTCTACAGAAAGGAAATGTCCCCTGAAGATAAATCACTGCACAACACCACCAACTAATAATCCCCTCTTGCCAAAAGATATCATGGAACCTAGCCCAGAGTTCCAAGAATGAGAAACAAAAAATACTCCAAACTGAAAGCCATAAAAATCAACATCAAAATAAGAGACAACATAACTGGAAATGAAAGTTTGGAACTTAAAACCATTGTGACTCTTATCCCAATCCCACTTTGACATTGATGCAATATGAAAAGGATATGCCACCATTGAAAGATAATGATATCCTTAGAGTACCTAGTATCAACTCATCACAGTGACACATAATGAAGCATGGTTTAGATGCATAACCAAAAAATGCCTTCAAATTCACATTATTAAGCTTCGTGAACATCACGGTCAGACCGATACACTTGAATTCCTAGGCCTCTGCTACCCAAAATCTGGATACAAACAATCTAGGAATAAAGAAAAGTCGAGGGTTACGCCATTTTAAGTCTAAAATGCCTTCAATCACCAAGTCATCGCTTAAGAATTTCCATGAAAATATTCCCACTTGCAGTGGGGGGAAATATGTAACCCAACATAAAGTCTTATTAAATTTTGACTTATATGTAGCATGAGTAGAGGGATAAAGGTGGTCCATCAAATTTTATGGGAAATAAGTTCGTATGCTCTTGCATGGGGTGGGTAGGCCACACCACCCCTATCTAATGCTATAAATGCTCATTTCAGTAAATAATCAATAGTGAGTTTGATTAACATGTTTTAATAATAATAGTTGAATCACTTAAAGTTTAATGTTTTAAAATTGGTTCAATAAGTTTTATTTTTAAATTAATAATGACTAATTTTACATTGTATTATGAATATTACGAAAGAAGGTTATAAGATAACTTCAAAATTAGTTGGTACAAGTTCCAAAATCATGGATGATTTTCTATCCAAATTCTAAAAAAATAAAAATGGTTTTTTTATAAAGTATGTTTCCTAATAAATATACCTAAGATTAATATAAAGTTATAACACATTGTATGATGAGAGAAAACTCGATTATGGGTCCATTAAAGCTTCCTTGTGTTACCTAGATATTTTCTTTAGAATTTTTCCCTTGCTTTACCATGTAGTGGCGAAACACTAAGCATGTTATTTTTGCAAGTGGTGAAAGTTCCTTTTCTTACTTGGTTATAGGGATGCCATGCGGGGTTAAATCCTCCATTTTAATAAAAGCCTCAATTTGTGACTAAATTGCCTCTAGAGGAAGATTTGAAAAATTAACCAACCTATTAACCAAAGATATTCCCCTACATTTCATGTCAAAAGCTCAATTGTAGAGTCAAGATAGTTACTTCCTTTTAGGTCCCTAAGGTTCCCTTCTCACAACATTGCATCTGCATCTTGACTTAAGCTAGTTCATGCATTGCACATTAATAGTTTTGACATTGAGTCATGATATCTACTCCAAGAAGGAAACATGAGTGTGTAGAAAAAGGAACCATACTTTCTACCCCATCAAAAAAATATTTCCTTCACCAATGCCTTGATTCCCCAACCTTGCACTTCTAGAGCCAAATTCTAGATGGAGTACAATGACTATCGTGTAATAGAATTAGACTACATGCAATAGTAAATAAAGGAAAGGGATGTTTAATATATCAATTTTTTTTCCACCCAAAAGCCTTTAAATTTAGGCGCAAAGGAAAATTTTA
This sequence comes from Pinus albicaulis, assembly GCA_034641835.2. NCBI lineage: Eukaryota > Viridiplantae > Streptophyta > Pinopsida > Pinales > Pinaceae > Pinus > Pinus albicaulis. The sequence goes on along the minus strand of CM076573.1, from coordinate 816,979,863 downwards.
AATGTGTTTCCTTTCAACCTTACACCATGGAAAATTTTAAGGATGAAATTTTATCTTAAAGTTTAGAAAACTTGGAAAATATTACCACCCCCTAATATGAAAATTGTTATATGTTTCATGTTTTTTTTCATTTTTGTGAAATTATTTAGATTTATAATGATTTTATATTAGCTTGTATACAAATTTAGCCATTTTTAAGGAAAAATACTTTTAGCATATAAAATTTGGGCAAATCATTTTTTGAAAAAATGGAAATTAGTGAATCCTTTTTTTGGAAAAATCATGGAAAATTAGCTCACCTATGAATATTAGCCCCTAAATTTTTCCATGTCTTGCACATGGTAACACTTGTGCATGGAGGCCACTCTAATGCTTAATAACTTAAATATCATGGGAGGGACATCAAATTTGATGCCTTCCTCAACATTGTTTATTTGAAGTACCTGGAAGAAGGATATAAATTCAAATATATTTACCAGATCTAAAGATCTCTAATCCAAACATTTGATTCCAATATTTTTAGCAATAAGGTGTTGCATAAGAAATTGTATCATAATTTGGGAGCTTCCAACCATTATTGCATTTTTTCCTCATGCAGTGGAACTAATTAGAATCCTTGAAGCACAACCAATGCCTTTGACTCATTATTGGTAGTTTCCCCTATTCTCCATGAAAACTCTAATTCAGGATTTCATTTAGTATTAGAGAGAATCCACACACCTACTACCCTTATATTAATAGAGAATTGAAACATAGCTCATAGAGATATCACATCAAATTTTTGGTTTTGAGTTTTTAAAATGGGAACAAAAATCATTACTAACTACCAACCTATAACAAATAATATATGTCTTTATGTAGTACATCCTAAAATTTTGTTGATAGTACATATTTAGTAAAATAAATATGGGATACTTATCACTTTAAAAAGCATGACCAACCACTTCTTCCATGGTTGCATTCACTAGGTCCAAATATATCTTGGAAATTTCCATGTCCCTAGGTTATTCACGCATTGTTTCTCTTTCCATCATTCCCTAGTATTTGGAATTGATTAACTACTTGAAGCTCTCGATTAATCTCCCTTTCTCTAATTTATGACCACCTGAGTAGGCTACATTCAATCTTTAATACAACATTTTGATGCTTATGTTGAACTAATGCGCCCATAATTATTGCCATATTAGTGATGAATTGATGCTCATTTTCATGATTTTTTGTTGTTGTTAGGAATTTTGAAATTTTATTTCCTATAATTCTTAATAATCCATCGCAATTTTCTATAGTCAAAACTCCTAGTTAGAATTATGATATCTATATCTCACCCTACTTGGATTTCTTGATCCACCTTTTGGCCAAATAAGTCCCACTTTTGACATCTATGATAGATAGTACCACCAAAGATACCACGGCCCCACCAATATAACGATGCAAAAAAAAAGAAATTGGAAAGGGAAAGACAAGATTTTGCTTTAGCAAAATCCAAGAGCACCTAGAAAATATTTATAACTATATATATAACTAGATAATAGATTTGCATTCCTCCCTCAGTTGGTGAGGTTGAATAGTTTTACCGTCCAACCTAAGGAAACATTGTGTTGGTTTAGATCAAACAATAAACCATTTGTGTTGAAATATATTATAGAAGAGTTTGTTATAATTGAGGAAATATCAAATGGAAGAGATGAAACATCCCTTTAATAAATGGTTATAACTTAAAATTAAACCATAGAGGAAAATAAAATATAATCCAAACAAATGCATACCTTCTTGAATTGGAACAAAATAGAGGAGAAGGTTCATGAAGAAAAAATAATAATATCCTAATGAGAATGACAAAACTCACTAAGATGCCTCACAAACATGAAACCTAAGTACCACACTCCCACCTTGATAAGTGAATTTTATTACCAAGAATTCAAAATCATATAAAACGGAGAGTGAAGTGGGACTCAAGTCTCATATAATTGTGAAGCTTGTTATATGATTGTGCTTCCTAATTTTGTGACATGTGAAACCTTAAATTATTATAGTCTGCCTCCAACCCATATTAAAATATTAATGAAAGGGGTTGTTTGTATAGTTTACCTTTAAGATTAAGGATCCCCTCTTTTAGGGTTGTTTCTTTATTAGTGAAACTTTTTGGTAAAAAATTGTTCTCAGTAGCATGCGATAGAATTTGACATGAGTGAATTTCGTTATTTATTTATGTGCTCGGATTAGCATCATTGATTATAACTTATCCACTTTAAGGTTGTATCAAAACCATCTAACTTATGATTCCATTTGAATCTTGAGTTGCATTCAAAACACTTAATGATTGATGGACTGTGAATTTCTTGCCACTATTAATGATTGAATACAAATTTTGAATCCTTGTGGTAAAACATAATATTTTGTTTGGTTATTAGTTGTAAGATGAAGTCCCGAGGCAAAGGATGTTTCAATTTTTCCTCTAAGACTCACTATGCCCCTCAAACACTTATTCTCCCATTAAATTATTCTAATTTATAACCACCTTAGAAGAACCATTTTTTCAATCCTTTCCTCAATTATTAGCAAGTTAAAAGGTTTCAAAATTTGAGAAATTTGATCCCCTAGACACTTAATAAATCTATTTGTTAAATAAATTGAAACTAATATTCAATAGATACAAAATTAAAATAATTATATACTTATAACTCACAAATTATTAACAAATCATTTTATGTGTTTTTCTTAAATAATAATGATAAGTTAACCCACATTCATGACTAAAAGCCAATAATCACTATTCTTATTATTAATTAATAACTAAATAATAATATGAATTTTTTACCAAATATATGATAATAATTACTGTTAATTCAATTATTATGATTTGATTTTCCATCTTTATATATGAATGAAAATAAGAGAGCACTTCTCTTAACAAACAAGTATATAAACTAATTTCATAGATATGGAGTGATTCTATATTGGTAAAAGGTTAGCTTCTAATTTGGTGAAGAGTGGTTAACCTACTCTAATTACCCATGATTATCCTCCTCTATCAACCAAAACTTTTAACATTACAAAAAAGTTATTAGACAAAGGTATGAACATGGTTTTTCATTAAAGGTATGTATCCTTAAAGGTCAACAACGACCACAATGGATCAGCGAGATAGGCCTTTGGCGGTGTATGTAAATGAATAGTTAGCAACCCATACACTGCATTTATTACATAAAATTGCATATCACTTGGTTTAAAATTTTTGTTGAACTGACATTGATCCATGTTATATGTCCTATCAAATCCAATTTCCGCATGAAAAAACTTTTGGTTAAAGCAACTTGTCTGTATTATCTTTTCCCCAAACATGTACATCAGGTTTGACTTGAATATTTTTAAATAAATTTAATGTTTTGCAGATACCTTTCTATGTTAATATATCACCGACATTTCATATGATGGGAAGGCTTGTGATTTGAAGGGAAATCATGAAAACCAATAGACTTAACTCTCTTTAAATTCAACTTGTACTTTCACCCTCTATTTATCATGTTACAATGGAATTGTTTAAAATATGAAAAGTGAACAAAATAATATTTTCATTCACTGAAATTAACATGTATTTTCACCAATTCTTTTCATGTTACAATGGAATTTTTTTAAATATGAAAAGAGAAAAAAATAAGTATTTCATTGCAACCAATAGTAATATATTAAAAAGGGATATATGCTAGAAAAGGAATATTTCTAAATAATACATGACAATATAAATATAAATAATATTATTCTGTCAATATTTTATCATATAAATAATGGCTCTTCGGCATACAAGATACATACGCATGCATGTTTCAGATAATTTTGAATCTAATAAACCACATCCAGAAATTCATGCAATGCTTTATTCATTTTTTTAGTTTATAACCCTCATTGTTTAACTTGTTTATTTTAATGACATATCATCAAATTTATTATATTTAATTTGATTAACGTATAAGAATAAATGATCCAAAAATGTTTTGACTTATATTTTAAAATGATATAACGTTATCATTTCAATATCTTATGAGATTAAGACAAAGAATAAAGCATATTACTATAAGAAAGGGTTGTTGAAACGAAATATGCTTAAGAAAGCAAATATAATTTGAACATGGTCAAGATATTTAAACATTCTCATATTATTATATGATACAATTGAATACTTAGTACCCATAGGAATGAGGTTGGTATGTATGTATATATAATTTTAGATTTGTGCATGCAATTTGAACATCGTTAAGATATTCAAACTTACGAAAATGGAATATTTCTTAAGAGTTAAGTTATATATATATATATATATATATATATATATATATAATTTGAATATAAATAAAGGTTTATATATTATATAAATTAATAAATTTAATTTAAAAGATTTGAACTTAATAGAAAGATGATTAAATATTAAATAACTAATTAAATTAATTTATGATTTTTTTTTAATTATAAAATTGTATTATTTTTTTATCAATAAATTACATTTTCTAAAAATTTGATTTGGTTATTTTGAGCGGAAAAACAACCAAATTTACATCAAAAGACAAGTTAACCCAAATTTACATGAAACTACCCAACCTATGATATATAATGTCAATGTATTTATTAATTTTTTTTGTAAAGGAACAAGAATGATCATGGGATTTTTGCAAGGTTTTTTCCTCCATTTTGCTTCCGTATATCAATCCATTCTGAGGAGTTACAAGGAACATGTGTAGAGGAGAAAATGTCTGCATTTCCTTGATCCAATTGTGAATTTGAAGGGTCTGCATTGTTAATTGCTTCCTTATCACTATCTGAGTGATATGATTCATGGAAGAATTGGGCCTCACTCATTGACCAAACCAATACCATAATTTTATCTCATGTGTCTCCATTTGAGGGATGGATCCTCACATTTGCATGATGAGATGTCATTGCATGTGGTTGAGCTAAGGATGGACTCATTTTAGCTGTAGAAGTTTTTTGTTGCTATGTATTATCTTCCTTGTGAGATGAATAAGTCTTATATCCTTTTGGAACTTTTGCGTCTTTCCATCCTCATGACTTATTCCTGGTATCCATAGGAGGAGAGAGCCCTTCAAAAGAGGGGCACCCATTTAAGAGATGACCGGGTTGTTGAAAGATCCTAAAGTAGAAGGCTATACTTTCGTATTTCACCAACTATGAAAAGATAAATCCATTCCAGTTGAGGAGGATTTTCTTCACATATATGAGCAAAGGTCGCAATACCTTTCTCAAGCCTTTATGTGTCTATCTTAATGAAATGACTGATTAAATTTCCCGCATTAGCTAAGATGTTTAGATGTAGCAGATGAAGGGGCATATTTGGGAGACATACCCAACTGGAATGACCATAGTTGGCAGAGAAAGAGGGTTAAACCCTAAAAAACATTTTCCACAAAAATCCCAACACAACCCCAAAACCAAGGTCCTTCATCAAAAACCTTACGATAATCTTGAAAATATTTAAAATACACTACAAAGAAACTCTTCGAGAAAAAAAACAAATATGTATTTGGGGACCATACCTATTGCAACCATTCCTAAAGGACAAATGTTGAAGGTCATAATCCATTAAATCTATAGATAATGGCACGTGTCAAATAATCCATGCAAGCATCCTCAAATTGAGGACAATCCACTTTAATAGTTCGAATATTTATGTCTAACCCACAATGAAGCCTTACTCTCAAATCTCTTTGGGAATCGACTATGCAGGCTTTGGCTTAAGGGTGTCTTTGAAGGATTTTGACTAAGGGATAGAAGATGCACCCCAACCTTTGGCTCCACCATTTAATCTTGAAACTAAAAATTTTGAAGCATTTATGGCTATGTTGTAATCTTTGAGTGAATTCCTTTCTTGAAGCAACCTACCTCCATGTAGAAGACACATAAAAACATAGGTAATGCATGCCCAAAATTGAATTCTAACAACGAGCATAGAGACAAGATTGACGACTTTCACCTAAATACAAAAGCCCCCCCTAAAAGTGGTTTCAAAAGGCTAGAAATTTCAAAAGATCTTAAGCAACAACTTCATATTGGATGCATGAAGAACCCCGTTGTAAAAATAATCCTCTCTTATTTACTAGACCTACAAAAAAAGCGACAAGATGAGGAGTTCTAGAAAATGACATAGTTCTGAAATGAAAAATATCTCAACAAAAAGCCACCGAAAGCATTAGGGTTTCCATCATAAACTCTTTCTTTACAACAAAGGAAAAATCATCAAATATATTCATAAATTATGATTATCTATTTATATAAAAATATATTTATAATTATGATTAAATATTTATATAAAACTGTATTTATAATTAAATATTTATAGAAAAATATATATTATTATTAAATTGAATAACTCATAAAATTAATAAATATATATATTTTAAAATAATTATGAAAATCATTAAATAATAAAAAAATAAATAAAATGTTAAACAATTATTTTGTTTTAACTGTCGAGTTATTAATCCTGAATTAATATGAAAATCTAAATAGATGGGTGAGTTATTTTCGACAATATAAATTAGAAAAACTCTTTTAAGTATCTAGAATTATATTAATATTGGGTAATTTCTATTGTAATATGTATTCTCTTTATATGATTTAGAGGTGTTTTTATTTACTTTATTAAGTTAATTTTTAATTATTATCATCGTATTATTTTAAATTTAATTAATTTTTTTGAAAAAGTTAAAATATTTATTATTAAAATATATTTAAATTATCTATATTTATTTTGTGTGAGTGGGGTATTGTGTAAATGTAGGTTATCTGATATTTTGAGGTAATGTTTGTGATCATTATTCTTATATGACATAATTTTATTTGGCACCACTATTCTTGTATGAGATAATTTTATTTGGTATCATTTTTAATTATATTTTACAAAATCATAATATGAGGAATAAACTTTATGATACCAAGTATATATAAGTATGATTAATATTTTATTAGCAATAAACATATTTATAAAATTAATGTCATATAGACAACATAATTCATAATTATTATTAAAAATAGTGAAAATAAAATTAAAATATTTTAATTAGTGCTAAATTAAATAAAAAATATTAATTTAGTCCATAACTTTATAATATGAAAAAAAAATTATATTATATAATTTAATATGATGTTATATGTTATAAATTTGAGGTTTATTAGGATGGACATATAGTCTTTTCTATTTTTTTAATAATTTTTTTTTATAAAACTTGAGTTTCTCACAATTTTATTTTGGTATGTGATGTTATTTTTTTTTGGTTGTATTGATTCAAATTTTACATCTATTATAATGATACTTTACCTATTTATTTAAGATTTGCATATAGCTTTATCTTAATATATAATTTTTTAAATGTAACTTAGTCTTACACAACCAAGTTCATTCAGTAGTAGGCACATGACCAATTGCAACCTTTAAAACATCAAAGGAGTATTTTAGCACTTAGACAATATTTCAGTACATATCTAACATAAACAAAAGTAAGGAATAATGCCATTCAACACATAAAGAGTCCACAACACACATATACAATTGACACCCAAGGTGAGATGTTTAACTTTATTTGTATTAAGAATGTTATAAATATACAACAAGGGAGTTGCAACGCCCTACCTATAAGTTTATTATAGATGTAAAATGAATATAAGATAATATTTTGTTCTTCCTACTAACCAATAAGCATGTGAAATTCAACCTCTAAAACAACCACAAGCCTACATCCTAAAAGCCCTATCTTGTTCTTCTTCTCATTTAGGTCTGATTATGCCAACCTTGAACTTGACACAAATTGTAGAACTAATTTATACTCTTTTTGAATGATAAATGGATCAATTACTAATTGATCATTGGCATGTTTGAGCCATATACTATTTATGAAATATTTTTCTTACTCTAGTAAGCCCCTCCATGCCTAAGTAAACCCAAGTACCCATATTTCCAACTTCACTTGTGCCCAATGGTGTCTTTTCCCCTTCACGACATGTAGAATAACCATACAACATCTAATGTTGTTGCACCCAAGGTGCCATGCACCTAGCTAGCATGCCAATTACACCTAGTTTTCTTGGTAGTGCACCTAACTGTACCTAAGTGCATCCAAGTGCTACTGATGAACATGTGATCAATTGATGTGTGCCCAACTAGTGTGTCTTATTATTGCATTCCATGGATGTTTGTGCTCAAACACAACTCTATTATTCTTTACTTCCCCAAGTGTGGATTGTCAAACTCCTTGGTCCCACACATATCCAAAGCACCTAAGTTTAAAAAGGGAAATATACTTCTCTATATCATTCGTGTTCATCATGCATCATACTAATGGATTGGATTAAGTCATCTATAATAATCCCCAATTTTTGTTTCATTTCCAACTTATCTTCCAAGATTTTTTTGGGTCTTCGTAACTAGTGTTTTTGATCTAGATTGTATCACTATATAATATGCCATCTACATATGCTTGTAATGTGAAAAAATTGAAGGAATCAACTTACAAGAGTAGTTTTAGCACAAAAACATTTTGGAGAACTAGGGAATTAAAATTTTTGGGGCTAGTTTGAGGCCTTAAATGAAACTTTTTGGGGGTTAAATATTGACGAGTAAGAGTTCCACCCCATGGAAATATTTTACACACATATACCTTTTCAATGGTATAATAAATATGTCAATTGTTAGAGGTTGTCTTATTATGATTGACCACCATAATTTAGGATAATGCCATAAAAACCCTTGTTACTAATGGAAAAGGTCTAGCCATGTGGGGACTATAAATACGAATCTAGTAGGTTCAAATTTCAATTCATATTGAGGGTTGAATGGGTCAAATTTAACCCCTACATGGCTATCAATTTGTGTTCTAACTAGGCCACTGAAGAAAAAAGGGTTTTATTATATTTGAGTGCATTTCAATCCATAGTATAATAGAGTAGCTAAGAGTAGATAGAGAGAGAGGTAAAATATGGGGTTTATGTTTGTAGAATAACATAGGGCATACATCTTGGGTGATTCTACAGATAACACCTTATCCTTTGTATTTGCATAATTTACATTTAAACAAAATAGAGTAGAGTAGGAACACAATTGGGTTTTCTCCCAAAGGGTTTTCCATATCATATATTGATTGATGTGAATTTTTATTTCACTATTCTCTATTTTATATATTTTATTTATTTCATGCATAAGAAAAAAATAGTAATTAATAAATCCATAAATCTAAGGAAAATTAACCCCATATTTCAGATGTAGTTCTACTATATGTATATAGGGTTATATTTGGAAGTGATTATAAATACATGTCAAATGAAATATTCATGTAGAGACCAACTAGTACCATTTCATCAAGAACAAAAAATCCTTCATCATCAACACTCACAAGGGAAAGTCTAAAATTTCATCAGTAAGTGCCAACCAAGTCAAGAATATTATTAGTTATAGCAAGAACTATGTTTAAATTTCTTTAAGAGAAAATTAATTTGTAAAAGAGTCATTGAGAGAAAAGGAATTTTGGGGGGGTTCTCTAAGGAATATAGATATAAACTAGAAGAATTTTTATAGGGATACAAGGGAGTGTTCTAGGAGACTAAAGGGATACAACCCAAGATGTAAGTGGAACATGAAATCAAAAGGTTGTTAAACTCCTTATTTCCAAACATTGGGATGTATATATACTTATTTTAGAAGAAATTAAAGTGAAGAAGTAGCTATAACAACTGTTGGTGCAAGGTGTTGTTCGATTAAGTAACTCACCATATGAGTCACCCATCATAGTTATGCCTAAGAAGGATAGGATTTTGTGAATGTGAATTGATTACAAGGCATACAAAAAATATATTCTCAAGAAAATGTACACATTAAAAAGGATTGATGACCTATTGGACCAATTGTAGCAAGAAAAAAACCTCACCAAGATGGGTTGAAAATTAGGGTATCAACACATTTTCTTCAAAGAAGAAGATACATAGAAGACCTCCTTTGAAAACAGAAAAGGTTTGTATGGATGGTTAGTCATGCCATTTTCTCTATGCAATGCACTAGCTATGTTCATGAGCTTAGTAAGTGATGTATTTCATCCATATCTATATTCATTTTTTATTGTTTATTTGGATGATATATTGGTATACAATGCCACCTAGGAGGATTTCATCTCAAACTTGATGCAAGTGCTAAATAATTTAAATAAGCACCAATTGTTTGAAAATATTAGGAAATGTGAGTTTTTATAATAGTGTTTAGTGTATTTAAGATATGTGATTGGTGGAAGGGAGCTCAAAATAGACCCGAACAAGATGGATGTCATCATGAAGTGGTTGGTTCCTACCAATGTTTTCGAGTTTAGTAGTTTTGTTTGGGTAGAGCAGTAACTAAGAAAAATCATAGCCTAATTTATAGAGGTATCCAAATCACTACAAGAAATAATATCAAGTGGAAATAATTTCCAATGTGGGAAGGGTCAGTAGAATTCCCTTGACAAGTTGAACAAGAAAATCAGTTAGCACCAGTTCTTGCAATACGAAATTTATAAAACCTCTTTGAAGTGGAGATAGATGTTAGTTGGCATGCTATGTGATTGGTATTGGTGTAGGGATGAAGGTTTGTATACTTACATTCTAAATTATTTCATGGGGTTTTTCTCAACTACCCTACCTATGACAAGGAGATCTATGCACTGGTAGAAGTTGTCAAAAAGTGGAAACACTATATGAAGGGAAAGGAGACAATCATTCACATATATCAAAAATTGTTATAGTACTTGTAGGCCTAGAGTAAGTTACAACAGACCAGGAATTACCAGTGTATGGAGTTCTTATAATAGTTTCATTTGGTGGTAAATTATAAGAAGGGTATCACAAAAAAAATGGTTAGCATGCTTTCAAGGCCACCCACATAAAAAATTACAAATTTGGGAAATATGATGCACATGGAGGATTTCACCCATGATTCCTATAGAAAGGCATATATAGAGGATGGGGAATCTAGGGAGGTGTATTAATAACTACAAGGATAGAGTCGTGTGAAACACGGTGACGAAAAAATTGAATATCATCTTCAGAACACATAAAATATAGGATATACAAGCTCCGTGTTCTTAAAGGTGATTAACTACAACTAATTAGAGAAGCTCACACCTCCAAGGTTGCAATGAATTTTGGTGTTGGGAAAGTAATTTTCAATTTTCCTATTTATGTGTACTAGTCCATGATGCAAAAAGATGCAGTTGTGTTCATCAAAGGATTCATGATTTTTTGTACTAGAAATACTAGTAACAAGAAACATGGTCTATACCATCCCTTATATGTACCCACCTTTCCTTGGGAAATAATTTCCATGGAATTTATGGTAGGTTTACCAACAAATTGGAATGGAACATGGCTACTTGTTCATGGTATTTGATAGGTTCACCAAGTTGTTCATTATCATTCCTTGTAAAAAGACTATCACTATGAAGGAAGTAGTAAACTTGTCCTTTGGACAAGTCTTGATGCACTTTGGATACAAGGAGCATCATTTTGGACAAAGAAACTACATTCCTTAGTGAATTTTGGAGTACATTATGGGTGAATATAGGCATGAAGTTAAAGAGGTCTACAACATTCCATCCATAGATAGACGGGAAAATGTAATTATTTAGTAATACTTTGTTGCAAATTTTGAGGGGTTACAATAACAAGCATCCAAACACTTGAGATTAAAATATGGTATATATAAAAAAATGTTGTTACAAATAAATTCATAAATCTACTCGTAAATCCCCATTTGAGACTTGTTTTTGATATTTTCCACATCCATGTTTGGATATTACATATCGGAAGCAAGGAGTGAGGGAATATATCACAAGGGAAGCCTTAAGAGTAGAGAAATTTATTATGAATATCATGAAGATACATTCAAAAGTATACAAGATTATTAAAAAATGATCATAGGGGAAATACAAGGCTAAGCATGATAAAAAAATAATAAGAAATTATTTAGGCTATGAGACAAGTTATGGTTATACTTGAATAAGGAAAGGTTACAACATCCTAGTAAGAAAATAAGGGATTTGTATTATGGTCATTTTGAGAAATTGGAAAAGGTGGGATATGGTGCCTACGAAATCATTATCCCCCCATACATGTGCATTTACTCAATTTTGAACGTGGAAAATATTAAAATTATACGAGGCATCCATGTTGGATCAAGAATAGGAGTAGGTCCTACCTTCCATAGAAGACTTAGCTCCATATGCTTAGATATAGTTAATAGAAAATATAATATTGTAGAAGAGGTCTAGAACTATAAGGTAGTGACAATGTTCCCTTTGAAAAATTGGATTGAAAGGAAACCTTCGAGGAAAGGATAAATGATACTCTAGTAGGAAGATAGAGGAAATATTTCCTTACCTTGTCCAATAAAATCTTCTGGGAACTAAAAACCTCGCAAAATGGGGAGATATGATCTAGATCAGATCACTATATATATTTTCATCCATCCTAATTATTTTATGGTGGAAATATTGAATAAATTAACTTATAAGAGTTGTTTTAGTGGCAGGACCTAATTTGTAGAATTGGGGCTTGAAACCTTCCTGGGCTAGTTTGAGGACTTAAATGATTTATTTATTTATTTCTTTTGGGAGGATGAGGAGTTTGGCGGGGGGGGGGATGGGTTGGAGAGGGGTGATACAAATTTAATGATTAATTGCAACACCCCATCACACTATTCTACACATGGATACTTTTCAAAGAGTCTAAGAAATATTTCAATCAGAGTTCAGATGCAAAAGATATGACTCCTTGAAGTTAAACCATCATGATTGACCACCATAATTTGAGAGGATGCCACATTAGCTCTCATTACTCATGGAAAATGGGCTAGCCATATGGGGACTATAAAGAATATTCTATAAGGGTATAATTGTAACTCATATTGAGGGTTGAATGGGTGGGCCAAACTTAACTCCTACTTCAATATCAGGTTGTGTTATAACCACAAAACTAGGATGAAAGGGGGTCCCATGATATTCGAGTGCATTTTAATCCCTAGTAGAGAAAATTAGATGAGAGTAGATAAAAAGAGAGTAGACTATAGGGGGTTTGTATTCTATAGTAGCCCATGGGCTACAATGCTTAGGTAACACCATAGAGAGTGTGTTCTCCTTTGTATTTACATCATTTCCATTTAGAAAAAAGAGAACAAACCAAACTCACCTTCCAATTAAGTTTTCTCCCAAAAGAGTTTACTATATCATATGTTGGTGTTCATTGTGAAAAATATGTGTTTTCATTTCACCACTCTATTTTTTTTTCATTTTATCTATTATATGAATAAGCAGAAAAACTACAATTAATAAATCTAAAAATATATGGAAAATCAACCCTTATAGTATAGATTTCAAAAAATTTAGACTATTTTAATTATATTTATTATGATGAATTTTTTATCATTGTGATAAATTTTTGAATAAAACATTTATGAAAATTTACAAATCAATTATCTCACATAATTTGTGATACACCCACTTTAAGCAACACCCGATACATATTAAAAATATGTCTTATTATCATATAAAAGCAATCAAAACTAACTCTTTTATCGAGTGTCCTTCTATCATATCCAACCATACTCATACATAGCCAACAAAATAATCATATAGTAAAAATACCTTAACTATTGAAAATTAAAAATTTACACTTATACTTTTATATCAATTTGAGTGTTCACATTATACCTTAAAGATTCATAATTTTATGCTTTTATATTTTATAATCTATATACTCGTGTAGCGTAACCTTATTTTTATACCTTAACCCGGAAGTGTAAACTCATGATAGTTTAAAAGTTAGAACATAATTTTTATAGCTTAGAATTTGAAAATAATGTATAAATTCATAATACATTAATAATTTAATGATATTTAAATATTTAATTGTATTAATATATGAATATTATTATTTTTTAAATAAAAAATATTAATTATTTAGTAAAGTATAATAATATTTAAAGTTATAGTTTTAATGGTGTAGTTTAATTCGTGATGGTTGTGTAAATGAAGTATTATTTGTGAGAAAGTTTAATGTTCAAAACTCCTGACTAATCTATGCATGCAGAAGGGGCATATATACACATTTAGAGTTTATAGTGGTTCCAGTTGGAATTGACATTGTATCACATGAGTACGAGACTAACCCAATTGTCGATTCCTCTAATGAAAAAAATAATA